>OY735255.1:5047115-5077328 GCA_963457715.1 Argyresthia albistria
CGGCCTGCGACGCGCTGCTCAACCAGCACGGGCACGACGGAGACTTCCTCATCCGGGACTCGGAGACCAACGTGAGTCGACCGCCGCAGCCTGTCGAGCGCGGGGAAGTGAGGGAAAGAGCTGCGCTATATTGTAGCTCTTTCCTTGACCCTCCCGCGTCAGAACCCGCACTGCGCTCGGCAGGCTACGATTGGAGATGTATACTACGTTCATTCTTACTGGTAGAATTTTTTATACTTCTATCTATCTATCCAGGCTCCAGCACCCACTGTTGAGTAATAGCCTCCTCTTCATTACGTCATTTGTTGCGGTTTTGAACCAACCAGGAGCCCTATTTTTGAAATCGCTCGTGTGATATAATCGCTCGTATGACTTGCGCAACGAGTGGTTCTGACCAATCGTTGCAGAGCGAATTGAATATAACGAACGAAAACCATTCGTTTTTAGGGTTCCGTACCCGAAGGGTGCCAAACGGGACCCTATTACTGAGACTTTGCTGTCCGTCTGTCCGTCCGTCCGTCCGTCTGTCACCAGGCTGTATCTCATGAACCGTGGTAGCTAGACAGTTGAAATTTTCACAGATGATGTATTTCTGTTGCCGCTATAACAACAACTACTAAAAATCAAAAGAAATTTAATATTAAGGGGGGCTCCCATACAACAAACGTGATTTTTTTGCACATTTTTGCTCGATATTGATAATGGTAGCAGGTAGACGCTTAAAATGTTCACAATATATTGAGTATATTATTTACTTAAAAAATAAATAATTAAATTAAAATTAAATTAATATTTAGGGGGTGCTCCCATACATTTTTTTTGCGGTTTTTTATAGATAATGGCACGGAACCCTTCGTGCGCGAGTCCGACTCGCACTTGGCCGGTTATTTAAAATTATATCACACGAGCGATTTCAAAAATAGGGCTCCTGATCCACTGTTGCCCGGCAGTATGTGTATACTTACTTAGGCCAAATCTACGAGTTTTATTTTGGAAGACTGCCCGTGTGAAAGACCCCTAGTGAAAGTGCATAGCAAATTATCTGGTGCTCCTAAACGGGCCAGGTTTTGCTGCACTATGTAGCCGGCAACTATTGGTGTCCCTCTCTTACTCACATGTTAAAGAAAGACACGAATAGTTGCAGTGAAAATATGGCCCGTTTAGGAGCACCATATTGCAAATGTTTATTTTCCCTTCTACCTACGCAGGTCGGAGACTTCTCCGTCTCGCTGAAGGCGCCGGGCCGCAACAAGCATTTTCGCGTGCACGTAGAAGGATCCCTCTACTGCATCGGCCAACGCAAGTTCCCAACGTTGGACCAACTCGTGGCGCATTACCAGCGCGCGCCCATCTACACCAACAAACAGGGAGAGAAGTTGTATCTGGTGCGTCCGTTGCCGCGGGCGCCGACCTGTTGAGTTGGCGTTGGGGTGCGACAGCAGATAGGTATTCTGTGTGATCTGTTAGTTAGGTTAATACGGACTTTTGGGAATCTAACTAAACTGGGTTTGGAGGAGAATCCTATATCCTATTGGTTTCAGCTATAGGCGCCGGACAATTTGTATTAGTTTTGAGTGCACTGATAGTCACATAGAAAACCTCTATCATGTCTAGTGGATTCTGGACATTCTATGAAAACAATGAATGCCTGGAGTTTGGAAGCGACAGATTAATGACCTATAGGTTTAGTAAATTCAAACTAATTGCCAATTAAAGTGTAGTATGGTTTATGTTGGCCGGAGTTTCTGTGAAATTAATCCAGTCCACACGATATTGATTAATTGATGCATCTGTTATCTTATCAACGAGATTATTACTTGAAACATAAATTGACATGGACTAGAGCAAACGCTATAGAAACAACTATATGTGCAACTGTTGCTGGCAATTCCGTTAGAGTTCTAGTGTACCTAGGAGCTATTTCAACAACTATATGTGCAACTGTTGCTGGCAATTCCGTTAGAGTTCTAGTGTACCTAGGAGCTATTTCAACAACTATATGTGCAACTGTTGCTGGCAATTCCGTTAGAGTTCTAGTGTACCTAGGAGCTGCTTCAACAGAGTTGAAGAGGCTGTCGTCTATGTATATTATACCTATCTCACATTTCCCTTCAATGTTGGTAAATTCAACGTTTCTTAGCTTCCCCTAATTTCCCAATACAATCAAGCACAAGAGTCAATTTTGTAACAATTAATCCATTCCAGTCCAGTATACTGACTTGAAGAATTCTGTAGTCGAAACCATAAAGGTTTGCATGATTCTGATTGTCGAATGTTAGCGAAGTTTATAAGCACAAGATTTAACATTTATTAGTAGCTGCTCTAATTCAGGGTTACCTTATAATCTATGTTTAGTAGATTTAATGAATGAGGCATTGAAACAATGCCAAAATATGATAAATATTTATAACTACAATAAATTAAACCAAAAATTGGCTTCTTTACCGCGTCTCTATATTAGGAAATTATCAACTTAAGAGCGATTTATATATCATAATAATTATGTAAGTACCTAAGTTTCCTGTGAAGTAAGGTAGCGTGATTCATACATACAGATTTGGTAAATCTGCTTTGAAGATATCCTCAAAGTGAAGATTGTCTGGACAGGTAAATCGGGAATATTACCAATATAACATTGGTAGTCCAATTACACATAAATGAAGGCTTCTGAGTAACATAGTATAAAAATGATTGTAATAAATAAATTTACACATTTATACATTTACATACATGTACTACGTTGTGATGTTTGGCTACGTAAGTTATATTATGTAAGTCATCTTCAGGGATAGATCGGCGCGGGTTGAAAAGTGGGAAATTTTGTACTTTTTTATACGAAGTGAAGTGATATTCGTATGTGGAAAGTTACTCTTATAATGACCGTTTCCGACGTAAGGTCTGACTGAATAGATTTGATTACGTGTCTTATTGGTCCTATCCTTTATCATAACAACGAATTAGTAGCACGTGATTCTATATCGCGAAATACATTTGATAAAAGTCCCATTGTGGATGGTGTGATAGGAGTTTAATAAATACTATACCCGTAGACACGTTTCTGTCTTTTGTTTGTCTGTTGGGTTTGGAGTTTGAATACCTTACAACAAGGAATACTACACTCACACTTTTGACGGACATTAAAAGGTCAGAATATTCGGTAGAGTGTCTTTTAAACTCGTGTCACAGGGGTTGAATCTCGACTGGAAGGTTTCCTCTGATGTGACTAGCTAGTCAGTAATACGCCGACATCACAGTTTATCAGCTTTTTGTATTTTGTTTTGTTGATTATTATATCTAGGATTAACATATATTATTTTGCGGTGAAATAATTTAGGATAGTTTATCGAACAACACAGAGTTGTCTTGACAAAATCAGTTGATTGTTTTGTTTGTATTGTAATACAAGAGTATGTTTGTCAATAAATTAAGAAAATATTTTGTGTCAATTGTTGTGAATACATTAAGTTCCATTGGTTTCACTTTTGTGACTTGAGTCGAGATTTTTTCTTGTCTTATTATTATACCTGATTTCTATTATACCAACTGAAAAACCCTTTTAGTAAGCTTTATAATAACCCCAGCTAGTAATATTTTCATGCTAGAGAGTTAAAAGATTTATCGCTTTTTAGAAACATGAACACCCAGATATACAATTAGGTTTATACACAGGTCATAAGGTTGAAGTTTATTACCGTGTACCGTCCGTCCTAAGGACGTACGATAGTGAAATAATGACACTCCATATGAAAAGTATTAAGAATAGCTACCTAAATCGGATAATTATTTTTGTATGAGTCCTTTTGTTAGCAGTCATGTTTTTGTTTTGCATATTTAATTGCACCAAGTTTAGATGGATTTTGTACTGGATATAAAACATTAATAAAGTACATTTGGCATTTATCACATGGGGATGTTGATGTTTTCACCATAATATTCAGAGTATTCTAAAACGAACACACTTAAGCATTGAATATAACAGGAAAGAAATAACATCAACATGAAATTATCCTTACAATGAATTGTAAGCAAAGCACCCTGTGTCTTGATTCTGTTGAGATGATACTTTTGTTTAGTGTGGATGAGGTTGAAGGTAGAAGAAGATGGCCAAATCTTAGTCAATAGACAAAACATTGTCTGTATTAGGCTACAAGGTACGAAAAGCAATGTATGACGGGCAGCTGTATTTTGAAATGATTCCTCATTTCACTACCCCACTCTCGAACAGAATTGACCATAAGAAAAATCATTGTCTTTTCTCACTATAGTAAGTCGTGGTAAATAAATTGATCTTTTTGATGTATTTACGTTTTATACTCACTATAAGTATGTAAATTAGATATTAGCGCGAGCCAGACTTATCCAATGTAGATTTTAGGCAATCATCATGATTTACTAGACAGTACCTTCAGGTTTTTATATGGATACAATGGTAACATTAAGAGAAACGCGCCTCGGAATTATGGAAGCCGATTTTATAACAACGTCTTCCTTGAGATAAATGCTCCATGGGTTTTTGTAAAAGACGGATGTTAGAGTATGTCTATCTAAGACAAGAATCTTCACAGATTTTACACAACAATCTGAGATATAAGTAATAAACACTGTTTGTAACATCAACTGGAATAATGACTTGTCTTCTATAGAATTTAAGATCTTGACGAAAAAACCAAGGTTTGATGAAACTAGAATGTAATTAAGTAACAAAACTGTGTAAGAGTGAGCGAGAGTGCGCATCTGAACGTTTAATGAAACTAACTGAAAGAGGCTTATTAAAGCTATTAACGACATTGCCAAAATAACTTATCATTCCCGGGCTTCTTTCATTCGACTAATTTATAAAACAGGATAAATGGTCCGGAGCACAATGAAGTGTGAACGTAACAAGGTTTTAGCAATTTATGTTTTAGAAAAATAAGGTCCGTTTGCACCAAAAACATTAATTGTTATTGCGTTACTAATATTGTTTGTTTTTTTTTTCTGATATGTGCAATAAATATATACGAAATAAGTTTGACCACAGATATTATATTAATACAGATATACCACCTAGGACAAAATATGACACCGGCGTAAACTGAGATCGGAAGCTTCTTTATTTCGAGGCCATTATCGCTTGGTGCAGCACCATCGAAAAATTGCAAATACCACGAGATGGCGCTAAGATATATAGGTTTATTCTAAAATTAGCGCCACCTAGAAGTATGTTAACTGAAACCATAGCGTTTAAAGTACAAATCTTACTCCTCACTCCATCTCTTTTTACGAAGGGTTAATTCTAATTTGTATGGGATGAGCACCCTGTGGTTTGATACATTTTGACAGGTGCTAAATAGAATTAGGACGCTAATCGTAAGTTTTTGGTGCAAATGGCCCTTACGGCCGTACTCGAGAGTCGTTAAATGATTCATTAAAGAATTTTGTATGAAAATTCAAATTTGGAATAGGTTTAATCGATCACTAAATGACTCTGAGTAGGTACGGCGGTTAGTCTCAAAAGTTTTAATTACATTTATGTTGCTATGGAAATAATGAAACTTACATAATCTACAGGCAAGAAGGAGGGTCCTGACAATTGCGTCTGTGTGCGTGCATAGGGCTGGTCAATGGGCTACTTGAAGAGTACACGTCGAAGTCTTACTCACATAAAATAAACGCATTTCTCAGGTCTCGCCTTTAGGATTGTAACTACATTAATGAGCTTTTTAATGTTGCCTGCTTAGGGTTCCGTGCCCGAAGGGTGCCAAACGGGACCCTATTACTGAGACTTCCGTCTGTCCGTCCGACCGTCCGTCTGTCTGTCACCAGGCTGTATCACATGAACCGTGGTAGCTAGACAGTTGAAATTTTCACAGATGATGTATTTCTGTTGCCGCTAGAACAACAAATACTAAAAAACAAAAGAAATTTAATATTAAGGGGGGCTCCCATACAACAAACGTGCTTTTTTGGTCATTTTTGCTTGATATTGATAATGGTAGCAGGTAGACGCTTAAAATGTTCACAATATATTGAGTTTATTATTTACTTAAAGAATAAATAAATAAATAAAAATTAAATTAGTATTTAGGGGGGGCTCCCATACAACATGTTTTTTTTTTGCGGTTTGCATAGATAATGGTACGGAACCCTTCGTGCGCGAGTCCGACTCGCAATTGGCCGGTTATTATTTATATTAATATTATCATTCGATGAGTACCTATCACATTTCAATGTTCTTCGGATACCCAATGTTTCCAATTTTAACATTGGTACCAAAGCACCGATAAACCATGTAACGAAAATGATTTTTTTCGTAGATTTTGATAATTAAGTTAAGATAAGGTTAGACCCCATGCGCCAGCGGCTAAAGAAATAAAGCGAGATAATTATGATAGGATATATTCAAGTTTTGAACAAATCGCGTAATGGATATCAAACCGCTAGGCGGTCGAGCCACTAGCAAGCATGGGTCTTAGAGTGAATTGTTTTTTATTTTTGTATTTTGCTCAAAGTATATTTTCCCCTTATTGTAACCATGTGTTTGTACGTTTTCGTGTATATTCCCAGGTGTAACGAGCATGATATGATACCAATGTAAGTGCAGTGTATAATATTTAACATTATAATTTATTTATTCATTTGCAACCGAGCGACTTTCATTTACAAACCTTGTGCCATTAATTACATAGGACTGTGGACAGGGTGGACAAGACAAGTCGCTTATTTGTAACTCACTGGCCTTGCTTGGACGTATAAACGCACCAGTAATATTATGTTCTTGTATATCTTCTAAAGCCTTGATGGCACTGGCTGGGCTAGTTTACAAGCTACAAGCCAGCGAGTTCGCTAGCAGCTTGTAAACTCGTCCCGTGTCATCGGCTCTTTTACAAACTGCTAGTTAACTATCCGATTGTAAAAAAGCTGTAAAAAAAATAGAAAGCCGGGAATTTACTCGCCATTCGCTGGCGTGTTAGCTTGTAAAGCCTCGATGACGCGGGCTAGTTTGTGTCATCATTATCATTATCGTTGCGAGTATCTTTGCGTTGTGGCAGTCAGCAAAAATGACAAGGGAAATAGTTCGCATGGGAGTAGTTATTTTAGCTCATGCGATCATTCTACAACGAAAATTAAAAAAATACAAGAAAAACTTGAAACAGCTTTGGCTTATAGAAATATGTTGAGATTTAACAGTTCCAGATGAGTTGCTTTGCTGCAGATGGTTGATGTGATTCCAATTCCAACTCGCCAGCTAGTTCGCTACAGATACTGAGCGAGTGGAAAGTTTTGTATGTCATCGACACGCTAACTCGCTCGCTCGCTAGCTTTTAAACTCTCCGACTTGCAGCTCGTAAACTAGCCCCGTGTAATAAAGACAACCCCATTCTAGATTGGTGCTTGTCACTGGGACTTCGATTTTCGACACCTCCGTTCGTAACAACAAGCTTATCGATCTAACGTCGCTGCTGTGCTTGTGTCAACGCTTTGCGAAGTGCCAACTGGAGTAAAGACTGAAGTAGTTATGCTTTCCCGTCGCGATAAACTGTTGATTCAACCTTGGGAAGAGCGTAGGTTCAGAGATCACAGGTCTAAAGTAAGTACCTATGATACTACATTTGGTAGGTAACTTGAGTCTTTGTTGGGGCTAACTTAAACTTTACAGATTTAATTACTGTATGCTAGGTAGATAGGTAGATACCTACTCATCTTCCTCCCAACTATTAGAACAGGTATTATTATTATTAAACAGCTTCAAACAGCCCCTTGAGTGGAGATAACGGTAGGTAATTCCGGGTAACGGTATGTACAATAATCGGCCAAGTGCGAGTAGGACTCGCGCACTAAGGGTTCCGATCACACTTGGAGAGCGTAACACGTGTAATTAGGTTTCCACACAAAAAAACTAAAGTGTGATGTCATCCATGTTAACCAAATTGTTTTTTTTTTAGAAAGACAGAAATTTGCAGTTTTCAGATTTTTCCCTTTACTTGTGCTATAAGACCTTGCTTCGTGCCAAATTTCATGATTCTACATCAACGGGAAGTACCCTCTAGGTTTGAATTCCCTTGCAATAAAGCAATTTCAGCAAAATTGGGACATATGCCGTATCTTTTGATTTATGTATCGATTGCGTTGCCCTATAAGTTTTTTTTTCACAACTTTAAGAGATCACAGACTTGCGTAATCGGTATTAATTTCAACTTTATACCTTCATGAGTTTCTGAGAAAAAGTCTTAACAGACGGTGAGATAGACAGACAGAAATTTACAGTTTTCGGATTTTTCACTTTACTTGTGCTAGGACTTTCCTTCATTCCAAATTTCATGACCCTAGGCCAATCGGAAGTACCCTATAGGTTTTGATTCCCTTGCGAGTTCCACGCGAGTTCATACAAATTCAGCAAAATTATGACATAATATCGCGGTATCTTTTGATTGCGTTAAATTTTTTCACAGCTCTAAGGGACCATAAACCTGAGTAATCGATATTAATTTCAACATGATACCACCACGCGTTCCTGAGAAAAGGGGTCGTGACAGACGGACAGACAGACAGACAGACAGACGGACAACAAAGTGATCCTAAGTATAAGGGTTCCTTTTTTTCCTTTTAAGGATCGGAACCCTAAAAATGTATTATAATACACAAATCCAAGGCCGGACATTCAATTGAATGATCTTCAGGTCCAGACAGCCCTACCGACAGTTGACGACGCCGCCCCCCCACCACGCCCTCACGTCACCATGAAACTGAAGAAGTTTCAGCGCGAACTCGACCGCAAATCCAAGATTCAGCAAGAGAACTACAGCCTGCTGCAGCGGTTGACTGCCATCATGAGAGTGAACCGGCTTGATAATCATTGGGAGAGGCCGCCGCCGAAGTAAGTCAGAAGCTGAGGTTACGCCCCTTCAATGCGCGTGGTCCCTCTCGTACGTAGTCCGCCCACGACGCACTTTAATAAGTAGGTACTCCATTTTGCGTGTAAACAGGTATCGCTTCGAGAAGTATGGGAGGTTAGATTAATATTTTATTTTAAATGTACCTACATTTAAGCTAGTTTTTATTCTAGACTGATACTGTTACATTCAGGATAACTTGCAGTTTGATAGTTCAGTTAACGTAATATTTATCATTTCAAATAAGTTATTTCTATACAATGAAGAGGGGAAGAAAATTTGTGGTGTCTTTGGAGGATCAAAAAACGGCTTTTTCACAAAACAAAGATCTTTGTATTGGGCAGTAATTTTATTGGTCATACATAACATAACTTGAACGATAAATACGTCTAGGGACTAGTTTACATATTTTTGCTCGTTATACATTTTATAAGGCGCTGAAGATAAAAAAAAAAGACTTGATCAATATATTTACTTCCATGATAGCTTGAGGTGCGGAGTCTTAAAAGATTTACGGAAGCAAATGGGCAGTAATGTTTGGCCGATGAATAATTCATCTATTCCACGCCCTTAAGGTACCACAGCTAGTGACCGGCCAACCTGACGTCAGGATGGCCGGTCACCCTTAAATGTTTTATTTCTCCTAAAATGTGATGGAAGCAATTATCTTCTTCTTTTTAGGTTAATTTTGCCAGTGTCAAGTGGTCAGGTTCTCATTTGAGAACCTGGAAAATAATGTCTTGAGATGATTTGATGACTATGATGATGATGATTTGTCGCTCGTTAGCACTACCCGGGAAGGACGTGAAGGGCTGTGGGTTCCAAGTAATTCCTTCGGACGTGAGCGACTGCCTCCCGAAGCAATTATCTACTTAAAGGAAGCAAATAGAAGCAATTGGGCAGCAATTATTAGTCATAATTTCAACGTCATATACCTTAGTATAAGTTAGTGACCGGCCATCCTGACGCTGACGAGATAAGTAGGTTACAAGGAAATCAGGTCCATCTATCAGCAAGGATAACTTTATGGACGTCTCGTCTTCTGGTGATGAGGGCGCTAGTTTAGATAATTTCAGTTCAAATCAGTTCCCCCCCGGAAGTCTAACCGAACCGAACTACCTAACTAGTAATTTATAGTTCCCATAGAATTACCTACTAGTATAAACCATGTCGTCGGGGTTGTTCTAACAAGTGGCATATAGGTACTCATATAGTAACACGACTTCTTCCAGCTTCCACCACAAAGTGGGTATATTCTTCGACGCTCCGTCCCTCAACAGTCGCCTGACGGCGCGCTCACAGTCCAGCTACGCCTCCGATACTTACGCCAACGTGAAATGCTACGCTTGCGAGCTCAGGAAGAAAGTAAGTGGGGCTTCATTTATTTTTATACGAGTTTGGCCACACAATAAATGGAATTCCTCGTAGCCAAATCGGTTTAGTGAAATAGACGGGCAATAAACCCTGAGGAAGAGAGGGTTTTTATTTTAGACTATGGATATTTTAGTCTAAGGATCTATCATTAGATAGGTAGATGTAAAATCTTCTTGTTTCTTTCTCTATTATGTGATATGTATGATCTGTGCGACTAAAATCAGCCTTAGATTCTCTTTTGTTTTTAGCTCCCCTAGACAATATGCAATACGATAGGTATCAAATTAGTTTTTTTTTTTATTTTGTTTCGAAATGGGTTTTATTTTTCACATACTAACGTATTGTGTACGGGCCCGTAAACACAAAAAGTATACTTTGTTTCAGACCGGGAAATACAACAAAACATCGATCGGATCAAGGGTGGACTCTCTTCCTTCTATCTAGTGAAACTAATCATGTAAATGTGTGTATTTTTAACCGAACTTGAAAAAAAGGAGGACGCCGGCACTCGTAGCATGAAGAGTGCCGTTTTTGTCGCGGGAAAGTGAGGGACAGAGCTATGGGCTGTATACAGGGTGTAACAGAAAGGGACAAGTCGAAAGAAGGTGGTTAGGGACATCATTCTAAACAACTTTCGCTGTGGGACCTCCCTGGTCTGTCTGTCTCTCAGCACGTGGAGCGTAAACTGGTGAACCGATTTGAATGTTGTTTTTTTTTATTTGAAAGTAGATTCCTTGGAGCTGGTTGTTATGGTAACATCGAGCAGGTCTGATGATGGAGTTTGAAGGTGGGAGCGGGAACCCTATGATGATTACTAGTAAACCCGTCGTATTTTGGCACATTAGGTTCGTTGTGACAAGCGCTTTGAGAATATGGTACCATCGAGCTGATCTGATGATGGAGTGCGAATCTCGAATGTGTAAGTGGAACGAAAGGAGGATGCAAACTCTTTGGCTGGAACCCTGGATTACTACAACCCGGGATGCTTACTTACTAGCAGAGACTATATATCCAATTGACTGCGCCTGCGGGGGAATGCGGCCCGCCAAACGTTTGTTGTGATCAACAAACGTTCGCATACGCAACCTATGTACGATGACGGGAAGCCAGACAGTTTCGCAGCGGCTGACCAATCACAGCTCTCTTACCTCGTCCCCCGCCGCCCGTAAATTGGTGAGTTGTGCTTCAAAGAAAAATGTATCTATGCGCTCTCCACTGGATGAGACCTTTTAATTTCACCTGATGATGAATCTGGAAGACTGGTTTTATGAGGAAGTTTTTTAATGCTTAAGTTATCATTAACTCAGTACATTTCGGGCCTAGCGCGCTCAGCTAATCTCAATCTGTATGGTGGAGTGAAAACTTAGTTGCTCTGACCAAGTCGGTCCGATAGTAAAAGTTGTTCAGAATGATTTCCCTAACAACCCTCTTTCGGCTTGTACACCCCTTTCTGTTACACCCTGTATAGATAGTCACTTTATTCTGTCCCTCACACTCCCGCGACAAAAACCGCGCCGCGCTCTTCATGCTACGACTGTTGGCCCACGCATTGAAACTATTGTCGCTTCGTCATCCTCCAATTTGTCCTACCAGTTGAACTACTTGGTTGTACTACTGCCCCAGAGGGAAATTGTCTTACGCCTCTCAAAACTAGGGAGCATCATTTTGTAGTGTAATTTTACCATTTTATAACTGAGCATGTGTACCTATTAGAATTATTAAAATTCTGAAAAAAAAATATTATTATTATTTGTAAAGTGGAACTGATTATGAAGACCACAAACGAGCAACAGAACAGCTCAGTTCTTGAGAAATTCCCACTGGGAATGTTGGGATTCGATAAGATGACTGATAGTCAAAAGGGTTTAAACTGAAGTCGGGCTTTTCTAGTTTTTTGTGAACTTGTGTGACAATAAAAACAATGTATTTGGACAGAATTTTATTGGTTTAAATACAAATGGACTTCCCTGGAGAACATGATCCATAGTCGATAAAATACGTATGTCTCTCACGGTCCTGAACAATTGCGATGATTGATATCGATATTACATTTGAGTTAAAAAAATTAACATAAATACTATGTTATTCATTACAAAAAGCTTCGTATCGGTAAGCGGAGTTACTCTAATCAGCATACCTCAGTACGCGGCATTTAACTTTAAAGCTAAATCGTCCATTATTATAATTTATACGAAATCGGAAAACAAAAAAATCTGAAATACTTTTCTCAAACATCACAATAGAGTTGTATCACAACGAAGCCGTAGCACCGACGGATTATTTTTAACAAGTATATTTTTACAACGCGAATTTACAACGAATTACGGTGCTAAGGCCTTTTTGTTAACAAGCCGTGCCGTGCCTGTTGAATCGACGAACGACTCAACTATCAACAATTAGTCATTATTCAATTCGTTAAAAAAGTCATTTCATCATTATGACCCTAAATTGTCCCTAGAGCGAATTAAACCTATGCTCGTTCGTGAATCCATCAGGTGATGTTCCCAGCGGGCACGAGTGCGGTCACACCATCGCAACCGCATACGTATCGCGCGAAACCGGCAGCGGAAACGAGGCCTTAAATTTCACTTAAAAACTTCCCTAGTAGTTATTCCGTATATAAAAATCATTACCGATACATATTTCATTAATAACTCCAGCGGGGCTACCATGACGCACGCCACGCACCTCAGTCGCGCGTATAAATGTCAAATTTCGCGACTCGATGGCGTTTCTGCATACTTGCGAGCATTGATTTTGACATTAAATTGTTGTACCACAGGAGTTGTTCAATGAAATCTCTATCAGTACCGCACCAGTGTGAATGGGTTCGAATGTTTGTGTGGCCGAGGAGTGAATTTACAAAAACGTTCGACTAGTCGCGAGTCGGCCCTCTGCACCTCTAGCAGACGCTTATCATTGTCGCAAAATATTATATCCGCAATTATTTAAAAAAAATATTGACCTAGCGTTACTTATACTAGATTATAACCTAGATATGACCCCAATGTAGGCAATGAATCCAATGCAGCCGCTAAACGAGGTTTTCATGTCGCCATCTTGTGATCGTCGAGTTTCAAAATGGCGGCGATTCGTCATCCGGGAGCGTTGGATTGTTGGTGATTGATGGTTATATCAGCTGCCTCAGCCGCGTGTCGGCGTGTGTGTGGGTCTGCGCTAGAGGGTGCTAGAAGGTGGCGTCTAGAAGCGGAAGGCGTCGTGCTGCACTGAGCCCGGCTTGAACTGGAAGTCAGCTTCCGCGACCGGCGGCACGAGCGTCGCGTCCTCTTCCTGCAAATACCAAATTCAATACATCAATGCATGTTTTAAAATTAATGTTAGTAAATTGCGCTTTGTATACAACTTTCTGAATTACCTACGAACAGTTTATCAAGAGATTTATCAGAGGTTAACAAGTCAGCAATCAAACGAATGGAAGGTTAAAGTCCACACGATAAAATATGCATATCTACGTATCTGGTCAGATACTATTCATAAACGGGTTTTAAAACTTGAGCACGCACGGTGGCACGGCGGTCGTCAGGTATAAGGTCAACGGCGGCGCGGACCTTTCGAACCGCCCGCCCCACCGGTGGTGTGCCGAAGACGTAAATTGCCATAGACGATGATGGGTCGCCCCCTGAACACATACGGGTGATTGGTCCTCTATTGTAACAATTTCACCCTATTCCCAGTGTTTCGGCGCTGGCTACTGTTGGTTGAGCCAATTTCATGACAAGTACACATGACGCAATCTCCCAAACAATGCTGGCTAGTCTCTTCCACGCCTCAATGAGGGCACGAAGGATTAGGTTGAAAGTTTAATGCTAGATTCAGACGTTTAACATTTGCCGCAAACTCTACACCACTACAAACGTGAAATATACTAATCCTACGCACACCAAGCCAAACTCTCTATCCACACGTGACCGCTTAGAGGGTTGGCAAGCGCATGGATCAGGCATACCGTATACTGCGCAGCGGCTTTTTTTGATCGAGTGTCGGCGCTCTTCCAAATTAGGCCGCAGGTGGCAAGGGGCGGCAATATCAAAGTACACACAGAAAACGAACAGAGTATAGGTGTCTGTTGAGCACTCACATCGTCCGCGAAGTACTGCTCGATGATGTCGTACGCCAGCTTGTAGATCTCCACCTTCTCGTGGCTCTGCAGCGCCTCGATCTTGTCGAGCCCGCCGCACTCCTCGATCATGTTGGCGACCTGCTCGGCGCTGTCGCCCGCCATCTTCAGCATGTTGCTGATGCCGTCGAGCACCACCTGCGACAGGGGAACGCCGATATTAGCCCGGTAAGATGATCGGCCGATTTCGGACAAAGCGACTCGTCGCTCAAGTGGATTGCGTAGCCAAGGGGAGTCCACGGGATCATATTACTAAGCTATTAGCCGCAAAATCCACGATCATATTGAATATTTTTATATCGCATGGGAAGACACAGCTCTTAATAAGTACCCCCTTTAATTTACAAAATCTCGAGTAGTTCATTATTTGTTTCTGTAGCGGCAGTAGAAAGACTACCTATTAAGGCTCGTGCCGAGAAAGCCCACAGACGGACAGTAGTAGTAGAAGTGATAGTAATAGGGCCCGTTTGGTACCCTTCGGGTACGGAACCCTGAAACTAATAGACAGAGTGGCCGATTCTCTAGGATACACTCACTAAAATTAGTTGACAATATTAAGTCCGACAGCTCTTATGCGGTCGCCATAGATTCCATTTTCAAACTTACTTTTGAATTATTTTAATGTACCGATGAACTAATTCAAAAGTGAGTTCGAAAATGAAATCTATGGCAACTGCGTAAGAGCGTCGGAGCTAATATTGTCAAGTAATTTTAGTGCGTGTGCCCTAGAGAATTGGCCCCAGAATAAGTAAATGGTATCTACATACAAGTCATAGTATGCACGGGTACTCACATTGACGACCTGCGTGTCCTTACAGCTCAGCAGGTTGCAGAAGGGCGGGATGACGCCGCACGAGATGAGCACCGCGACTTGTTCCTTCGTGCCGCTGATGCTGAGGTTGCTCACCGCCCAAGCCGCCTCCTGCACAACAATCAACATACACACCGCTGTAATACACTGCTACATCTCTGTCTGTCTCCAATATGTTTCCTATATAGGGTGGATCAGGCACAGATATTATTTCTTGTGTTTAGACAATGAAGAGGCCTAATCTGTCTCTTATGTTTCCTGTATGGGGTTTAGCCAATGAAGACTTACTCACAGTATTTTTCTTCACTGTGATGATTGTTGGTAGAATATACTTATATAAATAAACGCTGACACTTATAAAGCACGAGCATCTTGTAGGTTACAGACCACCAGCCTTATGTGACAATATTATTAAGATGGTAGAAGAGAGTCGTCCTAGCTATGGCTTGACGGTTCTGCCCTATCAAATGTCATTTTCATTTCATGCAGTTGAGTTAGCTTTCGGAGCTCTGAGTGATTATACGGGCCTAAGCCCCTGATTTCCTACAAGCACTGGCGCTAGTTTTTGGTAGTTCATTGGCTGGCAATGTATCATTTACCTTCTGCGTCTGGAACTCTCCCTTGCTGAGGTTCTCAACGATCTTGGGCAGTAGGCCGGCATCAATGACCGCCTGCACTTGGTCCTTGTTGCCAGCGGTGATGTTCGACAGGAACCACACCGCCTCCTTGCAGATCTTCTCTTTCTGCAATACAACAAAGGCACATCGTCAGATTAGAAGCACAGCGGGCTCGGCGTGGACGAGAGATGCCACAGAGCGCACGAAATCGCGGTCTTATGTGGCCAGCAGTGGACGCAAAAATGCTGAAGAAGATACAGGCACATACTAGGATACCCTGGGTCAGTGAACCAGAAACAGCGACTTGACAAACATGGTAACATCCAGAACCTGGGGATTATTATTCCTGCCCAGCTGGGAGTTGAACCCAAAACCTCCACACAGAGGCGTCAAAAAATAGGGAGGTTTGATTAGTTTTCTTGGAGGTTCAAGATTATTGTATGGCGATAGTTTGACACATTTGTCTTGTCAATCAAGATGCAGTGGTGCCCTAATATGTCACTCAAGATATGCAGTGGTGCCCTAATATGTCAATTAGATTGTCACGACTTTAATTGACTTTATAGACTCTAATTTATGACTAAGATGCTGCAAGAATCATCTATCTGTTCAATCCTTCATGTTACTTTTGAGATTTTTTATTGCCTATCCTATTTTTATTTTTTTTATTTGCAATATTTTTCATTCCAGATGTCAAAAACTTACATAATTTCTTTGGGGCTGTGAAAGGCAAAGTTATTAGTTGAATGAATAGACTATGTATGTATTGTAGTGACTCAATTAACACTCACACGGATAAATCATCATCATGAGACTACCAAATGTGATAAGTATCGAAACAATATGCATTATCTACTTTTTAATATAGCCTTATTTGTCCTTTCTGTTGGGCACAGGCCCCCACTTCATGCGGTCTGGCCGGAACTAGACACTAAACCAGCTAAACCTATTATTAACATCTACAATAAACCTATTATTGCCTATATATACATTATACATTAACCCAATCAAAAGTAGATCCAAATGGTTCCTGTAAAATAAATAATACATGTTTGTTGCACTACAAACTCGGCCTGACACTGTTGTGTATCTTGATAGAAATTACCTGATGTGACAGCAATGCGGGGAAGTGTGATAGGGCGTCACAATTTAGGACAACTTGCGTTTGTTCGTCCGTGCCTGTGACTATATTGCCGATGGCGCGCAGAGCCGCTGTTTGCACCTTCACCTGTAAAAAATCATAGAGTAAATGTATGTAATGCCTGCTAAATGTAAAATCTGATTTAGTTGTTGGCCTCCAAGAGGCATCTGGATCCAGAAAAGTTGAAGTTCAGCCTTTTTTTCTAAAGTTTAGCAATCACTAACCCAGATTGATGACTAGCTTGCATGCATGCATTTATTCAACCACATTGTGCAGAATCTATCATTATCCAAATGTGGTATGTATTCTTATGTATGTATTCTTGACACTACATTTGCTCTTTCTCAAAGATCAAAGAGATTAGAATCGTAAGCTTAGCTTCACTTTAGTTTGTCCATCTAAAGTCCATGGCCTGCTATTTTCAACCTACCCACATTGTAATATGGTTCAAATCCTATGAAAATATTTGACAAAAGAATTGGGTCCTTACATCCTTAGGCGAGCTAGTAGCTAATTAACATCAGAAAAAATAATGTAGCAATGTCCCTTACCTCCTTGTGTGAAAGCAGTGGGATCAACAGCGGAACAATACCGGATTCTATCACCATTTGTATCTGGTCATTGCCACCATCTGTGAGGTAACTTATCGCCCACACTGTGTCTACTAAGATCTGAAATGGAAATATAAATTAATTCAATCTCTTTTGAATACAAGCCTCTGTCTGTGTGTTTCTTTCAGATAAAATTATTATAAATAAAAAAAGTAAATGTAGCCCATTAATGTCCCCACCGAGGGGCACAGGCCTTTACTCGGATCCGAGTAAGATTGAGCCATACTCCACCACCAAATAAATAGCCTTTATTTCCAAACTAAAAGTTGAATGAGTTTGTTTTGTTTATATGTTTGTTTGGAGTGTCACTTGACAGAGGACATGTTAGAGAAAATTATTATAAGTAGTTTCTTTTATTTTTGGTATGTCTGGATTCTTCAGATCAAATGTAAATACAGTAAATATGCAAAAATTATGTAGTGATTCATATTCCCAACAAATTGAAGAAACTGATTCTGTGCCCTCAAAGTGCACTGATAAAGCATCACTGTGTGCTCTCATGTCATTGACTCTGCCCAAAGATAGCATTTTTTAATTTAAGTGCCAAATTTATCCCAAGATTTTTATCATTATACCACACAGCCATTGAATAACAACAATGAAACTTACATTGATATCAGTGTGTGTGATGAGTATATTGAGTGCTGGTAGGATTTCTTGAATAGTCTTCACTGGCGGAGGTGGATCTTTACTCCTGCACAGGTTAACAATGACCCAGGTGACATTGCGTAGGAAGGTGATGGGGATATTGGGCTTGATGAAGCTCAGAAGAGGCTGCACGACTCCCAGCTCAATAACAAAGTCTCGGAGAACAGGGCCATCGCCAATAATATTACCCAGCGCCCACACAGCCTGATCACAGACATTATCGTGGGGCGACATGAGTAACTGAAGGAAGTATGGTACAGCGCCTGCGTGGACGACTTTGTTGGTTTGAGCAGAGGTGCCAGATGCTATGTTGGTTAGTGCCCAGGACGCCTCGAACTGGAGGTTGTGGTTGTCGGTCCTGGAGAGGCACTGGACGAGAATGGGGAGGATGCCGGTGTTGATGAGGTCGTCGACCGGAGGGTTCTTGTCGCAGGAGAGCAGCTTGCGGCACTGCTGCACTGCGGCGAGCTGAACTTCAGGGTTATCCGCGTTCGCCGCATTCATCACCAGCTCCTTCAGGTTGGTGGACGCCAAAGTCCGCTCCGCCTCTTCTTCGTCTGTCGAGTCGTTGATGGGGACATTTCTCCGCTTTTGAAGTGTCTCCTCTCTTTTGTTCTTCCGAAGTTCAACTGTCACTTCATTCCTTCGTCTGCGCATTTCCTAAAAAGATATCAACAGGAGGAGTTAGGTCATCGTTATTATCGTTTGAACAGCTTGTAGATAAACCATTGGATAGGAATTTGGCTTTCAATACTCACGTCGACATCTTTGCCTGAGTTCTTGAAAACTTGCATGCGGTTTTTCGTTGGATCCGTCGCCATTTTAATTGGTGGCCCGTAGACGACGGCACAAAAAAGGGACTATACACAACTAAACAAACAATAATCTTATGAAATTTTAACAGGAAACTATCCAAACATGTTTAGTAATAACTTCACACGTTGATGGTTTATTTTATCTTCACAAAAGCACAGAATTTCCTACAACACGTAATAATATTTCGTCCGTCCGTTTCTCTCTCCACTCCTCACCACTTTTTATTTTTTTCATGTGCATAGACAACGATGTGTCATCAACAGTGTTGCTAGAGTGTTGGTTAAAATTACTCAAAAACATCAATCTATTAAATACTTTCCAGCGATCTTTTTACTTGCCGTGACAGGGTGAAACCAACGGTTTTTGCACAAGGAGGCTATATTTTTCTATATGCAGAGGTAGTTTTACAAATATGACGAACTCGCAACCGAACGAATAAAAATAGTTTTGTCGTTCTCTAACTCCTGGCCTATCTACGCCCCGTAACTCTGGCCTACGCCGTTAGTAGAAAGAGATAGTTTGAGTTTTATTTATTCTAAATATGGTAATCTTTGGTACTGACAATAACGTTACAACATAGCGCGTGCCCGGTTTTGACACATTTGGCGCACAAAATGGCGGCAGCTGTACCTACCTTCATTAATGGGGGTTACAAGCCAAAAGAGAGTTATTATTAGGGACTTGGATATCATTCTGAACAACCCTTTATGAGACCAACTCGATCAGATCCCATTTTGTTACACCTAGTTGAGACTAGGTAGGTACATACTAATTAGGGTACATAGTATATTAAAATCTCGCTTCACCTTCACGTTCGTCGTAGAGTAGACGACTTTTATTAGGGAAGGTTCCGTGCCGTACGTACCTGAAGGGAAAGGGTGCCAAATTCATCTGTCTGTATATCTGTGTCTCATAAACCCTAACGTAATGTATTTCTGTTGTCGCTACTACAGCAACTAGAAATCGACTCGTAGGAGTCGTAGACGAAATGTTTTTTTAGAGGATTTCCCTATACAGGAGACGTATTTTAATTCCCTGCAAATTCTATGAATTTCACAAACTAGATAGGTAGTAGTAGTAACCTACATACCTATCGCATTAATATATCGAAAAAGGGATTTTGTCGTTTAAGTTTAGACGGTCTTTACTTTTCCCCAACTTAATGGAGGTTTTGTGTTAACTTGGCACCCTAAGCTATTATAAAAAAAAACTTGAAATTGTCTACGGTTTCTTTATTGCCAGTAGAATAGCAAAGAATTGTACCACAGTTCACAAAACTGCCTGGTAGAAAAGTTTCATTTATAAAATTATGATCAACTTGATCATCAACTTGATCATAATTTTATAAATGAAACTATTCTACCAGGCAGTTTTGTGAACTGTGGTACAATTCTTTGCTATTCTACTGGCAATAAAGAAACCGTAGACGATCAAGTGCACTTTGCGATAAAATAAATAAGTAAAGTAAATGTAGCCCATTAATGTCCTTACTGAGGAGCACAGGCCTTTACCCGGATCCGAGTAAGATTGAGCCATACTCTACCATGCTGGCTCAGTGCAGGTTGGTGGAGGGGTTTTACGACTACTACATACTACGAAGTGTGATAGTAGCCGGGACCTACGTAAGTAAGTAGTAAAATAAATTCTATAAAATCGCACCTAATCCTCGCACACAACACAACACATCACATCATCGTCATCGGAACAATCAGTCAGTAAAAATATGTACCATGAAATACATAATTTGACCACTGGCAATTTTTCTCAATATTGATGGATAGAACAAAATGTTCGACTAGGGACACGGTATCGAAACAAAAGTATCGATACTGTACTCATATGATGTATCGAAAAAAAAGTATCGATACGGTATCGGTCTCTGTATCAAAAGTATCGATTCTTCTAGGTATCGAGTACTTTTACGTAGAAAAAAATAAACAGCTGAATGGTCTGGAAAATGACAAACTTTTACGTAAATCTTCATACTTTATATATTTTGAAATAAAACAAGACAAGAAATAAATCAATCATGCAATTAAATTTATTTTTTAAATAACATTAACAATATATACACCGTGAATTTTAAGACTCTGAAGCCGAAACCTGGTTGGTGTAGGTAGACCATCGAAACTTTCGAGTGGTTCCACAATTTTCCAAATCGGGTTAAAAAAAACTCGAAAATTGAGTCAACTTTTAGGTAAAAGTTTATTCAATTATCTAGTTTTCTAAGAAAGAACTCGAGTTTTCGAGTTTTTTTCACCCGATTTGGAAAATTGTGCCACAACTCGATAGTGTCGACGGTCTACACCAAAAAGGTTTCGGCGAGTGTCTTAATATTCACTGTGTATAATTACACTTTTTCATAGGCATAATTTTAAATTCACAGCCAAGAACTTATCTATCACCTATCAATTTATTGACATCAATTAAATATTTTTCTGGCAGGTTGTGGGGCGCGGTTGGATTGGATTTTAGTTCCGTCATGTTGTTAGTCATAGACTAGAATCGATACTAACTATAAAGTACTGATATCGGTAAAGAATCGAAAAAAAAGCATCGATGCCAAAAGTACTTGGCATCGGAAGAGAAGAATCGATTCCACCTAGGAATCGATCTTTTTTTCGTGTCCCTATGTTCGACCATTCCCAATTCCCCCCCCGCCCGGCGCAGCGCAGAGATTTTGTTTGTGTTGTAATTTGTGATTATTTGTGGGGTTGAAAATAATTTCGTAAGAAAGTAGGTAATTTCTGCAAAGATGACAATCCTAACTAAGTCTTCTATTGCTTTGAAGAACATTCGTATTTGCCGTTCGTCTTTGGTCAACCTTCCTTTGGTTCCAGATGAAGAGGTACGTATTCTAATATCTGTATTATCTCGTCTCTTGCACGGTGACTTTTCTTACTACCTCCCTACTTTCAACATTTTTTTTCTCTTATCTACACTTAACACATCGATATACCCTGAGAAGTTCGTAAACTTTCCTCTGCTTTTTAACCTTTTTTTGTTGACCTCATTGATTTCCATTGATCAAACTTTTTTTTCTTTCATACAGTCGGAGAAGGTTGTCGTCCAAGGAGTTGTGCTCCCTGGCCGCCCGCGTCCCGGAGCAGGGGCGCGGTCAACTGGAGCCCTACTATGCCTCACCATCGTTGCCCTGCTGGTTGCCAGTGCAGGTTTCCTCTGCGGGCTAGAGTTGTACCGCGAGTGTTTAAAGTCAAATTCTGTCACTCGGTTCCAGGGTTACTGCTCAATCCCCGTCGACCAAAAGGAAGATGTGAGTTATAACTGTGTCACAGGGGATGTAATGTGTAACCCATCTCGGTTGTGGCTGGGATAATACAACAATATTTCCACTTACAGGAAGGGGAAAGAAAGTAATCATGTCAGTTTCAGTTCAGATGCATAGGTATTTAGGGCTATAAAAAAACAGTATATTATGTATATTATAGGTACCTATTATAGTTACATTTTGCTGAATTATAGTTTGTAAAACATAGCTTGATCTGGGACAGCTGTCACTTTGTAATGACTAGACCTGGGGATAGGTCGATATAAGTGATTGATATTCCAACGTTAGGTACTGAATGTTTCAAACAAATCAAACAAAAGGAAGTTTAACACGTTTTTATTCTTGTTAAAATGGTTCACAGCCCAAATCGTCATTGTCAATTGTCAAAGTCTGATTCGGACTCACTGGAGCTTCTTCTCACACAATTAAATTATCGATATATATTTTCAAGTTAAGATCTATAACTTGTCTTGTACGATAAGTGTAAGACATCACTTTTTGAGTATGATATTTGTCTCTATACATTTACCCGTCACTGTCACAGAGATCAAGCTATGTTTTACAAACTATACCTATTATACCTATGTTTTGATGTATTTTTAGGGTTTTCATAATTCTGATATTAATTTTGTAATGCATTGGTCTCCTGTCGAGTTCTATCTTTTCAATTATATTTTACTGATTGACAACGCCCATGCACAAGGGAGGGACGGATGTATCTGCCAAGCCGGACCCAGTCTTAATAGGAGTCAATTGGCTGATATTGATCGCGACAGAATCATGTTGCAAATCCATTACTAAGTCCTTCAATACATCAATACATCCCTAAATACCTACATTGAGAACCCATTTAAAATTTGCAGAATACATTTATATATTTAAGTTATATGGTGCAAAAATACTGCCAAGTGGGCCAGGTTCGGGCACATTTACCCCCCCCTGGCCCTGGAGAAAAAGGGGAAAAAGAATAATGCCTCTCCACTCTTGTTCAGGAGGCTCCACTCATCGAGCCCTTCTACCGCATGGTGCCCCTGCGATGGACCTCAGAGCCTGGTGATGATGTGCAGGTAGTACCACTGCTAATAAATCATTCATTTATATCTTGTTGTAAACAGGCTAACAGTTATGTTGAGGTAGGTTGCAGCTCCATACACTAAGTTTTTGCAAACTATAACTGCCATCAGTAACCCAGTAGAGAGACATCATCATTATTGTCTATGAGGCTCTTCAATTAAAACTCACATAAACAAAATATAATTGAATGAAAAACTAATGGGCTTAGTGCCCAGCAGCGCCTTATACAAAGGTGTGTGTTGGGCCCCCGCTACTTCACTGTCTGCCCCTCTACGTTTAGTTACACGCGCGGACAATTATGTATTGTATTATGGATTAAAATGTATGACACCGTGAGTTCAAAATAATAATAATAATATGTGACAATGACAGGATTGACAGGCCGGGATCTCGGAGGAATCAATAGTCTGAGGGCCGGACGTGCGATAACGCGATAAGAGTCTCGCGCAGGCATAGAGTATGACGCTATCCCATATTTTAATAATAATAGAATCGTACATATACGCACGCACCTCTGTCGCTCGCTTTGCTTTACACGTCACAACGTAGCCGGCAGCCTGAGAAAAATGTCACGGGCATGACACAAACGCCTAGAAGAGACAGGAGACGGAACAGGACGAGAAAGAAACAAGACATGCTTCCATTCTGTGTCTTCTGTCTGTCTCGTGTACTGTCTCTTCTTATCAGTCCAGCCCTCCTAGACAGTGAAACGCTAACCGTTGTGAAACGAAACGATAACTTTCTATGCATGCGATTTGACATTTGGAATCGCTACGTGACGTCACCTTAGCGAAGCCAAATGTCAAATCGCATACATAAAAAGTTATCGTTTCGTTTCGCTATCCTTAGCGTTTAACATTGTCTACAGGCACTGAGCGGATTGCGTCTACTAGCTCGCCCGTCCAAAAGTCCACGGTCCGTGATTTTCAACCTACCCACACCGAGATAAAGTTTAAAACCAATGAAAAATCTAAACAAAATATCTTGGTCTTTTGTGGGCACTGGTACTTATGATTGTAACGCTTTGCAGGTGTTCAGCGCTGCAAACGAGGCAAATACTGACGATATGCTGAACACTCTGCGCGAAGAGTTCGACATCGGCGACACTGTGGAGAAGATCTCCGTCTACAACGGACCGAACGGCCGACAGACTAGCTTCATCCACGACTTCGCGTCTAACGTCTCAGGTGAATACGGACCCAGGCTAATAACTGATAGAACAACGCCTCTCGATACCTGAGGCTGGGCTTCCCAAGTATGAGGAACTGGGTTCGAATTTCGGCTGGGGAGTATGAAATAAACGGTTAAGTGCGAGCAGGACTCGCGGACCAAGGGTCTCCGATTACACTTGGAGAGCGTTACACGTGTAATTAGGTTTCCACATAAAAAAAAACTAAACTACAATGTCATCCATGTAAACAAAATTAAATATTTTTGCAGAAAGACAGTGCAGTTTTCAGATTTTTCCATTCAGGTTTTGGGTCCATTGCGATTACTATGAAAATCTAACATTTTTGCAGCAGTTAAACGGTCGTAGCGTTCGATTGCGTTAAAATAGAAGGTTGATTTTTCACAGCTATATTCGACTACACAGACCTTACCAATTGATATAAATTTCAGCTTGATACGTCCACGCGTTCTTGATATAAATGGTCCGGTCCGGACGGACAGACAGACGAACAGACGGAGACAACAAAGTGATCCTATAAGGGTTCCTTTTTTCCTATTAAGGATAAGAACTCTAAGGGCCCAAGGTCACTGACGTCGCTATTTTTGGTTCCCATGACACAGGTATGAATATAGGGTGTGGGGCAAGAAATAAAGTCGTGATCAGTCCTATCTGGACCTGGAAGGTGGTATGGTAGTAGAAACATTGGTAATCAATCACTTTTCCTATTGGTATAGATTTCCCATCGGCTTATTTGATTTGATTCACCTAAAATTCTAAACCTTACAAATTCTTATCTGTCGTTGCCATTCCGTTTCCCGTCATCGGTGACACTAACCCCCTAACCCTCCCCCCCAGGCATCGTGGACGAGGAGCGCTGCTTCCTCATGGACCTAGACCTCACGCAGGTGATGCCGCCGTCCGTGTTCGTGATGAGCATCGAGAGCGGCGAGCCGTTCGACGTGGCCCGAGTCCGCACGGCCATGCGAGCCCTGCTGCCGCCGCTCGCGGACCTGGTGCGCCGCAGCCGGCAGCTGGCGGAGAAGTGCGCAGACCGGCCCACCTACCAGCTGGAGAAGGACGCCGAGCTCACCGGTACTAGTGCCTCTAGAACATTCTAGATTACTGCTGCCGACCTGGTGCGAGCTCGCCGGTACTAGTGCCTCTAGAACATTCTAGATTACTGCTGCCGACCTGGTGTGAGCTCGCCGGAACTAATGCCTCTAGAACATTCTAGATTACTGCTGCCGACCTGGTGCGAGCTCGCCGGTACTAGTGCCTCTAGAACATTCTAGATTACTGCTGCCGACCTGGTGTGAGCTCGCCGGTACTAGTGCCTCTAGAACATTCTAGATCATTCTAGATTACTGCTGCCGACCTGGTGTGAGCTCGCCGGTACTAGTGCCTCTAGAACATTCTAGATTACTGCTGCCGACCTGGTGCGAGCTCACCGGTACTAGTGCCTCTAGAACATTCTAGATTACTGCTGCCGACCTGGTTCGAGCTCGCCGGTACTAGAGCCTCTAGTTCTAGAACATTCTAGATTATTTAGGGTTAGGGGCTTATTTTTTTGAATTAAGCTTTAAGATTAAGCTTTTATTTCCTTGCAATATAAGTTAACAGACGTCGAGGTGTCATTTTTCAGGCATTGTATGGAGAGATTCCTTCCCAGAGCGGAAGAGTGTAAACAATGCCGATTCTGCAGGCAATTCACAAAACTAAAATACTAAATAAAAATAAAAAAACAAATATTTAGTTTTGACGCCTCAGGGCGTATTCAGGTAGAAAGCTGGCTACCTGCGCCGACTGCCAGCGCTTATCGGCGCAGGCAACAGCTACATAAAGAAAGCAGGCAGAAGCTGACTGGCGCAGTCTCTGTGCGTAGCACGCAAGATACAAAATAGCTTACCAGCGCAGGTCGGCGCGTATCGGCGCTGGTCGGCACTGGTTAGGCACTAGGGGTGCATACATAAAGAGGCAGATTTAACCGGTACCGATCGGTACGGGCAACCTTAAGTGTATGGAAATATGGTTGCCCGTACTGATCGGTACCTGTAAATCTGCCTCTTTATGTTCGCACCCAAAGTATAGAGACTGCCTGCGCCGACTACCTGCGTGGACCGGCGCCGTTAAGCGCTGGCAGTCGGCGCTGGTAGCCTGCGTTCTACGTGTATACGCACAAATTTTCACTTGTCTAGACTATACAATACTGACCACCCTTCTCGTGCCATTTGCAGTGCGCAAGCGCTCCATCGCCGAGCTGGTGAAGGCCGACTACACTCACTTCGCGGGCAAGCGAGTGCAGGAGATCGACGTAGACAACCTTTCCGAGCTCCTCGCCTACGAGAAGAAGGACAAGTAGATGTGTTGCTGTCTCTGTTGGTATAGTGTTGGCGGCTGGCTGTCTCTTTCTATGTCTCTCTATTGCAAACTTCTTCTTGGAGTACCGTCTCCTATCGGAGGTCGGCTATCATTGTATATTGCACACATGGTTTTAAATTAAAACTGTTTACTTCAGATAGAACACAGTGTGCATTCAATAAAACTACCGAATTGTGCAATTTAAAAAGGGATATTAATCAACCAAGTTGCATTGAGTAGTTCTGTAACAAGATCGAAAATACACCAAACAAAAATACTCAGTCTAGAATCAAGAGCGCAAATGCCACCATTTAAGTACGAAGTGTGAAAAAGATTGGATAAAAAGAGACAGTCCGCCTTTTGTAAAGTTACTACTGTGTACGGTGTAGTGTGTAAATCAGTGGCTGGTCACAGAAATATTTCTACTATCTTATTGACGGATTTGATGTTTAATAACGAAGTCACAGAAACATGTACATCCAGGGTGAACCATTAAAGAAGAATTCAGAAATTATAGAGACATAGCCGACCGCAACTATAGATGACGTGTCGCGTGAGTATGCAATGTAAGTGAGCAAGACAAGGGTATAGTGACGCCGCGAGTGCGACGGCCTCCGGACTGTGGACTTGTGGATGCGTTATGGATCCACAATGTGGAAGGAAACATCCACTTCCACATCCGCCAAGGTGACCCGGATGTAAACCAGTCCTCCACAGTCTGGAGGGGCTATACGAGTGACAGCGGTAGGAACTTACATACCTCGCGTGCTGCCTCGTCCACTCGCAAGGTTACTACGCTCGGTGACGCTCATACACTCACTCGACATCATCTGCTGTTGACATAACACTTCCAAATCGCAATCCTGTATAAGAAAACCGAGGGGGCGCCTCTGTCAATTACTATTTGCGTGAAAAGTAACAAGATTATGTACAGCGCGGGGCCTTTGTTTTGGCACGTCGTCGTCGGGACGGGACCCGAGGTGCCACGAGTATGATACTCGGCGTTTCACGAGAGAGAGAAAGAGAGCGAGACGAGACCCGACGTGCAAAAACAAATGCCCCATCATACTGTAAGTAGCCTGTGTACACAAGTGGATATTTAGGTGATGGCTTTTTCTTTGTCAGAGAAATTGGAAACGTTTCTGTAATGAGCCACGAACTAGTTCATAAGGTGGTTGGATGTGGAATGTAGTATTTCTCTGCGTTTCCATATTCAACTGAAAAACCGCACAGCAATTTGTGCTATAGTGAACCTACAGTAGATCATAAGAGTTACAACTTTATTCGTCTTGGTATTGCTTATAGTATGTAAGCTTTGTTCCATTACATTGCTCTTACTTTAGAGGCATACGCCATAACCATTCTACTTGCTAAAATGTTATCTTGCATTGTATAGAAAATATTGTCTATTCTATTCCAAAGATACGAATCTCATGTTATATTCTAGTTTTTATGCTAAATGCTTGTTTGGTGCCATTTGTTTTTGCATTTATTATGCAGTATTTGTACAAGTACCGTTTCTTTTGGGCTTTATTTTCGTAATGGTATTTGCTGATTCTATTTTAATCGGTGTACTCTCCTAAGGACATAGGCCGAACAAACTTACAATGGAGAACAATAGACGTCGGAGCGAGAGGATTAATACCACATATCAAAAGTCCTAAAGTCAAATTAAATCCTAAAAATAAATATAGATATAACCATTCCAAATCAATGCATTTAACTAATCAATCACTTGTCATAAAAGTATTATGAAATCCAAATATATGGTTTAGCTATTTTCTCTAAGTTACAATAAGTATATTTACCATAGGGTTTATGTTTAGGTTTAGTTCATTGTTATATAACTATTCTTTTACAGTAATAAAAATATCTCTAAATGTATTATTTGTTTCAAATGTGGTGGAATATGCTTTGATCATAATTATATTGATCGAAGGGAATATGGCTCAATGTTACTCGTATTCGGGTAAAGGCATGTGCGCCTCGGTGGAGACATCAATCGGCTACATTTACTTGATTTGCTTTAGCTCCGTGTGCAGGCATCCCATACCTGGCTTACTCCGAGGTAGGTATCACAAATCACAATACCAGCACCTCTTACTGCAAGGCACCACTGTACACAAACGTAGCATCTGAATCATGCAGGGAGCAGTGGAGAGCGCATAGATACATTTTCCTTTGAAACACAACTCACCAATTTACGGGCGGCGGGGGACGAGGTAAGAGAGCTGTGATTGGTCAGCCGCTGCGAAACTGGCGGCCCGTCATCGTACATAGGTTGCGTATGCGAACGTTTGTTGAATACAACAAACGTTTGGCGAGCCGCATTCCCCCGCAGGCGCAGTCAATTGGATATATAAGTCTCTGGAATCATGTAACAATGGACCAATAAAGGACCTTTCAGACAGTGGAGGCTAGGTTTATAACCGGTCCACTAGGAAGTTGTCTATGAGGCCTTTCAATTAAACTCAAATAGACAATATATACTTGTAATGACGAATAATCAATATAATAATAAAATTACAGAGTTGAGCCCGACTTGAATTAGCTACTCGTAGTATGAAAGAATATGCGAAAGAGAGACTGGGCCTAGTGCCCAGCGCCTTATATAAACGTGTGGGTTGGACCCCCCTCTACACCCTGTCTGCCCCTCAACGTTTGGTTGCACGCGCGGACAGAAGTGGATGTGGATTTAACTTCCACACAGAAGTGGAGGCCTTGTGGATGCGTTGTGGATCCAGAGTGGACGGATAATACACATCCACCAAGGTGACCCGGTTATAAACCTAGCCTGCACTCTCTGGAGGGGCCTTTACTACAGCTCGTTACAAAAGCAACATATCAATATGTATCAAACACATATCTCTTTCTCTATGGAAAACGAGCCAGTGATGGTTTCTACAACTTCTCAACTCGAGCCCCGGGCCTATGCCCAAGTGGCTCATTAAGATATGCAAATGTTATTGTGCGACTACCGCGTATTATCTTTTAAACCTGCAGATACGATGTTTTCCCTGTTACAAACAGGCTATTGTTACCGGGATATCGCTTTGATACTGCTATTATTAGTATTGGGAACGGTAACAGCACTTGAAATCACTTTTGCAACTTGTTGATAGAATAATTGGAGTGAATAATCCGGTAGAGAGGAGCTTAATTAAATGCTTTGGGAAATGGAATGTTTGTTTAGAAGATTTTCGAATTTAAAAGGTGAGTCAGAACATTTATTAGAAAATAAATGGTTTTAGTTTTTGAAAGCGATCGAGCGGGTATCGTTTCTTCATTTCAC
>OY735255.1:5077528-5382863 GCA_963457715.1 Argyresthia albistria
CATCATGTAAGTAGTGGATGAATACAAGAACGTGGTACTTATAGTGTTTGGAGAAGACAGTTTTGGAGGAGATCTTTATCAGAGATTAATCGAGAAGTATGAAAATTTAAGACACGTCAATACACATTTTGTATTTTATTTCTTCGTGTCCAAGCCCGTGTTAAACTTCGAGCTAACAGCATAAACGTTTCAAGGCTCGAGCGAGATCACGCGACGAGACGCTTACTGCAGTTTTACTCCAACTACATACGAAGTGACCGAGGGTTGAATACTAAACACTGTCCACGCGACATCATCCCTCACTGTGCGAATACAAATTCTATTTTATCCATCCTAGGAAGGAGGAAAGGTAGGTATCACCTAATAATGAAACTGGGTCGTCGGCAGCGATCGTGCTGATAGCTATCTGTTTAGTTGTAAAGCTGTTTGTCTACTTGTTTACACGATATTGTATTTTTCTTAAGTAGGAGGTGTCATTAAGTATTAGTTATCTAACATGTAAGAAAAAATAAATCCGGTGGTGTTTTAATTGGATGATAGTAAATAGACACTTATTACGTTGGACATGGTCAGCCTGCCATGGACACGTTTTTCTGTGAACATGAAGTGTAATAAATATCAGCCTTAGATTGCGACTTGTGAATAAAAGGAGAGTGAGAGGTGAAGGGTGAACCTTCCACGAAGCGACGGAGACGTCCTAATCTGATAAGAAGATCCCTTCCAACTCAAAAATGCTTTAGAAATACGCCCTTTGAGATTGAGATCAATCGGTGATAATGTCACAATTTAGGCATCCGCTTTTCACGTGATCTGTACAGGATGTAACATAGAGGTGTAATGATTACACCGAGATTACACTGTAATATTTTAAGTTATTGGCTATAACTCTAAATCACTTTCTGAAGGAAACCGAATTGATATGGGATATTTTTTTTCCACTTTTGGAATACTTATAGCAGTCCATATTCCGCGTAAGAATGTCTTATCTATCATATACAAACTTAAGCAAGTTGTGAAAAAACAGTGCCAAACAAAAACGAAAAACCCTAAACAACAAGCACAACATGACATGACAACAAGCAAAAAGATATTTCAATATCCAGTGTCACCCTTCTGCATCCTGTCGTATGAAGTGGCAAATTGTTGTCCAACTATTTTAATCTAACTTCAAGCCCTTTGTAAAATTCGCGTCCGGTCCCGCACTTGTTTACGCGTTTCTTAATAAATATACCCTTCCAAAATTACCTTTGCTGGTGTTGTGATCTGTATTCTATAGACTGTAGAGGTGGTATTATTTTGGTGTGGGCTTCGTTGGTTGGGGAATGCGTTTTAGGAGCCCGGCTGCCAAGATGTGTCCGCCCGAGTGAACTTTCCGAGGTTTCCGTTGATATTGAATTTGTTGGGAATTAAATAAGATTATACTTAGTTTCGGAGCTCCTTTTATTATATTTCTCTGAACTTGGTATGTAATAGTTTGCATCTTCTGTTTGATTTAGTTCGTCGAAAGTATTTCATTATTATTATCTGATAAAGATAAGACTGTACTTTTGTTTGTGATTAGTCTACCTATCAAATTAACACAACATGGCGTTATGTTTTGAACTCGCAAACTTTTGCTTAGGATATTCAGGTTTCCTCACTACATGTAAGTATTTACCTTCAACGGATATGTTCATAAGTTACCGAGCTATTGATTCAATAAGCGTTTGCTTAATTACACTAGTTACAACTAACAAAACAGATCGACCCGGTCTCTGCCCCAAAGTACTTACTTATTTATTTTATTTATTTATTTATTTAACACAAATCCACAGCCAGTCGAATAATGAAACTTTCAAATAATACTTAACTTAAGGCCAATTAGGGATTTCACTATGTATACATATGAATACAAAGACAAACAATTGTTTCTTACATTACATAAAACAGATAATGATAACAGTTTTGACAAAAGCTGTGAGCCAGGGAGTGAAAGGTGTGGGTGTGTTGTGTTGTGTGTAGTGTAAAGTGTGTGTGTCTGTATTGTGTGTGCCTTAGAGATAAGACAGGACAGATCTTAGGATACCATAAAATGACAGGTAACAGGTTGTTAGATTAGGCAGACGGCAAGCGCAACGGTGGGTTCAATACCAACTTGGTAAGGGAGGGTTAACATGGATCTGATTTAGTAAAAAGGGGATGAGATAAATGATGATTATTATTATTAATAATTATTAATTATTATGGTTATGGTTTTCCTAGCAGTGCTAACGAGACTTGTCTTTTAAACGCACTCTTTGAGGCACTAAAAGGGTCCAGATCTGAAAAGCGTTCGTTGTATGTGGTAGGAAGTCTATGACATGTGGAGTTCGATGCATAATTAGTGCGATCGACTGGTACAAAAAATAGTTTGGTGTGCCGAGTTCTTTTAGATGGGACAGCCAGGGATAAAACATCTGTCACCAGTCTGGGGCAATCTAAAGCGCCGGAGCACACGTCGTGCAGCAGCGCCATGTCAGACAATGTACGCCGGTCCTTCAGTGTCATGAGATGGAACCTGTCACATAAGGTAGGGTAGTCAGCGTGAGAGTTATGAGAGCGGTAGTTTAGGAATTTCAGAAACTTTTTTTGCATGCGTTCTATATTGTTGGCATATGTTGTATAAAAAGGGTTCCAAATTGGACTGCAATACTCAAGAACACTACGCACGTAAGCAAAGTAAACAAGTTTTATGCAAGCAATGTCCGTAAATTCCTTACATGTGCGAAAGACGAAACCCAAATTTCTATATGCTTTTTTTATAATGTGGTCAAAGTGAGCAGAGAACGTTAATTTGGAGTCGAGCATTATACCTAGATCTCTCACAGTATTACTTTTACTTAATGGAATATTATTTAACGTGCATTCGAATTGAAGAGGGTTGGTCATTCTTGTAAAAGTAACATGAACGCACTTAGATGTATTAACGCCTATACGGTTTTTGATGTAATAAGCAGTAAGTCTATCCAAGTCATCTTGTAGGTGAAACAAGTCTACATTGCTACGGACATTAATATAAACTTTCTTGTCGTCAGCATAAAGCAGAAATTTGGCGTGCTGGAGACATTCTTTGATGTCGTAAAGGTAAGCTGCATATAGCAGGGGGCCCAATAAAGAACCCTGCGGAACTCCTGAAGGGATACTAATATAATCTGAACGGAATCCGCCCACAACAACAGCCTGCCGTCGGTTTGATATATAAGACTCAGTCCATCGCAGCAAGTCTCCCCGTATACCCAGTGAGTGCAGTTTACCAAGCAGGATAACGTGGTCCACACGATCGAAAGCTTTTTCAAAATCGGTGTAGACCGCGTCAACCTGCCCATGAGAACACATTCCCTCAAGGACGTCACTAACAAACACAGCCAGGTTGGACGCGGTGGACCGACCTCTAATGAAACCATGCTGTTCCTCCGGGATGCCCTGCATCACAACGGGGTAAGTATGCTCGAACACAATCTTTTCGAGCATTTTCCCGAAGGTGTTTAAAATAGAAATGGGTCGGTAATGTTCGACGTTCAATTTGGAGCCCTTTTTGTGCACAGGCACGACGTGCGCATCTTTCCATTTAGAAGGGAAAACGGCCTCATGAATTGATCTATTAAATATAATAGCAAGCGGTTCAGCCAACGAGCCTACACATCTTATAATGAAGTTTGGTGGTATGCAGTCAGTTCCGGCGCCCTTATTAGGATCTAGACTTTTTATCAGATGGGCTACGCAGTTTTCAGTGATGTTAAAAGAGTTGATGGAGTTTTCGAAGTTACTCGAAGGAGATATGTTGGGGTAATTATCAGCAGGTTTCATGAACATGTTTTCGAAGTATCGACTAAAACCCTCGCATATCTCCTTTTCTCCATTAAGCTTTCCGCTGTCTGCGACCATGGAACTAGGGAACCCAGAGTCAGTCTTTCTTCTCGACTTTATGTAAGTCCATAAATACTTGGGATCGTTCTTAATACTCACTTGTGCCCTGCTTATATATGAATTGTAACATTGTTCCTGTAATGATTTTTGACGCCTTCTTAGAAGAGAGAAAGCACTATAATCATTTGGGTTTTTAAACTGCTTCCAATGTGCATGTGCTTTATTCTTCTCTCTAATAATGCAAATAAGGGCCCTGCTATACCAAATCGGATAGCGCTTATTCGATTTAGTTGTAACCTGGGGAACATGCTCCTCAATCACTGCATTCAGTCTACTGTAAAATAACATGATTGCGTCATCCACAGTTCCCACGTTAAGGGCAGTTGACCAGTCAGTTGAACCAAGATCTTCGTTAATTTTACTGTAGTCTCCCTTCCTAAATAAGTATTTACGACGCGGTACGTGGCGTAGTGGAGGAACAGTGATCTCTTTGGCGTTGATGCAGAGGGTTGTGTGGGCTGGGTCTTCATTAATCATAGGATCATCACATTTGGTTACGTGTAAGGAAAATGTAGAAAAAATTAAATCAATCGTGTTGCCGGAAGTGTTAGTGAACCTGTTGAACTGGTGAAGGCCCAGCAGATTTGCTTGTTGTGTAAGTTCGATTGCTGAGTTTTGTAGTTCAACAGTTCCACGCCTATGATGAATAGGTTCACCAGTCTTCCATTGAACCATATTTAGATTAAAGTCTCCAGCCACTATGTGATAATCATCTGGTTGTGCGTTTATGAAGTCAGACATCAGGTTAGTAAACTTAATGATACGCTGAGCCTGTTTACTCTTATCGGGCGGGATGTATGCCAATCCGATGTGGAGATCTCGTTGTGAACCAAACGATCGACCGTCTATAGACACCCATAGACACTCGACGTCATCAACTCGCTGCCAGTCAGTGCGCAGACGTGCGTTGAGGCGCGCGGCACATAACATAAAAATGCCTCCCGCTCTCGTACCACGGTCGCGGCGAAATATGTTGTACTTACTCGTAGTGATCTCTGAATCAAGTACTCCCTCCTGCAACCAGGATTCAGTAATAAGTACAATGTCGTAGTCGCAGCTAACTACACTGTTATGAAATGCCAAGGTCTTAGTATTGAGTCCACGAACATTTTGATAGTAAATACGGAGGCTATTTGCGGATAGCACTGCGGATAATAATTATATCTAAGTGTATAGATAACACATATAGCGGGTCATGTTGACAGGTACCTAATCCTTGCGCATGCCGATGAGACTGAAAACATTTTAGCGTATCTATTTTAATGGTAAGTATGTTCCTAATTTTAATTGATCTTGTGTTTGTGTATGTGGTTTTTGTGTGCGAGTGTGTGTTAATTGTGTAAATATTGATTGTAGGTGAGATAAGGTTATGTTGTTGTTGAGTGCGGTTGAGTAAACATAGGTATTTATTGTATACAAATAAGAAGACAATTACAGTAGCAGTGACAACAATTATTCTATTTTCTCGAGGTCCGAGTCCTTTGAGATAAGGATGTAAGGCGAACCCTCGGATTTCCTGATGTAGACACGACAGTTTTTTGTCCAAGTAAACTTATAGCCCTTGTCGTGAGCAACCTTTTTGGTTTTAGAAAATAAAATTTTATTTTTAACAGTGAGGTGCTCGTTAACATGCACTTTATGAGGTTCACCATCGAATCCCAAGTCCCTTGTTGTCATCCGACCTGGACACTGTCGGGAGGCGTAGACCAGGGCGTCCTTGGTTGCTCGATCGCGGAACTGCACCACGATGGCCCGTGGGGTCCCTTTGACAGGACGCCTGGCCTGGACACGGTGAGCGAAATCCACCTCACCGCGCTGCAGCGGTACACCGGCATAAGCAGCGACCTTCAGGACGATGTCGGGCAGAGACTCCTTGTCGCGCTCCGGAACACCAACCAGCTCGATATTCTGCATCCTTGACCATTGGTCTCTTTTTGAGCAGTCCTCCTCCAGGTTATCTACCTTGGTCTCCAGCAGCTTCACGGCGTTCTTAAGCGCGACGTTCTCGGTCTGCAGCATCTTCAACTCCTTCGCCTGGCCCTCCATGCCTTTCTTAACAGAGTCGTAGTTGTCACTGATAAACTTGACAGATGCTTTGAGGTCTGAGATTGTCTTTAACATGGTCGCCTCAAATGATGTGAATTTCTCGTCCATGTATGCAAAGAGCTTGTCTGAGTCTATGCTCATAATTGATGTCAACGCGGCTGTGACATTGGCTTGAGATGCGGCGTTGTCCGGTAAAAGTAGTGGGCTTACCGGATTCTTCTTCAGTGCTTTACATGTTGAGCACTTCCATTTAGGCTTATTCATGGGCAGCATCCTTTTGAAGTCTGTATCGCTTAAGCCCACACAGACGTAATGATAGTGCTTTTGACAGCTGGAGCATTTCAAGGATTCTTCAAGCCTTAATGTAGTGGAGCACTTTTCACATTCCATTTTGGCTACAGTTCCAAAACCAAATCCAACACCAACACAACAAACAGCGCGGAGGGTGAGTCACCCTAGAGATGGCGCGATTTGGTATTGACGAAAATCGTTTTACAGCCCACTAAAACACAGTCACACAGCCTCACTCAGTGCAAACACTTAGTTTATTGAGTATACTAATTACTGAGATCACAATAATAGGCGAAAAATTACTTTTAACGCGGTTTTATAATTTAATTTGTAAGACGAAACAAAAACAAGTCTATGGCAGCTGAGAGGTACCCTCTTTCTTACAACAACATTTCAACACCACTGCCGGGTCTTTGACGTCGGTGAATCGTGAAATTGGGCCTTAAAACCATACGATGTTTACACCTTTATCTTCATGCAAATATCGTCACGCGGTTTTGAGTTCTGATAAACTCTATTCCATATAACATTGGTTTGGACTTTTGTTATATGGAATGGAGTATGTCGTGTTTCGTATTGTCGTATTAAAATAGTAGTGTATCTAACTTACTGGTTTGTTTTAAAATTGTAACTCTTGGCATTTGGAGGTGCGTCCACTTCCTCTTATTCCTTTTTGTCAAGCCGGCCTCCCGCCTGTAATTACTTTTTAGTCTTGAGATTGTTCCGATTCTGATTGCGAATGTTCGACATTTTGCTCTCCGAGTTTTGTAGGTGGGTAGGACCCACCCGAATAATTGAAGATGCTGACGGCTGGACATGTCGGTGGCGGGAAGGAGAAATTAAGATTAGGAAAGTAGGATCATGCTACAGGCCCCGTATGGAGTCGCGTACGGAATTGCGTGCCAGTGGCTAATAGCGAGGGCGCAAAAAAACTTGTTATGATTTATCGACGGTGCCGAGACGCGCCCGCGAGCTACAAACAAAACAATTCCGCGCTCTCGCTATAGACACTGCCAAGCCATACCCGTACGCGACTCGCCACTCAGTAACACTGTAGAATGACAGATTTCATTTTTTGCTGGTAACATTAAGTATATCCGGTGGCATATATACGATGTTATACAAACATAAGCTTTGCGGTGTTCAATTCTGCCTAACCAGACTTTAATAAAATCACGAGGCACAGTAATATATAATATTAAATTGTATACGCTACATATGTATAAGGGAATGTTTTCATAATTATATCAGTCTATGATATTTGATAATAATTATGCACCAGCGACTACGGTGACGCTTATGCAACTACGCCGTAGCTGCTACGAAAACGCTACCACACATAACGGCGGCGTTGCTACGCCTATCTACGCGTCTCTCTATGCTTTCTGTTATATTCTATTATTTTATCTTACTTTTCATGTTTTAGCAGTCTTCATGATATTATTATATCTAAGCTTAGTTACATACCTATATATTCTAATACAATAAACCAGAAGGATGCACTCACTCACATCGTCAAGTTGCACGAGCCATAAGTAATTCCGAAACGGTTCTCTAAAGTTGCCCAGCACAGGCTAAAGTTCTACAACAGTTTTTAAACTTCCCTGAAGACATATGGAGCAATTCTCCATTCTAGAAGGTCATATTGAAAGCGCTCCTTCACAGGGAGCTAGGAGGGTGGGAGAAGGGTTGTGGAGAGAAGAGGGTGGGTAGAGATGAATATGTAAATCCCTACGAGTGCGAGTGCGACTTAAAAGCAGTTAACTGTTGGAATTTCATAATCTTTATCTTGGAAAAGTTTAATATGGTTTCGGGATTACTCGAATTATATTTAAAGTACCTGCTTAGAAGGAATTTGCTTCGAGCGAAACAAGGCTACCACTAATTAATACTAGTTTGTTTATTTAATTGAATTCGGTGGACAAGGAATAAATATACTGGCTGGATTTTACCAACAAAAAGTTATGCGAAAATAACTATTCCGGGGATAATTTGTATGACAATGACAGTCCAAAATGAGGTCATTCTATGAAAAAGTAAAAGATACTCTCGAGTAAAACTTCGTTGGTAAAATTCGCTCGGAACATGTCTGAACTTCAAGTCGAAATATTAATGTATTGCTTGACAAAGAATTGTATATTTCCAGTTGTATTTAGTAAACTCAGTTTAGTGCAAATGATGTCGATTAAAAAGACAGCGTTTAATAACTTCGTGCTAGTTTTTCATATATCTTATGATATGAAGCAAAATTAACGTTTTAACAGTTCGTCACAAGTTTTAGCAGTCTAATAAAAGTCCAATACATACCGTATTATTACATTTGTGTTTTCCCAGAAGAGAAATGTGAGAAGTTGATGCACGCCGATAGGAAATAATAATGTTCACTTCCTCTTTGCTTTGGAGGTAAATGAACCAGATTTTGCCAGACTGAAATACAGAAACAGCTTTGACTGTGTGTAAACTTATTAAACCTTATTTCTATTCACAATTTACAATAACACAACCGCCCCAAAAACGCATATCGCCGAAACGACCCCGCGGAAACTACACAAAGAAAACAAGCTGTATTCACTGTTTAGCGGTACCCGTTACCCGTTACCCGTTACCCGGCCTAGAGTACACTCACTGCAGTGGTATCATACGAAGCGGGCTACGGAGGAAGCATAAAAATAATTTATATGTCAGGGTCCCGTACGCTAGCATGTTAGGTAATGTATGATGTCGGCTGCAGTCTTATTTTCTGAAGCGGAAAGTACTTGGTATGTTGCTACAATAGGCCGCGGACGACATGTTTTTAATTTGGAAATGCGTCCATTGTCGGTTTTGATAATGCGTTCTTTTGCTTACTTTGTGTGCCTTTGTGGTAGTGGTTGTACGAGTATCATGGCTTATAACGTATTAGACGTAAGTAGTCTCTCGAAGAATGTTAAATACTGTTTTTCGTATCTTATCATGGTTCAATAGCCCAGGGGCGGATTCAGGATTTCAGTTTGGGGGAGGCAATTTTGACTATGTTCAATATCTTAATTTCAAAGTATATTTAGTTAGTACATTGGATGTTTATAAGTTTGTAAAGTTACGCGCCTAGTTCCGCTTTTGGCAAACCTGTCAATAATTACACTCATATTGAAGGGCACCGAATTGTTACCTGACATCTGTCAAACAGTATTTTCGAACGGCTCAGGTAGAGTGAGTGCGATTTCTCACCCTGGTTCAGCGTAGTTAAAAATTACCTGACAGCTGTCAAACTATGCTCTCTCTTCATTTTCCGAGTGAATTTTTAACTAGTTCCCGAACGTAGCCTTGATCTCTAATGTCCCTACTAATGTGTTAATCTGCAATGAAATAGATTAACGATTAATTATTGTAATAAGTAATTAAATATAATGTTTGTGTCGCTCTAGCCAGCTGTAATGGCAGGCACAAATACTTTGTGTTAATAATAAAATAAATAATAAATAAATTCGTCACAAGAAAAAGGGATAATGACACGACTAATGATTTCATTCTACACTAATGCTGCCACTTTCTGTAATACACCGTCCCAACAGTCCGTTTGTAAGTAATTCGAATTAATAATGCAGCATTATGTTAGGACAATCCTAATGTATACCGACTACAGAGCGTAATGGCCTCAGATCAACGAACTGAATATGAACTCTTTGGTAATGAATGGCACAGTCATGATTGCTCCGGGTGGGTTATGCATGGGCTATGGCATGGCATGACTATGATGATACTACACTATTTTGTGTGTGGGGAAAGAAATTACATCTATAGTCATAGTAGGTTTATTTTTCAGGACAAGATTACGCTGATCAAATTACTTGATACTTCACTTTAGATAAATATTTATTGATATCACTCACTCTTTTTGATGCATAAAACATACAAACATATGCTCACGCCTTTTTCCTGGAAGAGGGGCAGGCAGAGAATCATGAGCCTCTTCCTGCATGCCCGCCGGTTACGGGTACTTTGAAGTTGCATAATACTCTGCAATATACGTAAATAACATGACATGCCTAACCTAACCAGTGTGAAAACCGCGCATATCCGCATACCCGTCATATCGGCATAAGTAAAACCTGCGTTGTTTGAGGCGTCCGTTTTGTCCGGACCTAAATTTATTATTAACACGACGCTCTGCTTCAACTCCATTCAAAATAAGCTACACCGTTGGAGCACCATTTTAAGTTGTATATTGAGGATACGAAGGCCTATATGGAGCGGTTTAGCCTGAACCCGGATGTAAAGCCCGGGCATTTCGTAAATTGTCAAAAAGAGGCTTAACAATTTTAATTACACGTTTTTCATATCAGGACAAGTAGCGGTAATTTGTGTGAATTATCCCCATCATAATGAAATGACTATCATCCATTTTACGTTTGGAAAAATTGTTATAGCATTTTACCTTATTCATTTTAAAGTGATTTTTTGGGTTCCGTACCCGAATGGTGCCAAACTAGAGTAATAGAAACTCTACTACTAGTAATAGAAACTCCGCTTGTTTGTGAGATACTAGTTCCATTAAAATATGCTAAAGGACCAACAACACTAGTATACTCGTAGTAGCGGCCGTTCTATACGTCTATACGGCGTTTCATGAACAAAAGATTTCCTTTGGCAGGATTGATCTGTATGTCCAAAGAAGGAAGTGGAGCCACCTGGATTTGTGATGCAAGGGCAAGATGAGGAGGGGCAAATTTTGTATGGGAAAAAAATAAACTTGACCTATAAAGCTGTAATTTGGCAGGTAAGTAATATAACAATAAACCTTGAGTGAACTTGACTTGTACTCCTATACTCTGGCGATAATAATGTCGCATACGTTTATCAAGAAAAGCGATAAATCGCTATCCAAAATATGAGTACTTACAGTGCACAGTGATAGTAAAGATCAACTCTCCTCTATTGTCAAGGTAACGCACAGACTATAGACACCCGTCATTTCACAGTTACGTCGGCAGATCTATACATATTAGCTTCTTAAAAATGCTCTGCATTTCTTTGTTTTTGTTTGTAATTCTTTTCTTTTTATCTTATTTTGTAGACAATACAACTTCTGAGCACGAATTTCACTCTCAATGCGTGAAGCACAAGTATTGCACAAGTAGTTTTTAGCATATTTATCGGTACACTCGCGTTAAGGCCAAACTAACAATTCGAACAATTGATGTGCGAGCGAGAGAGTTAAAGGATTAATAAGTCCTAGGTTTGATAGTTTCGCAATAAGACTCCGCAAATGTGGGCCACGTGCAGGCGCTTTGACCCCCTTAAAGAAGATACAAGAAGATACAAGTTTGGAAATATAAAACTTAGAAGTGTAACGAACCGCATGGTCCCCAATCTCCTCTCAGAATAGAATATCATCAATAGAATTTCTTAAACTACCGTTCAGTCATTCATTTGTCATTCGAGACCACGTGCAACCAAACTACCTACACAGCTACCAGCAAGCCCACACGTATCATGTGAATTCATGTGCACTTAATTGATTCATTAATCTAGAATACATATTGGAATACATCCACCAACCCACAATTAATTGTAATATCAGAGTTTGAGTACAAATAGTTAGTAATTATTATTATGTATTTACTTACTGTTTTAATAGACAAGTGTATTTTTAGGGTTCCGATCTCTAAAAGGAAAAAAGGATCCCTTGTAGGATTACTTCGTTGTCCGTCCGTCCGTCTGTCCGTCTGTCCATTTGTCTGTCCGTCTGTCAAGACCTTTTAAAGCAGGAACGAAACTGAAATTTATTTCAATTGCTCAGGTATATCGTCCCTTATTGCTGTGAAAAAACCAACCTCCTAGCTTCTAGAATCTAGATCAACGCAATCAAACGCTACAACCGCTTATTCTGTAGGATTTTCATCGCAATGGACCCAAAACAAAAAATATGTAATATACTTTACATGGATGACATCATCATATGGATGACAAAACTGCATGGTCTTTACCATCTCAGCGCACAGAAATCCAAAGAGGGGCGATGGACTGAGTTAGTACGTCTCTCCTCGGTGTATATAACATTGTATTTTTAAGGCTCTGATATTTTAAAAGAGGTACGGGGGAGTTTCTTGCCCTTCTTTGCTCCATCCCTAAGCCCACAACTTCCGAACGGGCGGTAGTATAGAAAAATATTAATATTATATTGACGTTGACTATGTAATATGTATGATTTTATGGTCAATAAAAATTTTGAACTGGACTTAAACTTTTTATGTAGAAACCTAAAATTACACTAGTTACAATCAACAAATGTGATGAGGAACCCTTGGTGCGCGAGTCCTACTCGCACTTGACTATTTATTTGTTTATTGTGATTGTATTTTATTTTATAAATTGTAATATGCAAGTTTCTAATAAGTGTAATGAGAAATCGGGCAAGGATGCCGAATCGGTTAAAAATTACTCATATTATATTCATTTTGTAATTCCGTAATTTCTTTATTGTACTTAGGCACAAGAATGACATACAGAAAACCAGATAGTAGATTTCCTGCGATTTGGGAGGCGACACGAACTATACTAACTAAACTAATTAAAATGGTGTGTTTGAAAATGGAATCTGTGGCCACCGCGCAAGAGCTGTCGGATTTGAAGGTTGTCAGTTTAGTGCCTTTAGTTCCTCTAGGTTAGTGGTTTTGACACCTCCCAACTAGCCCCCAGTAGTAGATAGTAGATAGTCATTTGTTAGTAGATAAGTTGCAACTCAACAACTCTTTAGTGCGGCCCTGCACTCTTCAGATTTAAAACCGCGCGCAACCTTGTTACCACCTGGCAATGTTTATCGTACGTCCAGTGTCCATAAAAAACCACGATCTTTTTTTTTCATAGGTTTTGAACTTTATCTCGATGTGGGTAGGTTGAAAATCGCGGGTCGTGGACTTTGGACGGGTGAGCTAGTAGTTATGACGAGCTTCCGTTAATATTGCAGACGTCGGTCGATCATGATTCATGAAGCTGAATATCGAATCATGACGTTTGGAGGCAATAAAAGAACATGGATATGCACTCATATCAGTATTTGCCAGCTCTTTGGTTTGCTTTCGTTTATTATTAGTACCTTATATTTAGTTGGGCATTAATATAATATGATGATATGTAATAGTCGAAATATAGATACTTTTTCAAAACGGCAATTTAAATCATGAAACTTTATAGGTATGACGACGTCATAATCAAATGCTATATTTAAAACAAAGTTGAGTTTATAAATGCAACTGCTGGAAATGTAAACAATATAAAGATTTTTTGAGTTTATAAATGCAACTGCTGGAAATGTAAACAATATAAAGATTTGTTTGACTATGTACCTTGTCCAATATCGAATTATCTCTAAATAGGTTCTAATAGGTTCGAAAGATGAAAGAAGGAAATAAATGGAATGATGAGGATAAAGTAGACTCCATGGTACCGACCCAGAGGTCTTTCAGTAAACAGCGTATATTTATTATTATGATTCTCACAATAGAATCCTATCAGTATTGTTCGCGAATTCATTATTGCATACAAGAAACATTAACAAAATATCATCAGAATCCGAGCCTTTGTATATTTCTTACTATGTTTATAGAAAAACAAACTAAAATTACGTTAAGTTACCTAATATACTTTTTATCTTTGTATACTAAAAAGACATTACTGCAGACGGCAACAGAAAACAGCTTCGCAATGTTCAAAGAGCGAACGTAATATTCAAAACCACACGTTTGTGCGTCGCCGCACAGCAATAAAGTTTCCCGCGGGACAAACTGAACTACTGCATTTGCATATAATGTGAATTGTCAACAGAAGTAGGAATAAAGGCCTAACTTCGTCATGCCCGACTCCTCATTACTATACTGCACCTACGAGTGAGTATACACCATGCAAAGTTTCTTCAACAATTTAATCAAACTATGGACACTTATTGGTAGTGTATGTTGGACAGAATTAATTGATAAAACTGTCTGATTAAAAAGTATGAAGAAAAGAGCATGTTAGGTGTGATAAGTTAGTCATTTCGTTCGGGTGTGGTACTATCTAAGTGAACGCACTTTAGTTGGTCTAAGGGTCACTGTGACCTTCTTGACCCTAGTCAATAAAAAGCACAGGTCAGACAGAGCATTAGTTCTATTCTTGAACGATATTAATTATTGTAAACTTTTCTCATAAGTAACTAAACTAAGCACCTAGGTAATTAATAATATGCTGAGAAAGGGTATCCATAAAAAGTTATTTGATTACGACTTTCGACCTTTCAGCTCGTCTTCAATCGCAATTCATCATAGCACCGAGTTAACACATGTTTTGGTAAACAAATATAAATTGAGTTGAAACTTGTTTACGGTCTTCATATCTAGAATCGAAATTGAAACATTATTCTTGAGAGAAGTTTCACGATCACGAAGCATCTCAGAATACAAAAACAACAACAGAACAATCTAGCAATTATACAAGGTGTAAATGAATTAACGCAAAATGAGAAACTACTTTGTTAGGGACATAATTCAGAGCAACTTTCATTATGAAACCGATTTGATCAGAGCAATTTTATAAATTATAAATAAATGAAAATTCGATTCCATTATTCACTACACAACACAGTAAAGTCTAGAGCAGATGTGGAGTTTCAGATGTTTCAGAATATCAACGGAAGAGTGGAAAGAAACAAGAGAGGGCCATTAAAAAAATCGTCGCTTGAGCACCACATTGTTGAGCCAGCGCTGGGGGCTTATAATGAGCGTATTACATAAAGGGTTCACTCCATTCATTGGAATAAATTAGATTCCCGCTTCACAATAGCATCGCTCTATAGCCCCGCAGTAGCACATACTAAGTATACATACCTACATGGTACACGATTGTGCTCGATAATTATCGTGTACGCGTACTTATAGCTGCGTGAAAGCATCATTTGGTCTCGTATTATCGAGACAAATATTATCAGTAATCTGTGGAAGAGATAGAACCTTATCGCATCTATGTATTATCTATATTGAAACAACAGAGCGTCACGCATTTTCCCGGCACGGGGTGGCAAAGGCACAAGACCACATTAGACCACATTCATATCGTATCTTTTGCTTTATTCATGTCTAGATTGTCTAGGTATAAGGTATTATTGTTCCGTACACGAAGGGTGCCAAACGGGACCCTATTAGGTACTAAGCCTCCGCTGTCCGTCCATCTCTGTCTGTATGTCCGTCTGTCTGTCAAAGGGCTCTATCTCACGAACGGTGTCTATCTGTTGCCGCTGCACCAACAGACATAAGAAATGTGTTCTTTTTGTACTTTTTCTTGTACGATGGTGCCGAACCCTTCAGGTGCGAGTCCGACTTGCACTTGGCCGATTATTTTCTCTTATCTACGAGCCATGTTTCCTGAACACATTTATTGAAACTTGAAGTTTAAAATTTGGCTACTCGTTTCCTTGTTTTTCTTCATCGAGGGTTAAACATGAACTGAATTGAATTGTACCAACATTGAGCTACCATTACTACGCTAGTAATAGTAGTTCAATGTGCACCAACAGCCAATCGTGGAAGAAACAACAGCTCAATGATTTTGGAAGGGTTCTATTAATTTATGAATAAAGTGATTATCGATATACCTATCTATTTATGTAATTTCTCATTCGCTACGAAAACATAATTGTTTGTATATTATTAAGGAGTCTACATATGTGCAGCTATTGATTAAATCCGTATTCATGTTTCTGGATCCTCTCAACCTAAAGCCTTCCATTGATTGACTCTCAAAGCGAATCTGAATCGAGTGGATGTTGAGCCCCTACACGTAGATATGTAGCTTTGATCAGAGGCTCGTTTTTGGCCAATCAGCGGTCTAAGGATCAAATGAACTATGAAACATGTGATATGTTATCTTTTTCATAAGCCTGTATCTTACATTTTCTGTTGTAGTTGGTTCTGTTTTTGTTTTTAAACAAGTAACTCTTCTTCGACCTAATACCAGCAAAAAATCTGGACGGTACCACCTAAATAACCGGCCAAGTGCGAGTCAGACTCGCACACGAAGGGTTCCGTACCATTATCTATAAAAACCGCAAAAAAAAAAACATGTTGTATTGCAAACTAGTCTGTCGTGCTGTGTTACTTAGGCTCTGATCTTCTTTGTCGCCTGGTTTTTCCAAGAATTATAAATATTTTGTTTAACTATACCTACTACTACCTTTTTAAATAGCTAGGGAATTGGAGGTATTTTGAGTATTGTTTGCACAAACCGTTATTAGTTTTTTTTTGGTGACACTGCTGCTCTAAATTCGAACCACTAAGGTGTAATCCCAATAACCTAACTTCTATCCATAATCTGCAGATTTGAGATTGCTAGTGTCAATTTTGACATAAATCCCATAGCGGAACTGTCTAATGTAACGCGTAATCTGCAGATCACGGATATTGGGTTATTGGGATCGGCCGTAAGTAAACATGTGATATGTTATTTTTCTTCATAAGCCTGTATCTTGCATTTTTTTGTTGTAGTTGCTTCTGTTTTTGTTTGTAACTAGTTCGCCGACGCATCTTATATAACAATAGTTCGCCATTGTTCGGTCGTTCGAGCGGTGTGCTTCTGAGAGTGAAGCCGATCAACGTATGTAGGTCGATTTACCAGTAACCCTGTATGTATACCAGCCAGTATTTTTTTAAGGCTTTAAGGGAATCACTTGATATAGGTGTCGATATACGTATATCGAATGCGCGAGAATCATACGCCTGCTCATCGAAGAGAGCTAGCGAGATAATTTTCCAATAGTCATTGAAGAGGCACTCTATATCCGGTGTCCGATATTCATAGTAGCAGCCTGGTGGTGCCGCTGTCGCATTCATAGGTGTTGGCCATGTGCCATAACTATACTCTGGAGAAAAATGCCCAGTTACGGTATATTGCGTATCGATATTGGTGGGCGAATGGGTTTCGGCAAATGGAAAACTGCAGAAGTACCAACTATACCTACTATAAATTAATACGGGCTGTGTTGTCTATCTTCTTTATAAATAGAGTGCGCAAGGAATAATTTAATCTCGGAATAGGCTAGCCCCCTGTCATGCAAAATTGAGTATTGGGTAACTAGTGAAAAAAGGCGTGACGGTCAGCATGTTTACTTACATCTAAGACAATCAATCCAACTTGCCCAGTGACGGCGGCAGTGATCTGGCTCAAAATTTCTATTTGAATTAACATGAGGATATTTTTTATTTTATATTATCTTTGTTCAAATGTATATACCTATACTGTAATTATGTAAATAAAAACTTAGTACAACAAGTACAAAAACATCCAACTTACATCCTGTTTAAAATTTAAATTCTAAATGTTATGAACTCTTTGGAACTACTTACATCTAAGACAATCAATCCAACTTGCCCAGTGACGGCGGCAGTGATCTGGCTCAAAATTTCTATTTGAATTAACATGAGGATATTTTTTATTTTATATTATCTTTGTTCAAATGTATATACCTATACTGTAATTATGTAAATAAAAACTTAGTACAACAAGTACAAAAACATCCAACTTACATCCTGTTTAAAATTTAAATTCTAAATGTTATGAACTCTTTGGAACTACTTACATCTAAGACAATCAATCCAACTTGCCCAGTGACGGCGGCAGTGATCTGGCTCAAAATTTCTATTTGAATTAACATGAGGATATTTTTTATATTATCTTTGTTCAAATGTATATACCTATACTGTAATTATGTAAATAAAAACTACTTACTACTACTACACAAGTACAAAAACATCCAACTTACATCCTGTTTAAAATTTAAACTCTAATGTTATGAACTCTTTGGAAATCAATACCCACAACATTTTAAATATTAATATAATTTACAGGACCGCACCGTTAGGAGGTGTGCAAAATACAGTTTTAATACCTACTGCTTTGGTGATAGCTACCCGATAGTTTATAATATGAAAATGTCGAAACAAAAGTGTGTTTAATATCGGCCCGTGTTCGAAACGGCTCCCGCTATAGTGTGTTCATATTACTCTGTAATACTTTACGATATTGGGTGCTGGTGTAGCGTGCAAATGTCTTGCCGTTCATTTTTACAGCGAAAATGGTCGAGCGAATTTTAGACCGACGGCGACGATGCGAATTCGATCGATGTAACGAAATATTTGTGGTGATGTTGATGTTGGCGGAATTTGTTTACTTACTATTTGTATACTGTTTCCATACTGTTTCAGATTAAAGTGAAGGCATAAATTAACTAGCCTATGTAAAGGCTTTAATCTGCTTCAAAGTACCAGTAGAGGCAATGCTAAAAATATGTATACTGTTGGTATCAGCATTTTAAAAGGCTTGTTTACATGAGACAACATTTTCGAATTGCCCATTCTTCCCTCATTGTGTTTGCATATTGATTCCAATAATATAGACATTTACTATGAATTTTCTTTACATTGTATTAATGTGTGAGATTCAGCTATTTCAAAATACTATATGTTTTTAAGGCATTCGTCATAGAACGTTTCTGAGACGTTGATCAAAGGTTACGATTAGCTAACAGAGCGATTAACTAATTTCAGCCAATCACGTGCAGTTTTAACCAATCACGTTCCGCTATTTTGATTAACCATCGATTAGTTAATCGTAACCTTTGATCAGCATCTCGGAAACCGGGGGTTTACTTGCAGAATTTTAACTTGGTACTTGAAATTCCCCTATCTGTTACGGTTTCAGGATCCCAAACTCAAAAGACATAACCCGATTGAAATGCTTTGCTTTACCGAAGTACATTTTAGCAGTCGAGACACTTTGGTACGGGAAGGTCCAATGATAACAATCCGGGTTGTTTACAGAGGACGGAGCCCCAGCCCTACGTCAACACGCCCTCTGCAGCCAGGACGAAACTGATTATGTACCCTACCGAGGCAACGAAAAAACTATCTGTGGTTGTTTTTATCATTATTTGGTGCCCCGGAGAAGCAAAGGACTTAGCATATCTCCACAGGAACCTGCCTTGCACTGCGTGGCACTACCTTTAAGCTGAATTCCAACAAATCCTAACCTAATATTTTTTGCCGTAACTGTCATTGAGATTGAGACATGGCTGAGAGAACTCTCAGATCTGGGAGAGCGGTTTATTGACACCAGCTTGAGAAATACGCGTAAACATAGTAGGTACAAAGAAAGTGTACAGTCAGAGCCTACTCCTACAACATTATTTTTTGACTTGCTTACCCCCCGTAACGACTTTCCAAGATCATTGAAAGCACTTACAATACAATAGGTTTTTATTTCTTTATAATTTACTTTTTAATATACCTTGATCGAGTGCTATCTTTGCTATCGCTAGAGTTGTATAATCAGGGGGCAGATATAAATCGTTGCACTTGCTTAGCTCGGCCTGCTATGCCTTGCCTTGGAGCGAGCGTTGAAAAACCTTGTTTGAGATAGTGCTGATGGCTTATGGGGATGTTTAGGTTTTCAACAGTTGTTTTTCTAGTCTAGCATAAATATGTTTCAGGCTCGCTGATACTGCATCTTTTAAGAAACACAAAAAGATTTCTTTCATGTTGCTAGCGTAGTTAATATATCTATAATAGGCATCACGAAAGATTTTGAAATCTTCTGCCATAATGTGGGTACACATTTACTATTTACGAAAAAAACTTTATTCCGGTAATAAACTAAAGTTTAACGAAGTTTAAAGCCATTTTTCTAATATTTAGTAATAGTGCGCAAAAAAAGCTCTCGGGTGTCATGGCGTCAGCTTTGATGTCACGCATAAGTAAACATGTCAATGTCAAAATGAGTAATCAGCATAAATCAGATGATGTTTACATTGTTATAACGTCATGCAGCGTCATGCGCTATGATTCCTGTTTCGATCAAAATGGCCGAATGCAGTATTTTAATTTTTCGTTTTATTAAAAATCATATTAATCTCAATGTTTTTAATCAAATTAAATTGGTGTTTTAAATCCTTTTAATATTTTCCCTAGAATCATTAAATCTTTGATTATTTATTTGATACAGACGTCAGGCTTATTACGAAGTACATTCAAGAAGTCTTGTTGAAGTGTATCAATGCAGGCACTAAAAAATCTTAAAACAGTCAAGGAGTGCCGTCGTAGCAGTTATATACTCTTTGGGAGTAACCCATACTGCTAGAGTCACTTCGCCAAAATTATATCTTTCTTACCACACAGTTTCTCAGATTCAGTCCCAATAAACCATCGTGGCTGAAATTGCATTGCTGAAATAGGCTATTTCATCCCCTCCGTACACTCGCCCTTGAGTCACCAACTATTTAGTCTCATGTCTCTATCGCATTGTGTGTTTAGGTCTCTCCCGGGATTTTGAATGGCAAACATTATTTTCTTTGTGTCCTCCCTAATAGTTATTTTATTTGTCGAGTTCCATGGCGAAGATTGGACGCTTTGGGGCGGCTATAAGAAGGGCTTTTACTGAGTGCCCATATATTTTTGTTAAAGTGGGAAATATATTGCATTACTTTGGTACTACCTAAAGATGTTGTTTATATCGCCGTAATTCGTGATTCTTCTAAAAATATATTTACAAGTTAATTAAGTTTTAACAGCAAAGTAATAATGACGAGGCACCAGTAAAGACAAAATATACAGTCTTATTATAACAATAACAAGTCAGACAATACCTTACCTATTATTAGGGTTTTGTATCACAGAAGGAGAAACCCTTATAGGATCACTCGTGCGTCTGTCCGTCCGTCCGTCCGTCACAGGCAATTTACTCAGAACATATTAGACCGATGAAGTTGAAAGTTGGTACACATGTCAAAATCTGTGACCCAAAGACAATGTAAATATATAAATATGGAATGCAATGGTTACTTTTGGGGGGCCAAATGATAAAAATAAAATTTTCAAAATTAAAATTATGCCTTGTGACATATCAAATGAAAGCGCATGGTGTGAGAATCTTAAATGTATTTTTATAATATTTTTAGGACTTATTTTGAAAAAGTTGTGCTCAATAATATGACCGATTCGCATGTCATCAAAACCTCTAGGGTTTAATGCTTCGAACTAGTTCTCAAATTCAAATCATTTTTGTATTACGTTTGTATGGGAAATTAACACGGTCGCCGGTCTCTTAACTAACGAAATCGTTTTTCTCCATTCGACGATTGTGATAGGGACCATAGATAAAGCCAACGGATGAGAAAAAAACGGTCAAGTGCGAGTAGGACTCGCGCACAAAGGGTTCCGATTTAATTAGGTTTCCACATCATAAACTAAAGTATGATATCATCCATGTAAAATTGTAAACCAAATTAAATCTTATTGTAGATAGACATTTTGCAGTTTTCAGATTTTTCCCTTTACTTGTGCTATAAGACCTTGCTTTGATGCCTTTCATGATTGTAGGCCTTCGGGATGTACCCTATAGGTTTTGGGTACATTGCGATTACTATGAAAATACTATGAAAATCCTACAATTTTACAGCATAATCACCCGTAGCGTACGATGGCCTTGATCTAGAAGGTTGATTTTTTCACAGCTATATGCGACCACAGACCTTAACAATTGATATAAATTGCAGCTTGGTACGTCCACGCGTTCTTGGTATAAAAGGTCTTGACACACAGACAGGACAGACAGACGGAAGGACGGACAGACAGCAAAGTGATCCTATAAGGGTTCCTTTTTTTCCTTTTAAGGATAGGAACCCTAAAAAAGATGTTCAAAATACAAGTCTAGTGTTTGGCAGACACAATAGATGGCCGTCGCACGTCGCCTATACACGGACATACAAATCAGATATTTTTGGACTTTCGTGCTTTTGTGGGCAAGTTGTGGGAAACTTGTTGAAATGCTTTGCTACATATGCTGTATTAAGTGATGTAAAGTCAAAAGACACTAAACATATACGTACACATTGAAATCGTTTGTAGTTTGCAGGTACCATAGTTAAATAGAAGAATGAAAAATTAATAAGTAATCATGCCAGATAGCAATATTTACGATCGAATGAAATTGATTAAATAAGCTATATGTCACACGCAGAATAGTATAGGCAGAATAGTATAGAGATTCAATTCAATTCAAATTATTAATTAAATGGCGGTCTAACAACTTAGGTTAATTTCGCCAATCTCGCGTGTTTTTAGGGTTCCAGACTCAAAGGGTTAAAAACGGGACCCTATTACTAAGACTCCGCTGTCCGTCCGTCCGTCTGCCCGTCTGTCATCAGGCTGTCTATCTCATGAACCGTGATAGTTAGGGCCGTTAGGCCAGTTAGTTAAAAACACTGCGTGCCCGTGCCCTTAGCAGTTGAAATTTTTACAGATGATGTATTTCTGTTGCCGCTATAACAACAAATACTAAAAATCAAAAGAAATTAAATATTAAGGGGGGCTACCATACAACAAACGTGATTTTTTTGCTCATTTTTGCTCGATATTGATAATGGTAGCAGGTAGACGCTTAAAATGTTCACAATATATTGAATATATTATTTAATTAAAAAAATAAATAATTAAATTGAAATTAAATTAATATTTAGAGGGGGCTCCCATACAATTTTATATTTTTTTTTTTGCGGTTTTTCTATAGATAATGGTACGGAACCCTTCGTGCGCGAGTCCGATTCGCACTTGGCTGGTTTTTTTTTGTATTTGGAAATGTTAGTGTTTATTTGTTTCTTGTTAACACTATCCGATAAGGACGTGAAAGGTTGTAAATACCAAGCATTTCCTTCGGACGTGAGAAATGCTTTCCTTACTATAGAGATTATATTTCTTCTTCTGTTGACGTTTGAAAATTAACATCAAAAGGCAAAAGGACATGAACATGTCGTTATAAATAAACCACTTCTTATCTCAAGAGCGTAAAAACTGCCAGGATTTGATATGGCGTTACTGATGACAAAGATGAGATAACCTTCAGGGGTATGATTCTCGCGCCTTCGATATACGGTTATCGAGACCTATATTGACAGATTCCCATACAAAATCACTCGATATAGGTGTAGATATCGTATATCGAATGCGCGATAATCATGCTCCAGAGCTGCGTCTGTGAGCCCTGAAAGATTGGCAGTCAAGTCGGTTAGTGGAGAGCCCATACCGCGTCGGGCTTCCTCGCAAATCATCGTAAAAACCGGCGCTCGCGTCTGCCGACAACAGTTTTATCGCTCCAACATCGCTGCCCCCGGACTTGTTAACGACGTTGATGATATAGACAATACTATAATAACGATAATCACAGACGCATACTGAGGGATCTATCACGAACCTCGTTATAAACCCATTGAGTCATAATAATATCGCGGGAGAACTCAGTTGAAACTGACAATCGAGTTTGAATGTGTAGATCGATGCTCGATTGTTTTGATAGGGTATAATCATAGGAGTTGTGTCGATAGAAATTCCAATGAAAGTCTAATTATTTTAAAATCAGGATATCGCATGGTTGGTGTGATATGGGGTACTTATGGGGGCTTTTAATTCATATAAAACTGCTTCCGTAAATGACGCTATAAATTTGTTCTATTTAATAGTAAATGACCTGGTAGACAAATGCACACCTAGAAAGCGTAGTAAATTAAATGATGTTACATCTTATGTATATCCGGAGTGGTATACGTCTGACATTATTAGGGACATAAAGGTTAAAGCTGAATGGCACAAAGCGTACAAAGTCAGCAAATCTAATGATGATTATAGAATATTCTCGTTATATAGAGCGCAGGTGAAACAGAAAGTTAAAACCGCACATAGTCGATTCATAAATCAAATTCAGGCAAGTTTAATCAAGGACCCACGTTCCTTTTGGTCTTTCGTAAATAATAGAAGAGAGAGGCGCAGAAAACTTCATATAACAAAGGACGGAAAAATCCTGCACGAGTATGAGTGTGCGGAAGCATTTGCACAGTACTTTAGATCAGTATACGAAAGCGGAAGTCCCAAACTTAATGTGGAGATGGCTGCAGCAGGGGCAGCAGATAAGTCCGGGGCGGGAGCAGAGCGGGTCCATGTGCCGAACCTCACGCTACAGGAGGTACTAGCAGCTCTAGCACATATTAAACCTAAAAAATCTGTAGGTCCCGATGGAATACCACCGTTCATAGTCAAGGACTGTGCGTCTGTTCTAGCTGAGCCATTGCTGTACCTGTATAACTTATGTCTAGCTTCAGCCACGTATCCGGAACAATGGAAAACAACTAGAGTTAGCCCTGTACCAAAGGGAGGGTCTGACTCCGATTTATCTAACTTCAGACCAGTAGCTGTCCTTTCTACCTTTGCAAAGGTCTTTGAATCAATACTATACACAGTCATTTACACACAAATTCGGGGGAGACTCTCTGATTGTCAGCATGGTTTTCGACCGGCTCGGGGAACACACAGCAACCTTATGTGTTTCACGCAAGACGCTGCCACAGCCTTAGATGTAAAAGTAGGGGGACAAATGGATGTCGCATATTTTGATTTTAAGAAGGCTTTTGACCTAGTTGATAACGACATATTATTGGAAAAATTAGCTATATTTGGATTTACGCCCGCTTTGCTGTCTTTTTTTGCTGACTATCTAACAAATCGCCAGCAATATGTTGAATACGCTGGGAATACCTCAGGAATGTATAGGACACCATCAGGCGTGAGTCAGGGCAGCAACTTGGGACCACTAGAATTCATACTGATGATAAATGACTTACCAGACGTTGTCCAGCAATCAAATTGTCTACTGTTCGCAGATGATCTGAAGTTGTACAGGACAGTGAATGATAGGGAGGACTGCGAGAAACTACAGTGTGACATAGATAGTGTGGTTGAGTGGAGTAGGAAGAACAAGCTCTACTTTAATGTATCAAAATGTAGCTTGATGACATATACGCGTGCTATAACTCCTCAACGTTACGATTATAACATGGACGGAGTCCAAATGGCTAGGGTCACCTCGATACGCGATTTGGGTGTCCGCATGACAAGTGATTTAAACTTCCGTGACCACATAATTAATATCTGTAAGAAAGCTTTCCAAATTTTGGGTTTTGTGTTGCGTCAATCGAAAAACTTTAACAACTTCAATACAATAAGGACGTTATATAGCACACTGGTAAGAAGTAGGTTAGAATACAGTGGTATGGTATGGCACCCTCAGGAGACTAAGTACACAGAAATGATCGAAAAACTACAGAATAAATTTTTAAGATATATGTACTTCAGACAGTATGGTACATATCCGCTCTACCCAGCAATGTACCCCTCGTTGTTTCTACTAGGAATGATAGGATATTACAGGCTGGATGTAAGGAGGCATGTAGCCCTGGTCACCTATGTGTGGGAAGTATTTCGAGGTAGATTGCCCAATCCGAGACTCTTGGAATGTATTTGCCTGAAAGTACCCAACGCGCACCTTAGACAAGCGCGCCGTAATCAATTATTTTCTCTTCCACTGTGCAGAACTAACATATTAAAATTTGCCCCATTGACTGTAGCCCTTCGCACCTTGAATTACATTGCAATAGAAATTGACATATTTAATTGTTCACTGGCAAAGTTCCAAGAAAATGCTTATAATTATTTGACTAAATGACTGATTTAAATTTTATTATATTGACATGTAATTAGAATAGGTATAATTAGATAGGATGGTGATATTTTTTATAGATATTATATGATATTGAATTGGGTCAAACACCTGTAATGATATCATAAATTGTTGTTATTGTAATGAATAAATAAATAAATAAATAAATAATAATAGATAAATAAATATTCTTTATTGCTAAGAAACATAAAAAATACGTTTACAAGAAATATTATACGCAAACGCGAGCTTATCTTTAATGTTTTTATAAAGGGTGTAACTTAATAAGTAGGGGAGGCAGTCGCTCACGTCCGAAGGAATTACTTGGAACCCACAGCCCTTCACGTCCTTCCCGGGTAGTGCTAACGAGCGACAAATCATCATCATCATAGTCATCAAATCATCTCAAGACATTATAATTTCCAGGTTCTCAAATGAGAACCTGACCACTTGACACTGGCAAAATTAACCTCAAAAGAGGTTAGGACGCCATTAATAAAAAGAAGAACTTAATAAGTAAAAAAAAACCTAAAATAATTTTATTTTTTGCATGTATGGAGCTTTAGGGGTCATGAAAAAACACAGCACTTTAGCAATGCGCTATGTTTACTCTACAAAGGGGCCGGACTACGAACTTGCTACGAAAATCGCAGGCGTTCGTAACGCTCTGCGCTGTCTGATGCTGGTGGAGAGTGCTACGCAGTGCTACAGAAATAATCTCTATGTCACAGAAGACGCTCACTAGTCGGTAGAAAATGAATGAACCCCTTCGTTTTTCGACTAAGATATTTATTTACGTAACATATGTCTTAAAAACAAGATAACCCCAACGCGTCTATAGAAATTCATACTAAAATTGTTCCACCGGTGTTCTTCTGATAGACGAACTGTTACAAGAAAACGAATTTAATGATATTTTAGCTTTCCATAGACGCTAAACATACATTATTATGTTTTAACGTATACCGATTTACTATTTCATCTTTCCCAGGCCTTATTATCTTATTGCATGGTTTCTTTTTTCATGGTTTGTGGTATAATAAAGCTGGTAGAGGTGTATAAATAAAATTTATTGGCGAGGACCGCGGAGGATTATCGCAGGACAGGTCGCGTTCGTCTCTAAGTTCGTGTTTAGCGTGAGACTAGACTGTTAACAACAGCTTAAATTAAAAAATATACTAGAGTGTAAATGAATTAACGCAAAATGAGAAACTACTTTGTTAGGGATATCATTCTGAGCAACTTTAATTAAGAAACCGATTTGATCAGAGCAACTTTTTTATTTCACTTCTCCATACAAATCAGCTGATCGACTCAGGCCAAAATGAACTGGGAAGTGAAAAATAAAGTGGCTCTGATCAAATCGGTTTCATTATGAAAGTTGCTCAGAATGATGTCCCTAACAATGTAGTTTCTTATCTTGCATTAATTCATTTACAGCTTGTATAAATAATTCGGCACCATGGTTAGCCCCCGACCGCGCAAAATGGAGAGACTTAACGGGGGCACAACCTGGGCCGGGAGTCACGTAAGGAATCGCATGGCAAGAGCCATAGCGTGGGCCCTAAGTGCTTGGCCACGGAGATGGACTAGGCGCGGTTGCGGGTGGCGGCGGCAGTTGGCTAATTGAACAAATGTATGAGATGAGAATGTATAAAGCATGCCACGACGCGCGCGCGGCGGGCTAGAGCGGCGGCGGCTGGCGGAGGCGGTCGGCGCCAGCGGTGGCGGGCGAGAAGGGCGGGTGGAAACAATGCTATGGGCTATGGGCTAGTTTACGCCTGGCCACGGAGCGCGGCGGTTTTTCGGGCGGTTGAAAAGGGCTAGCGGGGGACGGATCGAGCGAAACAATTTTTTTTAAACGAATCTACGGGCGGTAGGATTTTATCATGGATACAGAGCCACCTATATGGATGTCCAAGCATACACAACATAAGTATAAAAATGTAATCAAAAGACTATGGGAAGAAATCAAACAGCTTTTTCCAGATCAGGACAGTAAGTTTTATTACATAATTATATCTAATTTAATTACTAATAAGTAGGTAGGTGTCATATTGAACAATGTAGTATTCAGCAGATCTACACAGGTAATTACAGTACCTATAAAAAGTCTATCTCAATCTCAACGAAGGCCAGCGCACTTCTATTACTAAGTTACCTATCTAGGTACTTAATGTAGGTATTTGTATAGTGCGGCGAGCAATTAAATTTTTTATATGGGGTTATTTACAAAAGTTAGAACCATCCTCAATACGTCCACTTAGCCAGCCGCTGTAGCCGCTACTGAATGTACGTGGCATGCCACCCGCGCCCGCAGAAGTCACCCGCGCCCGCGCTTAGCCCAGCCCGTCTACGTGGCCAAGCCGTAAAAGCCGGCTTGTCGACGGCGCCGGCGCCGAGACGCGCCGCGCGGGCTATAAGCAATTCAATGCCGGTGCCTCTGCCATTCAATGTAAGAAAAGGCATGACGCTGTGTTTGCTTTTTGCCAGAATTTAGAAGTATGGAGAATAAACAAGTGCGAGTCAGACTCGCGCACGAAGGGTTCCGTATCTATAAAAAACCACAAAAAAACAGGTTAGTTGTATGGGAGCCCCCCTTAATATTAAATTTCTTTTGTTTTTTAGTATTTGTTGTTATAGCGGCAACAGAAATACATAATCTGAGAAAATTTCAACTGTCTAGCTACCACGGTTCATGAGATACAGCCTGGTGACAGACAGACAGACGGACGGACAGACAGCGAAGTCTCAGTAATAGGGTCCCGTTTGGCACCCTTCGGGTACGGAACCCTAAAAACAAATCCCTGGTCTTGGATGTTAACATGATTATGTATGAAAAAATGTATGTGCCTGTATGTTATGTTAACTGTCTTAACCCACAGGCTTGGCATGACTCTGATTTAATTCACATCTTCTTCGTTATCGGTCCCTCAATGCTGAGGATCTTGACAGCATGCTCTCCTCCATTGCTGACGGTTCTGCGTAGTATGGTACGCGTTGTGCAGCGTACCTACCCCCTGTCGCCTCTCTAATCTTGTCGGACCATCTAGTCGGAGCACGTCCTCCTTAACTAACATAGGTCTACAATTTGTTGTCTACAAAATTGGTTTTTTAATCAAGTATTCAAATAAACTGAACAACAAAATATACAGCAACACACGAAATATGCTGTAATACGAACTACATTCATCTGTTCATTTTACTAAACGTATAATCAAAACTATGGAAGCGGAAGTTAGATATGACCGCAATTCAACCCAGGCGTCCATCATTAGGCCCATTATTATTGTTTGTTTGGCATATATTTGTGTAGGAAATTAAGTAACTTCTGCTTGTAAAATAGTTAATCTCGGTGAAACATATAGGCAGGAATATGGCGACGGTTTTATACGAACTACCCACTATAAAATACATAAATATCCAAGATAACTAGTGTCCAGTGCATTTGATTATGAACTCCAGTGCCATTATCGAGTGGACTGGTTTTCACAGACGGACATACACACACACACACACACGGAAACTGTTAACACACACATCCCAAATAAAGTTGAGAAAGGAGGTTTAAATTGATTTCAGTTAATTGCCGCAGTGCAAAGTTCGTTAACGAATTAACAATTAAATAATTTGCGTCGTGTGTGAGTTTTGTTTATCATTTTAATTTGGTCTCCGTATTTAATGAAAGTCATTCACTGCGCGCACCAGGATCGCAAATAATTATTGCCACCAAGATTTGAGTATATGAACGGCACTGACTGTCTACAAAAAATATTGGCGTGGTTGTAACTATGATACCATTATAAATCTGTTTCAGAAATATTAGATGATAGTGTCGTAGACCAATTTGACGCGGCTTTTGAAGTTGCACCTATTGCTTAAAAGCCGCTGGAAGCAGTTTGCACAGACTATAGTCCAGGGGATCGGTTCGCCTGTTAGTGAACAGTGGATCGTTGCAGAACACATCAACGTAGGTACCTTCCTAGTTAAGTGCAAGTTTACTATGTCGTCGACTGTACACTGTTTATGCAAACTTTAGATGCATAAGGTTTTATGGAGTTTTGTATCTCTTAACTGCTGGAAGTTGGCCGCTTGTATGTTGGGCTGCTTGGGCTATTTGTGCAAGCTGTTGCCTTTGGGTACTGGTTGCACTTAGTGTGGGCATATTTCACATCCTTTAGTGTGGGCATAACAAAAAAAAACACAGAGCTTGCTAATATTATATTTTTAAAATATATGATGAAGAAAGGATATTCAGGGAAATTGAAAGAAAATACGCTTATGTAAAGGCCTTTTCAGGTAAAGTACAAAAACCGAGTAACAAAAACGGAGCGCCATGTATCATGCTAAACCCGGACTCGTTTGGCGCAGTGAGTGGTACATACAGTCGAGGTTAATGAATAATGCAACGCCTAAACCTGGGCTTTTAGCTTTTTACTCGATGGTACACGATTAAGGTGAGGTGGCGAGACGCCTACACTAAGACCCGTAGTAATAAAGCTCTCTCGGCTTTGGGAGTTGTCACAGCTATCTCACAATAACAGTTTCTTATGAAATCTGCAATTTGCATGCGCTTGAAATAGCTCTCAGAGCAGAGATTATGGGCCTAGGTGTAAGTAAGTAGTTGAACTTCATGTGGGGTGATAAGTAGACCATATCCTGAACTTTTTCCTCAACTAAATAAAAAAAAAAACCGGCCAAGTGCGAGTCGGACTCGCGCACGAAGGGTTCCGTACCATTATCTATAAATAACCGCAAAAAAAAAAACAAATTTGTATGGGAGCCCCCCCTAAATATCAATTTAATTTAAATTTAATTATTTGTTTTTTAAGTAAATAATATACTCAATATATTGTGAACATTTTAAGCGTCTACCTGCTACCATTATCAATATCGAGCAAAAATGAGCAAAAAAATCAGGTTTGTTGTATAGGAGCCCCCTTTAATATTAAATTTCTTTTGATTTTTAGTATTTGTTGTTATAGCGGCAACAAAAATACATCATCTGTGAAAATTTCAACTGTCTAGCTACCACGGTTCATGAGATACAGCCTGGTGACAGACAGACGGACGGACAGACAGACAGCGAAGTCTCAGTAATAGAGTCCCGTTTGGCACCCTTCGGGTACGGAACCCTAAGAACCGTTATCGGTTATAGGTTAGCTCAAGACACCCGGCAGTGTGTCAAAGCCAAGTCAAGACACCCTGCCTTGTGTAATATAGCTAGCTTTCACAAAGTGATTTAAATTAATGTTCCACGACCATCATATAATAGAAACCTGATTTTCTAGATAAAATTAAATAATGTAAAAATAATATAGATGTAATGCAACCTATTAATGTCCCCGCCAAGGGTCACAGGATGATGAAATTGTTTGGACTGCATAAGTGCCTGCAAAACTTCATAAAGCAAATTCCCAGATTTGAAAATCAACAACTTCTCAAGAGACATAACCTTTCGCGCGCCCTTGCAAAGTCTCACTTTCTGCTAAGGTTCAGATTACATTTTGTTTCATCAATTGCCATTATTGTCCAAGCAGATACTATTTTCATTATCGTCTCGGTTCTTAAATAAATTATGCCAACAATAAACTGTACTTACTGTCCAGGTAAGCGCTAAAGAGTTATTTTAATTCCCAGCTGCCTAACTTTGGTAGATATTTAAGTGCCCTGTGAGTTAATGCTAGACCCATGTCAGTTGATCGCATGTTCAATACTTTTCATACATACAATAAGTACCTATGTATCTGTTACGGCTAATGTTAGAAGAGCGGCTTGTCCATTTACGTTTAATTAGTTTTTAGATGTCAACCTAACACGAAGCTTCGCTCCTTCCCTGACCCACCTCTGCGCCCATGTAACTACATATATAATTCTGCTGTACAAGTTTGTGAAATAAAACCATTAATAGGACAGGTAAGGTAAGTTTAACATGGGTAGGAGGCGTAAACGGATTTATCTACCTTAGGTAGAAGCTGTTAGATATTCTATGTATAGAGAAGCAAACTATTCATTTTGCGTCTACTACTATTATTACAGAATATACTCATAATTGAAACAAAACCCTATTTGATTAGATTGAGTTTAATACAAACTGTAAGTGTAACCCCTTACCCCCCCCCCCCTTGGGGAATTAATTTTGTCAAATCCCATATCAGTGCTACCCCACGCTACTAAGAAACCCCTGTACAAAGTTTAGGTAGTCCACCGGTTTAGGCTATGCGTTGCCTGCCCGTCAGCCACGCATTGTATTTGTACCTAGTATTGAGCAGATCTGGTGGCCATATGTGGTCTTCATCAGCAGTTCCGCATCACAATATTATGCTTACCATGTGCATTTGCACGAGTTATTATGAAAAACACAAAAATCACTATAATATTTGAAGAGTTCCCTCGATTTCTCCAGGATCCCATCATCAGATCCTGACCTGGTGTCAATGGGACCAATGGGAAGGTAAACCCTCTCAAACAAAAAAATAAATTTCCAAATCGGTCCATCCGTTTAGGCGCTATCGGGGCACATACATAAAAAAAAACAAACATCCGGACGAATTGTAAACCTCCTCCTTTGGGAAGTCGGTTAAAAATACAGTGAATAATAAGAGAGATAAATACATCGACTTATAAGAAGATCTGTATATCTACTATGTTATAATTTATAAAATATTCGTTTCAAAGGTGTCAATATGTCCAAGATACAAATATTTAGTTTAATATTTAGGTATACGACTAACACTTATTTATTTATAAATGAACAAGACATCGTATTGGGGACCTGTGAGTTGATGTCGATCGGCCGCCCAGGGACTTGCCGCCCGCCCGCCCAGGGACATGCCGCCCGCCCGCCCTGCGCCAAACTTCAAACATGATCTTTTATTTTGTCAAACTATTGAAGGCATCGCTCTGGGAGGAAAGTTAGCAGATCTTCTGCTATTGGCATGAAGTTTTTGTTTATTTTATTTGGATTAATATTTGGCGTAAGTATGTTGTTGTCACTGATTCGGTTCTCTTTTAATTGAATAGATACTCGTATGTACGTATACAACCTATATATACAGGATGTTACAGAAGGGTGTAGTCATATTTTAGGGGATTGTTAGGGACACCATTCTAAGCAACTTTTTCTATGAAACGTATGAAACCGATTTGATCAGGGCAATTTTATTTTTCATTCCTCTATACGTTTTGGTCCGGGCGGTCAGCTGATTTGTATAGAGAAGTGCAAATTAAAGTTGCTCTGATCAAATCGGTTTTTTAGTGAAAGTTGCTCAGAATGATGTCCCTAACAACCTCCTAAAATGTGACTACTCCTTTCTGTTACACCCTGTATTTTTAGTGGTGGCTTGTAATTTTTGACAAGTTCAGCCTGGCTGTACTGTGTAGAGCAGTGGTCGTCAAATGCGGTCCGCGGGCCGCATGCGGCCCCTGGCTTTTTTTATGCGGCCCGCGGTGATTGACTCAAGAGCACCGCAAATAATAAAATATATGTGTGAAGGTGAGAGAAATATTAAGAACTATTTTATTTCTTTTGAAAACCCGAGGAATTTTGAAAATGATGAAACACTGTAGAGCTTAAGCAAGCAACGGGTGTTCCCAAAAATTACAAGCACTCGTTTTGTATATCTGGCTTAACGTGGGCACTTTATTACAAGTACAAGCACTCGTTTTGTATATCTGGCTTAACGTGGGCACTTTATTACAAGTACAAGCACTCGTTTTGTATATCTGGCTTAACGTGGGCACTTTATTACAAGCACTCGTTTTGTATATCTGGCTTAACGTGGGCACTTTATTACAAGTACAAGCACTCGTTTTGTATATCTGGCTTAACGTGGGCACTTTATTACAAGTATAAGCACTCGTTTTGTATATCTGGCTTAACGTGGGCACTTTATTACAAGTATAAGCACTCGTTTTGTATATCTGGCTTAACGTGGGCACTTTATTACAAGTACAAGCACTCGTTTTGTATATCTGGCTTAACGTGGGCACTTTATTGCCTCTGCCACCCCATATGAGGAAAGCCGTGACGCAATGTGTACATAATTGTACCGCAACGTGGGCATTAGTTTCACCTTTATAGACATTACATTTTTATACCATTTTATATGGACTTAACCTACAAGATGATACTTCTGGTAGCCGGAGTTTATATGAAATATCCCTGACAAAGGTGTAAACTAAAACTTGGGTATTTCACGAGTCTATAATTTTAAAAGTGACTCTAACTCCGACCTCCGGGCCGTGGTAAAAGCATTTTCCCGACATAAAAGTCAATATTTTATTTTTATAGAACAGTAAGTCACATTTACAGAACTAAGCACTAGGTATCAGCCCGCTGCTGCCTCCTACTCTACGGCATCCAGGAAACCAGGTCAGTCTAGTTCCGGGTTATTACCTTTTTACATTGAGTTATCGACGTTAGTGTCTATATATTGTATGTAGATACATTTCTATGTAATATCATACACTTAGGTCAATTTGCACCAAAATCACTAAATACGTTTATGCCCGATTTCACCAATAGTTAGGTTAGCTGTCTAGCGATTGTTTCGGAGGTTGAACCCTTAAATTTATTGGGTCCCATAGTGGCCTAGTTGACCCTTAAACTTAGGTCAAAGCGAAACAACCGCTAGGTGGCCCCTAAAAGATAGGGATTATTGGTGAAATCGGCCATTAGAGTCCTAATTGTATATTTATGAAATACTAGCTGCTGCCCGCAACTTTGCCTGCATGTACATAGGAATTATCATTTACCCAGAAAAAAACTACCCTCCTTCAAGTGCAGCCAGATGAAAAGTGTCTTATATGAGTTATGTTAATCTAGCTCATAAACTATATGTATGTTAAATTTCATCCCAATCCGTCAAGCCGTTTCAGCGTGATTGAGACACAAATCTACTAACATCCAAACTTTCAAATTTTTAATATCAGTTGTTAGATTAGATGCCAAACTTAAATGCGATTAGAGCGCTAATCATAATTAATGATTTTGGTGCAAGAGACCCGCAACACTTGCAATACTATGATTTCTTCTGGCTGGTTAGCCAATAGTTATATATACATAGTCGGGCCATAAGTTCTGTCACATGGGTAAAATTTCGAATTTAGAATAGAGGCCACAAAAAAAGTTATGGGAATTCGAAATTTGAATATTTCAAGAAAATAAAAATACAGGTTTTCTGGAATATTCTTCATTTTCCAATATGGAGTGGACGCGCAAAGAAGAAGAATCGCAATAATTACATTGCATCGTTGCGGCCACGCACCAACAGTGATTTTTAAACTGCTGAAAAATTTGAAAATTCCACTGAGATTCATTTATCGTACTATCAAACGATTCAGGGAAGATTCAAGTTTAGATGATAAACAAAGAAGCGGTCGACCTCGTACTGTTCGGACTCCAGCGGTCATCAAAGCAGTGAAGGCGCGAATCCAACGAAATCCTGTCCGCAAGCAAAAAATGTTGGCTCTGCAGATGGGACTAAGCAGAACCACTGTTAAAAGAGTATTGAATGAAGACCTAGGACTGCGTGCTTACAGAAAAAGAACAGCACATCTTCTTAACGCACGGCTGAAGAAAATCAGACTCGAAAGATGCCGGGTTTTGTTAAGGCGGTACGCAGGTAAAAAATACCGCGAAATACTTTTTTCGGACGAAAATTTTTTAATGTTGAGGAGAGTTACAACAAACAAAATGATAAAGTGTATGCACAGTCTAGTGAAGAAGCGAGCAAACGTGTGCCACGTGTTCAGCGTGGCCATCACCCTTCGGCATTCATGGTTTGGCTTGGGGTCTCCTATTTTGGTCCAACAGAGGTGTTTTTTTGTGAAAAAGGAGTGAAAACCAGTGCCCTCGTATATCAAAACACAGTCCTAACAAACATTGTGGAACCTCTTTCACAAACAATGTTCAAAAATAGGCACTGGGTTTTCCAGCAGGATTCTGCACCGGCCCATAAGGCGAAAAGTACCCAAAACTGGCTCACGACCCATGGAATCGTCTTTATCAGGCACGAGGATTGGCCCTCCTCCAGTCCAGACTTGAATCCTTTGGATTATAAAATATGGCAGCACCTAGAGGAGAAGGTCTGCGCTAAACCCCAACGCAATTTGGAGTCACTTAAAGCATCTCTGATTAAAGCAGTCGCCTATATTGACATGAATGTCGTGCGTACTTCGATTGATGACTGGCCTAGCAGATTGAAGGCTTGTATCGAAGCCAGAGGAGGACATTTTGAATAATTTTAGTGTGGTTTAAATCTGTATTTTGTACCCTTTCATTTGATATATAAATGGTTGTAGTGCGAAACTCATTGTGTCATTTATTTAACTTTCCATATGTGACAAAACTTATGACCAGACTATGTAATACAATAGTCCTCAATAGCAACATTCAACTATCACAAAAGTAGGAAAGAAAGTGAAAGGAAGCTAACATTGAATTTTAATTATATCAAAATTAAGTTTGTTTCTACAGGGTGTTGATTTGTAAAGTTACGCCCGACTCAGGGTTGATATTTTACGTATCGCTGATGACAAAATAAAAGTTTGAATTTTCCCTTGCATAATTTTCATTCATAAATTACCATCTGAAAATTTTCCTGAAATTACTTAAAAGTGGGGATACCCCCGCCAGCCACCGCGCACAAGTGCTAACAGACTCTCCCTCGTGCCCTGAGCCCCACCCCATCCCGTGCGACTCTTTTCAGACCACATTTACATGTTTATTTTTATTTTTTAAATAAATAATTAATTTAAAGAAAAATACTGAACAAAAAATATTTTTTTTTAAAATTTTTTTTTTAGCTTCAGTATCATGTAAATAACAACCTCTGAGCTCGGCGTAACTTTACAAATCAACACCCTGTATTTTGGATGTGTTTATGTCTCAATGTGACTTGTGTATCATCTGTACTTTGTCTCATTTATACGCTACCCCTTATTCTATATCCTTCCTTAACTTCGATCTTGAATTGTGTACCACAAAAGTAAATAACAAAAACCTGGTCTTGTGTTATGTCCTAGTGAGAAATGTTTAAGATGTAAGGATGTAAGGTGTTATGGTATAAGTCTATATTTTGTGCTATGTATGTGTCGCTTGTCATTGTTTTTTCTCCAAATTAAAAAAAAAAGCAGCTCATGTAAGATTGAGAACCAGTCGTTATCCTATTATCCACACTATACTCTAAACGATAGGTACATGTGCACACAAATGATTAACTGCCTACGTAGTTTAGCGACCCAGACCCTTAAACTAATCAAGTAATCACGCCCGCTACGACGACGTCTTTAATTTAAATCTTGACTCTTTGGCGCAAAGTTGCAAGTACGGTGGTCGATTGGTCCCTTTACTCGTTAGAGGTTGTGGTACCCGGAGATAAAGCTTAAGCCTCAGATTTCTGCCCGGGTTTGTACAGTCAGCCAAAGAGTTATAACAGTCAGCCTTAAAATAATAGAGCTTCATAAGAAATTACAATGGGCAGAAAAATAACTAAAATAACGTGCAGTAAACTGGATAAAGAAACTGGCAAAAGTATTTACCTAGCATTTCAGTCAGATATACATAGTATATTGTTACAGACTATATATTTTCACTTCGTCTGAGTGATAAGCCGTCTTCTAACACCCATACAAGTAATTATTTAATCATACACCAAACCGTTACCCTGTTTAACTTCGTAAAGCCGAAAATGATGATTTTTCGCATAAAATCCGGTAAAATTAATGAATATGTGAAAAAGTTTTTAGCTCACGGTTCGTGGTCCGCTGTAGAACAATAGGAGCTATAAAATTATGAGCCTTAAAACAATAAATGTCACCCCGTGTTGGCTGAAAAAATTAAAAAAAAGCTTACAAAAAAGATGCCCCCGCATGAGCATTTGCATATTTTATTTTGGATGCTGGCTTTGCTCTCTTTTTCTTTTGGTACGTATACCTACTAAAACAAAAAATGGTGCATCCCACCAGAAAATCCTTTACCGATCAACATGCTTGATTTTTAAAACGATTTTTGGCATGATTGTATGTAACATGTTTTTTTAAGCATTTATCGCGATTTCCTGAGATCTAGGGTTAATTTCCTCGTGGAAAAGCGCCTAACCAAACCAGCACCCGCAGTTGTACAGCGTTTTTTCTTTAATGACATATTTGGTTTGTCAATCAAAACACGCAGTGGTGCCCTTATACAGGATGTTTGTAGTATGGAGCGACAAAAATTTTTGGGAAGTAGAGGACATCATTCTGAACAACTCCACTATGAAAGCGATTTGATCAGAGCAACTTTTTTTTGACATCCTAATATATTTTGTTCCGAGAACTCCCCAAAATGTTTTGCCGCTCCATACTCCAAACACCCGCTATGTCACAGATGTTGCCATTATTTTTTGTCTAGCATTTCTTGACAAAGTATAAAGCCCGTGCTCTGCTCGGTCCTTCACTCTCGCGCGTCTTAATGTCCCCACCGAGGGGCACAGGCCTTTACCCGCTTCCGAGTAAGATTGAGCCATACTCCACCATCCACCACGCTGGCTCAGTACGGGTTGGTGGAGGGGTTTTACGACTACTACATACTACGAAGTAGTGATAGTAGCCGGGACCTACAGCTCAACGTGCCATCCGAAACACGAAGTGTCCGATTGTACTTAAGACAAATTAATTAATCATCTCATTGGTACGGTCGCCTGCGCCTAAAAGTATACAAGCAGTATACGCTGGTTTCACTCGTTAATATGACCGCCCGTATACTTTTAGACGCAGGCGACCGTACATGGTCAGCACCGGTATTCGAACCCGCATCTCCTGCGTGAGAAGCAAGGTGAAACCCACTAGACCACGGAGCACACCACTGCTACGGGTGTTGGAAAAGTAAAAAAGTATGTTCATAAAATGTGATGTTTCCTGCGTGCGGGCATGATGTCCCATAGAAGCGCCTCTGCCATGCTACCTGGCTGGCACACGAGGACTGCTGCGCTGCCACCTCCAGGCGGCTCCAGCTCAAGGTACGTGTGTGTATATTTTAGTTACAACTAGCTCTGAAATTTAATCCGCCTTAGCGCTAAATAACTAACTTTATACAGGCAGACTAAACACAGACATAAAAGGTTAGGTATGTGTGTGTGTATATTCTCTACCTCTGTATACCATACAGTAGCTCTATCAGAGCGATCAGTTCTAAAATTTACACTATTACGCGTTCTTAACAGGAGTTACGAGCAATAAAGACCATCGCTGGAGGCTCGTAAAGACGTAAACACAGGCGTGCCATTTTTAGTGGCGCCGACTGTACTAACGCAGCTTGGGAATGGGATTTGCGGACTTGATCAAAACAACTTAATGACTCTGTTCTAGTCCAGAATCAGGCAATATTATTAAAAGATGAAGAGGAGACTCTGAGTAAAAGTGTAACTAACTAAAACTCATCTTTATTGTGGTACAGAACAAAAACATAGCGAACATGTGCATAGAGCGGTCAATTAGTTGTATCATACTATACAAAGGAACTTGTTCAGAATGCTGTCCCTAACTACCCTTAACCTACCTACACCTTTCTGTTACAATTTGTTTAATTAACATCCAAAAGCATTGCTCAGAATGATGTCCCTAACAAAGTAATTTCTCATTTTGCGTTAATTCATTTACACCTGTATATGGATTTACGTTCCAGTGTTTTCCTACACAGGTATTAAGTGCAGGAGCAGGTAATAAACAGAGGACTGATGAATGTGCTTCTAATCTAGATCAGCTTGGATATTTTCCGGAACACATTTGGGAACTTGGGATGTGATAAGAAACTAATTACCTACTTACATATCTACCTACTCACTATGGACCCATCTCCATTCTCTAATAATACGAGTGTCACTGGTGAATTTATCAGTTGGGATATACGTTTATGATAATAGTGCTTCTGTCCGTATTTATAAGACTTCGACAAAGACTGTGATGTGAGTCGTGTCTCCGTGAGTTTCATTGGTGCAGTATACTGTAGTTGTAGAAAACAATCGCATTTCTCAGGTCTGACTTGAGCAGAAACTTAGGTCAGACTTGCTACTCTAAAGAAAGGCAGTCAACGCTAGAGGAACAGAACACTACAGGATACGCGAGTAATTGCCAAGGAAAACTTAACATAATTGAAACTAATAATAATCACAAATAAATCAAACTTCCTAAGACGAGTAAGGTAGGTAGTGCTAATGCATTAGGTAATAATGGTAATGGATGACGATATTAATGGACAACAGCCTTTACCCGAACACGAGTAAAGTTGAGCCTTATATTATAACACAATGGCTCATTTCAGGTTGGTGATAGCTTAAATATCCATTATTTTGCTCTGTGCCTGTACCTGAGTATTGTCTATCCGTATACCTCAACTTCAACTTTTCTGTTTATATCCAATCTCAAGCCCAAGCCTTCCAAAGTTCCAACTGCTCTAGCCAAATTATACCTTTATTCAAAAACTTTATTTCCCCAAGCAAAGACGTTATAATTAAACAGTAGACTTAAACTAACAGAGGCGAATGCGCCCCCCTTGTGCCGTACTTTCAAGAACCCAGAATATTACATTAAAATCTTTAAAAGAGGGAAGCGATGTCCTGTCTCCGTTTGATAGGGTTGCATGTGGGCGATGAGTGGGAAGGAAGTGGAACTAGAACCTTATTGCAAAGAGGCTCAGGGAATGGCGACAATAGAATCTAGCAAATGGACCGTTGAAACCTGGATATAAAAATAGGCTAGAATGAATAAAATTCCATAAGGTAAAAAGCATTAAATTCAGTTGTCATGTAAAAGTCTTCGTATATTAAGAGGCCGGCAAATGATTTGATTTGTGGAAGGAAAGAATACTTCGTGGAAAATACGATTAGTAGCTATTACTAATAAAAGTACGAGTTCGCTGACCCCAGGGTCTGAAAAATGATATTTGGTATCTGACACGTCTGCCTCCCACGTCCTTAACTTAAATCTATGTAATTAAATAAAACGTCAATTGTGGATGATTGGTATTACAAAGTTAATTTTATAAGTAGATTCGATGAGGATTGAATTCTCGGAAAAGGCGGTAATCTTTTTGACTAAACTTCAATAAATTTGCTCTCCTCGGTTTCCTTGCATAGTCCATTCCTGGACAAAGATAACAAATGATTGTGATACACTATCTTTATTGTATCAATGGTGAAAAGACATGGAGGGACGTTCGAATACCGAATTAAAATAAATCCAATTGTACAACGGAGCTGCTGTGTAATAGCTTTCTGATAAATAGCTACGTGCAGCGTTGTGCCCTGAGAGATTTCCACATTACTTAATTGAAGGACTGACTTATTTAATTATTGAAGCTTTTCCGTTCCATTTCGCTATTTCAGAGAGATTTTTTACTAAGTAGTGAAGACATTTTAGTATCGTATGGAATGCATCGTGTTGATTCTGTTCGCCGCCGCTGCTAACGCTTAATGCAATAACTTTACTACCCAAATACCATTACCTTTCTTTGCCTCTTACGGGGGAAATGGCCTCTAGGAAAGGGCATAGTGATTTGTATCGTTTGTTTTGGTAATTATTTTATAAGCACGATCGAAAAACTATTTAGGATGCTCAACAGGTCAATATCCCTGTAGGATATGCCGTCATCCTTCCTCAAAACCACTTCACCCCTGTCATTATCTGTCGCCGCTTCGCCACCGTCTGCCGGGGCCCGCGATGTGTGGCGTCAAATGTCTTGGAAAGATGCGAGGACAGGGCATGACGTAAATCATCTTTTATCAGTTTTAGCAGCAGTCGCGGTCTTGGTAGTTTGTGTTTAAAACCAATAGAGGGTAATGTTTTGATAAGCATCATTTTTATTGTCTATTGCCTATCCTATAATAATACAACCTGCTACAACTGAGCATGAAGGTAAGATTCTGGGACGCTCGCTGAAGCGAAGTCGGTCACGTACTTCATGGAGCCCAATTCTCATCCATGCGAATTGAAAGCCATGCGAAATAGACGTAAAACTATGTCATTTTCGTATAACATGTCGTAGGCTCGTCCAGAGTGCTTGCGCGGTGGCTAACCGCCGTTTTCGATAACCTATCTATCGTCAATCGGCAGATAGATGGGTCAAATTTTACATAATTTCCGTACCGCAACTTTTAAATCTAACTCTAGTAATGCGAAAATCACGGGTAGATAGGATATTGCAAATGGACGTAAGGCGGGCGCGAAATATCGAACAAATAAAACCGCCGCCGCTTGCGTCCATACTGAAGTGACTAACGTCCATTTTCAATAAGCAATCTATCCATGGTTTTCACATTACCAATAGACAGTTGCGCTATGGAACTTATGTCAAATTTGACCCTATCTATCTGCAGATTGAGGATAGATAGGTTATTGAAAACGGCCGTAAGGCGAGCGCGGAGGCGAAGGCCGCACAGGATCTTCGTCGCCGCGCTCGCCTTAGGCCCAAGCCCAAGTCACCGCGCATATACTCTGGACGAGGCCTAGACAATTAGCGTCTACACTTTCAATTCACATGGACAGTAATTGGGCCATGCCCCCCTCCCATATATTTTATTCGGTTATTTGTCTTTCACCACACCCGGGATTCAAACAGACCTCTGGTTGGGGAGACAAAGCCTGGACGCCACAGAGGTCGTCAAATTATAATTAAAACCTACCCCATTACCACCTTTTACCCAAATACGTTACAATGTACAGCTAATTAAGATAATTCCGCCGTAATACTTAATACATTATTACATGTACGTAACAAGCAACAGTGGAGTTCGAAATTTCCACTGAAATTATACAGAGGCAAGATTTATATTATACCGGATGTCACAAGGACCGTCTCATATATCAATGTATTTCAACGCTAATGCGAGTACAATTTATTATGTATTCATAATGCATTTTAATGCCATTTAATAAACCACAGTGGATGTTTTTAGGGCGATATTATTACATCAGAAGACATTCAACGGTTTTGTTGCCATGGCAAAAATAAATTTATTCTTTTAAGCATTGTTGATGATCCATTGAAATCAGAAACAAAGAAGCGATTCGTACTTAACTTTTCTCGATCAAATTATTTTAATTCCAGTAGTTTAAATATTAACAGGATCACTTTCCGTAGGTAATTTTTTTAAACATAGCATTTCCCCGCCTATTATAATAATTACCTACTAAGAACATAAAATTCTATGAGGAAATCAAACAACAATTATTAATTTCAGACAGTAATTGGTTTGACCAATTCTATGGCAGATTAGATACCTTCTTACGTAGTATCTATCTTGTAAGATATCCGAGTATTGTAAGGATGGATACAGTCTTTTACCCAATATACTCGCACAAGAATCAAATATAATATAGATACATACAAGGTGTAAATGAATTAACGCAAAATGAGAAACACTTTGTTAGGGACATCATTCTGAGCAACTTTAATTATGAAACTGATTTGATCAGAGCAACTTTATTTTTCAGTTCCCTGTGCCTACTGGAAGATTATCGGAGAATTGAAAAATAAAGTTGCTCTCTGATCAAATCGGTTTCATAATGAAAGTGGCTCAGAATGATGTCCATGACAAAGTCTAAAGTTTCTCGTTTTGCGTTAATTCATCAAATCAAATCAAATATTTTTATTTGTCAAACATAGGTACATTAGGATGTTAGAGTATAGTAAAGATTGGATCACTATGTTTCGCCATTGGGCATACAAATATTTCATAAATCTAGGTAGCACATGCCGCAATATCTTAATTTACTGTATCCATGCATATATTATATATACATTAATGTATTTTAGTGTTTTGAATCAAGCCAAAGTCAGTGTACATTATTTCATTCATTATTCATCATCATCATCATTTATATATTCATTTATAGTGTAGTATGTCTTAATAATAAGTAACTTTCTCAGTTCCTTCCTAATATTCTCTGGTATCTTATTATTGATGTCATGCCATAGATATTATTTTTAAACAAAGCTGTCTTATGTTGGGGCATACATATTCTAGATTTGTGACGTTTGCTGTTGAAATTGGTAAAAAGATTCGAATTCGTTTTGACAAAAGTAGCTAGTTCGTAAATATATAGTGAAGGGAACGTAACAATATTTAGCCTCTTAAAATGAGGCTTACAGCTGTCCCTGCGATGAAGGCCAGACATAGACCTGATACACTTTTTTTGTGCAATAAGAACTTTCTCTTTGCCTGCCCCGTTCCCCCAAAAAATTATACCAAATCGTAATGTGGAGTCTACATATCCATTATATGCTAATAATACTGCATCCATACAGACTATTTTTGACAGTTTATACAACCATTTCATTTAAACATTGTATAAGAACGCCGATGTTATCCATAACGTTGATTTGAGGCTTCACGAACTGATGTCAGTGCCATATTAATATAGTACTTTGTCGCAATCAGTGCCTCAAAATCGCGGCGATATCCAAAAGAGGTGTTATTCCGCGGATTTATCGCGAGAGTTTATAGCCTATAACCGGGTTTAACGGTGGGGCTTCCCGGATCGGCTAATGAGAGATAAGAGTTGCACAGATAAGGGGGAAGAAGCGAGGAGGAGAGGAGGGGGTAGATAACAAGACGCAAGGAGCTGAATGCTAAATTGTATCGGGGATTATGGCGTGTGCTGGAATATCAAGATTTGTGAGCTACAATGACGGTTTACCGTAGGAGACAATAGTCGTGTCTTGGTTATATCGAAAGACAACAGACTCAGGCGTAGGTATTCCTGGCCCTGGATTCTACGAACTAATTGCATTTCAATTGCTATAGCGAAACCAAACCCCGTTTTGGGCTTAGCGACGACGACGCCGCCGCCGCCGCCGCCTCGGTTACAAAGAAACCGGCTTTTCGCGCCCTCGCTACGGCAATTGGCATGCGATTCGTTTGTAGAATAGGCTTGTGGCCAAGGTAATCCAATAAATCTAGGAACAAGTCTTAAGTTGAAGCATTATGTACAAAATGGCTTGACATTCTCAGAATTGTATATTTCCAGCAGATATATATCTTATAAAGTCAATTTTGTGCAAAAAAAGACAGCATTTGATGGCACTTTTACATGACGTCATTCTGTTGTTATTTCATAGAACTGAACTAACAACAAAAGTTCCGTTTTGACAGTTCATAAAAAGTATCTATTTTGACTTGACAGGCCACAAGCCTATTGGGGGCCTGTTGTACAAAGCTTGAGGACTACTAGAATTGTCAATATTGAAATTAAATTAAATTGTTATGTTTGGGAATTAAAATTAATCTTATTCCATATTATAAAAGATTGTTGTATATATTCCAAGTCTCTGATGTCAAATTGTTTGGTCCGACTTTCAGAACCCTCAAAGTAGATACAATATAATACCGATTATATTAAAAGCTAAGGCCTCTTGAGCCAAACAAGTTATGTATGTTGAAGAATATTTATTGTGTTATTATTTTTGTATTGCATCATAGAGTGCTTGGATATTAAAGCTTGATATAATACTTTCTTTCATCTTAGAAGTTGTTTCAATATCGATAAATTGGAATAAGCCAGAAAATAACTAGCGTTTGTTCTACATAGAGCATAAAAGCGCTCTGTTACATTAAAGGACAATGCGTAAAAGTGGTGCCCATTTTTAGTAAAATATCGAAATAGAAAAGTAAAATGTCGAACTGTAAAATTCCGGGCCATTTTTTTCCGGTCCGAGATGACAGCAAAGAGAGCCAACCCTATACTGCGCCGCACCGATCCGAGTAAAAAGTCGGACCAAGTGCACAAGCCAATCATCAGGTTTTTTTCATGACATATAGGACCGTAAAAAATCGGGCTGCTGGACAGTAAAGTTAATTGTAGTGCAAAAACGCCCTTTTGAAGGCTAGCTTGCATTGAATGTAAAGAAAAAAAAACAAAAAAAGTTTTGCATCGGCCGGGAATCGAACCCGGGCCGCCCGCGTGGCAGGCGAGCATTCTACCACTGAACCACCGATGCTCTTATCAACCTAGTCATAAAAACGCATCAATAAGTATTATCAGCAGATGATCTAAGCAAGACACATGCGCGACCGCATGCTCTCTGACGTCAAGATGACGATATACCTATTAATTATAAAAGAAAGAAAAAGTAGGTTAGGTAGATATAATTTCTAATGTTAGTGTGTGCATTTATTGTATGGGAATATCGTCCATAATGAGAAGAAACAAAAAGTATTTTAACAAACGAAGTGCGAGAATATTATAATTTTATATTTTTTGACATTTTGTTGCCACGTCACAATGCGGTATTTTACTAACTCTGAGATTAACGGCCGATCCCAAAAACCTATCTCTATCCGTGATCTGCAGATTACGCCTTACATTTGACAGTTGCGCTATGGGATTTATGTCAAAAATGACAATAGCAATCTCAAATCTGCAGATTATGGATTGAAGATAGGTTATTGGGATTGGCCGTAAATCGCAACCAACTGGACCCTATCTTCAACTGGACCCTACCTTCAAAGAACCGCATGCTATTTAAGAGATAAGTACTTTTTAGGAACTGTCAAAACCGTAATTTCGTTCATGTACGCTACACGTGTTCATTGATTTATTTTACTAACTATCTTGTACAACGCCGTGTTGTGCCTCTGTCACTTATTACGGGAAAAGGCCTGATCCTTTATTTTGTTGCCATGTGAAGAATTAAATTGCCGAGCGCGTAAAGATACTGTAGGTAAAACAGAATTAAATTAGTTTATTTATATACCCAGACCACATTTCCAGATGTCCTATTTATCCCACGAGAATGCTACAATAAGACCAGAGGACGAGCAGGTGTGTTAGTGAAGGAAATTACTGTTAATTTTCCAGACCCACTTTAGATTAGACACTTAATCCTGGGAGGGTAGTTCGCAGTGAATCCGGAAGAATAATTTTATTAAATGCAATAACTTCTAACGGCTGAAGGCTGAAAGGTTAACTAAATAAGGGGCAGCTAGTTAAGTTTGTCCTATTGCCACTATAATAAATAGGGACGTTCCACTTCCTGTGTTTCGCAGTTTCGCTAGATGGAATACGGAAGATGGGGTCTCAGCAGATATATCCGATCATGCGCTGCAGCCTAGAGCTTGGCGAATATTAACGAATAATATTTCTCTGGGTTTGATAAGTGGAGACCGTGAAAGTGACAAAGGCTACATATTCATAATTTTGTATGTTATTTACATCTTTCTTTATCCACCATCATCGTAGCGACTGTTGTTGTATTTGTATTTGGATATTAGTTCTCGATACTTAGTACCCAGTACGGGGAGGACATCCCTAGTAGTCTACAGCCATCTGCCTACATTATGCCGGGCACCGGCGCTATCAGATGGCGGCAAATACGAATAAACCGACACAATGTTATCTTTTCGATTACATTTACTCCCCGGACTCTGGCCTGAATTAGTGCATTGTATATTTTGCCCTTACACCGAGCTAGTTTTGGGAACCAAGCCAATGATTACTTAAGCTAAGGTACCTCCATTACATTTTCATCGTACAATACAAGTATCCTAGAGGTATCTAAGGCAAACAGTAATGAAATTCATTATTTGGCCGAGCCAGTTGAATAATTTAAAACATATTACTTTAATCACAGATATTACAAAACTTTGGAGTGCACAACTGTACAAACAAAAATAATAATGTAGGCGTGAATTGTAATTAGTGATAAACCAATAGTTAACGTATGTTTAATTTTATAGCCCAATAAATTTAAGTTTGGTTAAAAATCGAAGCTCAACGCCACCAACCATCAATTATGATTTGCTTTGCCTTGTGTGTTGAACAGATATCTGAATGTGGTCTACTGTAATAATTGCTGTTTAAACGGCGTTTTGTCAGATTTATACATTTCAAAGCAAAAGATTAGGACGTATTATATCGAACACCAACATTGAATAGCGCAGTATAATTTCCTTGACTGGTAGAGAGAGACACATTCGCATCCCGTCTCCCCCGCCCCACATTAACCTTTTTAATGTGTCACCCGATTCCCTTCCACTCAGTAGCATACCTATTCGATTCAATTTAGAGTATGTATAATATCAATTTGTTTCTTCATTGCAAAGATGCCGTTTTATTTGGCTGTCCTTGTTTGTACAACTCGTGCCTTGATTAACATATTTAGGTAAGTTAATTAGAGTTGTAATCACTCATTCGTATAGTATTTATTTTATTTTCCCGGTAACTCCTAAGGAATCAGAACTGTTGAGCGTTTGCAGTATGTTCACGGAGTTCCCACGTAGTTATACCGATTTGCAATTCCGTGGAAGCCCTTACACCGAATTCTCCAATTGCCGTTATCCTGGAAAATATGAGTTTTATACCAACACGGCATAGCAGGATGATGGAGATATTGTACTGTGAAGTGTACAAAGTCGCACGTGTTCGTATTGTTTCTTTTCGATCAGCGATAAACGAAGGGTCCAATTTATTGTTCGCCCTTAAAATAAAAACCTGGGTCGTTCTGGTTTCCAGCAACGACGACGACTTTGAATTTTTGCTCTACATTGACGACTGTATTTTGGAATTGACGGTTATCTACTTTATCAAGTCGTATTTATTCTTTTACATAACCACGAATAGACTTTTAAAATTAAATGCTTTTTGTAATTAAATGCTTTTTGCTGCTTGATGATAATCAGAGCGCTATTTATTTTCAGTTACTGGTAAGAGTTAAATCAAAATGAGTTAAAACACTGTCCTTGATTACCCATAGACGGATCACCAAATTAGAATTAACCCCGAGCAAATTAAGGAGGCTCAAGAGGTACTTAATTGGATAAACATAAGTTTAAGTTCAAGTCAATACAGACTCCCAAGTAATTTACTTGAGTTTACTTCGACATTCTTCTTTGTAATGCCAATTCAATGAAACGACACCACAACACCAGAATAGCTCTCTAGAGTGCAAAGTCTCGGCAAAGTGTCACAAACAGGCAATGAACATGAAACCGAGGACGTTACTCGTCAGAGCCCGCAGTCAGTGACGCGGTGGATGAAGTCGCGGGGACCAATTTATTGCTCATACGAACGCAGGACGGCGGCGCGGCGGCGGCCGAATGCAAATGAAAAGCAGTTCGCAGTTTATTGACTTGAAAAATGTGTTACCTACTTACTTTCCCTCAGAGAAACGTTGCCAATCGTTTAGTTTCGACATGATGTTTGCGAATGTGTTGAGGTCGAACTTCTTACTTGAAGTAGCGATGAATGGGGAAAGTTTAGCATAGACGTTTTGGTAGGAATCGAACAAAGTTTTAGAGTAATTTAATAAAGAGACTAATATATTAGGTTCTTGTATCTGCAAAATGTCGAAATTACTGTTGGTTGGCTAGCGACCCGGTAGGAAGTACTTAGGTCTTCTGTGGAGACGTGGAAAGTCCGATGGAGTAAGCGAAGCTGATATGAAGAAAAGAAGAAATCAATGTCACATCTCAGCTGAAAATCAAGCTTGATAATAAATTAGCTAGCATAATATCCAGATTGACTACTTTTGGTTACACTGGTTATTGTAGAAATGTAATTATATTTTTAATTTCTCATAATTTTTGCTTCAAGTTTAAATGCATAAGATACCGTGTGAGCTGCGTCGCTGGCTCACAAATCTAGAAACCGGATAATTCCCGGTTTAGCCGGCATCCGTCCACATCAGGGTTAGCCCCCGAGAATTGTCAGAGCTGGGATATGTCTGGCAAGTAGACAGAGTCATCTGGCAGTAGTGTGGGTGTGAATTATTCATGGGCCTGTATGCAGAAGTGATATTGTTGCCTTTGCTCATGTAAGTTTAGGGGCGATCTTAAAATGAGGCAACAAGTATAAATATAGACTTTGTTAGCCACTCAATTAACTTACTGTTAATGCTTATTTTTAGGGTTCCGTACCCGAAGGGTGCCAAACGGGACCCTATTACTGAGACTTCGCTGTCCGTCCGTCCGTCCGTCCGTCCGTCCGTCCGTCCGTCCGTCTGTCACCGGGTCCGCCTGCACGAACCGTAATAGCTAGAAAGCTGAAATTTTCACAGAATGTGTATATCTGTTGCCGCACCAACCACAAATACTGAAATACGAGAGATATTACAAATTGAAAGTGGTCTCGGTACAAGATACGTCTTCACAACACGCTTGAAAAGTTTATACCAAGGCCATTTTGTTTTGGTAGGTAAGCCTTCTTTTAATGAAACTAAATTTAAATGATATGGCAATGTCGTCCCCGGACTTCTACAAAGACTTTAAATATTAATTGATGAATTACGACGTCTCTATTTAGTCTGTAGAACTTTCAGAAAATAATTATAAAATTAATAGTTTTTAATTACTTTTGTTTTCATACAAATCTCAGAGCTCAGAAATTATTTTTTTCCTTTTGGCCACTTCAAGTTTGGCTGCCAGTGATGTTTTAATTAAATACTCTTTGGTGCGTTGAAATGATGTTTTGCAGTCTGCATGACATTGACATAATGAGTGAGTGAACCTCATTGTACGGAAATTGTAGATGGGTGTCTCACGTTTTCCAGTAGGAGTAGGTTGTAGACAGTGCTGCTTACGGCGGCGTTTAGTAGGTACTAAAGGCCCTAAAAGCGCGGCAAGCTTTGAATCAATTCAAATGTTATTTTTCAACTAGCTACAAAGTTATTCTGACATAAGATGATAATTTGAACAAAACTTTTTGGGTATTTCATGAAAAATACAGTTACAGATCACACATATACAGGGTGGAAAAAACGAATGGGCCCTGGAGGGAAAGTACCTTAAAATCTCAAGATATCCGTCCGTCCGTCTGTCTGTCACCAGGCCGTATCTCATGAACCGTGGTAGCTAGACAGTTGATATTTTCACAGATGACGTATTTCTGTTCCCGCTATAACAACAAATACTAAAAACAAAATAAATTTAATATAAAGGGGGCTCCCATACAATTAACGTGTTTTTTTGCGGTTTTTTTAACCGACTTCCCAAAGGAGGAGGTTTACAATTCGTCCGGATGTTTGTTTTTTTTTTATTTTATTTTTATGTATGTGCCTCGATAGCGCCTAAACGGATGGACCGATTTGGAAAATTAGACCGATTAGACCTATAGTGATTTTTGTGTTTTTCATAATAACTCGTGCAAATGCACATGGTAAGCATAATATTGTGATGCGGAACTGCTGATGAAGACCACATATGGCCACCAGATCTGCTCAATACTAGGTACAAATACAATGCGTGGCTGACGGGCAGGCAACGCATAGCCTAAACCGATGGACCTAGAGCCATGAAACTTTGTACAGGGGTTCCTTAGTAGCGTGGGGTAGCACTGATATGGGATTTGACAAAATTAATTCCCCTGGGGGGGGGGGATAAGGGGTTACAGTTTGTATTAAACTCAATCTAATCAAATAGGGTTTGTGGAAGTCGGTTTTTTCTAAAGTTTACTTTTTGTTTCAATTATATAGATAATGGTACGGAACCCTTCGTGCGCGAGTCTGACTCGCACTTGGCCGTTTTTTATTAAATATAGTAGTTGTCGCTTAATTTTGACTGCAGAGTGAACCAATACACGGATAAAATCCATCTCGTTTGATTTGAATGAATTTAAATTTTTATTGTAAAAAAATATGATGAAGGCAGATTTATCCGGAGAATTAATGAGTTTCCGATGGAAGTTCTTAATCTTTCCCCGGAAGGTGTCGCCTCCGTCGCACATCTAGAGAGATACCGGCAGATATGGAAATATCTGGATTATTCCCGATTTCCTGACTAGAGTCAGCAATCCCGTATGCCATTTTGGTTTCATTCCTTCAAGACGAGAAGATAAAATCCGTCAGTTACGAGAAATAGTAGATAGGTATATTATACAGGATTTCATACTTTGACGGTGACATTACATTCTATGTTGATGAGGCCTATCCTATACCCAGCAGTAGGTCAATGTGGGCTGATATGATGATGATGATGATGAAAGGTATACCTAAAAACTCAGACCTCTCAGACTGGATTTTACCAACAAAAAGTTATACTTACGGAGAATAACTATCGGGATAACTTGTAACTTTTTCAAAGACACCAGTGACACCTAGATCAGATTGAACCTCATTTTGAACTTTTATTTGTCATACAAGTTATCCCCGGGATAGTTATTGTCCGTATAACTTTTCGTTGGTAAAATCCGGGCAGAGAGCTAGTGGTGGTTCGTATTTCGTAATAACTTCGACTGTCTTGAACGAGAGCGACCTCTTCTGTGCGGCAGGAAAATTAAACGAATTATGTAAAGCTCAGCATTGTGGATTTAACTGGCATATGAATAGGTTTTAAGCTCGCATCCTCAAAGCTCCAGAGCCAGGATTCCGCCGATGCCTTTATATAAGGTTAGAAGAGTGAACCTGTGCTGGCGTCATCCTTTTGCCATAGACACTTTATACACGTGCCGTGGGTTGCCTTCTAAAAATAATGGTAGATGGATAAATCATCTTTGAATGGATGTTGTAATCGCGCCCACGATAAAGTAACCTCAAAAATCATACATTTTGCATGTAATATGTATGACAGGTTAATCTGTCAATATTTATTTATTTATTTATATAATAGATTATCTGAACTTTTTGAACAGGTAGGATAACACCATCATAAGACCATCATATCAGCGTTGTATGAGGCCAGACAGTAAAAATATGTATGTTCCTATTATTATAGTAAATATTTGGCCTAGAAATCATGTTTGTGTAATAAAAATTAAACGCATAAGTAACTCGACGGAGGTGGTTGCGAAGTTGCGATTACTTAAACTTTGCTCCACGCACACTTCCGACCCATTCGGTTTATTGTTTCAAAGATTTAATTTATTGTGTGCTAGCTTCTTGTTCTATGTGAGTACATGTTAAAATCTTACTCACCAGCGCCGTACTCAGAGTCATGAACCATTAAACCGATCCTAAATTTGAATTTATATACTTACTAAATCCTTTTAGTCTGATATTTTCCTAATTCCCTTAACACTATTTTCCCACACGGGGTGGCATAGGTACAACTTTGCCCACATTTGGCCAGCTTCTCAATTCTCCAAACACATACTTCGTTCAAATATATTTACAAAATACAGGCGCAAAGTTATTCCCGCTTTGGCTTCGTCTACATTAATTCTGGGAAAGATTATATAGGGTTCTCTCGCTTGAAATAAGACAAAACTATTAATTATTCGTCCCCTTTTACACTATTCCAGGCCAGTGAGTTCTCAGAGTTACTACGTGTGCGCTATTCAGTTGTTGTTCTTAAACCTAGAACTATAAGTTCAAGAAATGTGAAGAGTATTTTTTTACTCTATTGATCTACACTCGTTTCATCATAGCAGTAGAAATGAAGATTTTTCAAAGACCCACGAATCTATTTATTTAAAGGTGTTTTGTTATTGTTTGTTATTTACACACTCGAATCAAGTTACACGATCTTGGTTTCAACCTATTCGTAGTTTAGTTTCAAGTTAGTGTGTTTGAATAATACCACTTACTTTTGGAACTATTTCGCGTTGGACCCTACGAAATTTAATTGCAAAAGAGACGCTACTAGAGAGAAGAGAGTACTCCACCAAGCATACTAGACTAGACGCCCACCAGACGTACATGTGGCTTATTCGTTTAGTATCTCCCGTGTATCAGTGTATAGTATGTTACATACGCTTTGAAGCATGTTTTTTTTTTACAAAAAAAAAAAAAACAAATTTTATGAGTACTATTATTTATTATTATATACTATAAGACAAGAAACATCTCACTGTAATTAACCGCTAATTGCTCAGAGTCATTTCAAGCACTTGGAAATGACAGAATTCATATGAAAAATTGAAGAAACATTGTGACATATCTGAGGCTAAGATAGGATTTTTTATATTACGGGCCTCAGCCTCAGGTTTATACTCGTACCCAATACAGTTCAAAATCAACGCTGTTTCCTTGTTGATTATATTGTTATCATAACATAGCGTCACGCCTTTTTCCCATACGGGGTGGCAGAGTTTTTTTAATGTATTTTCAATAAAGATTTTTTCATATTTTTGGTAATGGTTAAGAATGCCGTTTCTATAGCTGACTATCCCTCCGAAGCCACATTAAATGACGATGTTAAAGCAGCGCCTTTTCTCAGAAAATCTCTGTCATTAATTTTAATTAACCCCGTTCTGTGGGAATCTGAGAAGCTTTTAGAGTCCTCGCGTCCGTTTTAATAGTATTATATTAACTGTGGTTGTGGACCCTCCAGTCTGCTTTGCATGTTGGTTCACGGTGCACTCGCAAAGATAGTCAATGGGATAAATGAGGTTATTGCCCTTTGGAGTTGGTGGCGACACACCTGTCATCCAGGATATCCTATCAGTGACATTGGATCAATACTGGATAAAAAAATATTGTGGAAAGCCATTGTACAGTTGTAGTACCTCAAAATACACTACTCCTGTAATTTAGACAAATACCTAAGTATCCAACCGATTTTTGTAAAGCATTTTGTCCCCGTTCACATTAATCAAAATCCAGGTCAGTTACCTTCCTTGTAGGTCAATTTAAAAGTCTGCGCAGAAAATATTCATCCTCAAGAAATAAAGATACCCTGCCAAACGCCGAGCCCCGTCCAATATAGAGAACGCGGCTATTTTATTACCCATAGGTAATATATTTTACCTAAAGATCGTATTAAACACACCTGGCTTCCTAAATTTGTGACTGAAGTACCCATCCCCTGTGTGTGTGTGTGTGAATGCGGATTTGTCTAAAACTGGTCCTAAACTTTGCATATTTACTACATAACCCTCATTAACGCGGTGGGCCTGAAAGACCGTGCTGCTAATTTCGGTAAATAAAAATATACATATTTACCTTCTTGTATTACATACTCGAGCCTTTCTCGGTTTAATGACGATGCTCGTAATTAGGACAATAAAGACGGCGCATTATATCGTCGCTTTATTGTTTTGCGTTTTAATTAAGTAGGTACCTTACTGATATGAGGTTATTAAATGCTACGTTTGATGTTGTAGCTTACATTGGCATCCTGACACTCCCGAGCCTATACATCCTAGAAATATGTAAGCATGTAAGACTGAACCTTGAGACCTTCCCTTCAAATGCTCAACGCTCAATCAGACCGAGCCCAAGACGAAGTCATCTATTGTATGTCCCACCAAGACGATTGGCTAAGTCCCGCCAATGTATGTTTTATACAGGCCCCAAATTATATAACTCCCTACCCGATAAAATAAAGCATACGCCTAACAACACAGCCTTCCTCCGAGATGTTAGGAAACTACTAATTGAGAATGCGTTCTATTCGATAGATGACTTTTATAAAATGAATTGGACTACACATAAAAATGATGAATTCTAATCGAAATACATAGATACCACCAAATAAATAACAATCACAATAATATTAATAATGAAGAGAAGTGAAATTAAATCTAATTTATATTATATTATAATCAAACTCATTCATAATGTATTGATCAACCTTGTAATTATTAGTACATTCTAAGCTAATTAATGACTTGTAAATTTTATTTATCAATAAATAATTGAATTGAATTACAAATACCGCAGACTGTTTTATTTTGTTAGTCGATGATATTCAAAGAAAAAGTACGTACAATTTCCAAATCTGCTGTAAATTATGTAAATTAAATGCATAAAGTTTCACTACAAACAAACAGTTTACTAATTTAATTCGTTCAATTTGAATGTCACCCACCATAACTTCAGCTGTCGCACATAACACATTCTACTTAGTAGTAAGTTTACAGTTCCCATCAACCAATCGCACATATCGTGTTGAGTGTGAAGTACCGCTCCTCTCGCCTGCTTCCGCGGTCTCAGGGACACCCCCTCTACCCGCGGGGGGTTATCCGCGGTTTCTTGGCACTAACAAACTTTGCTCTCATTAAATTAATTTGTGCCGAGTCTTTGTGTTGCGGAAATTAATTAAATGTTATTAATTACTGCGTCTAATTAGGCATGGGACAGGATTTTCGGGTAGGATAGTCTTATCGAATGACTTAAGGTTAGGATAGTATTTATAAGTTTTAGGATTACCCCAGTCATTATCGACACAAAAAAGCACCATGGGAGCAGCACTAGGTTTTCAGGGTTGCAATTTTCGGTATAAACTACTCTCAGGGGACCAAACAACATATATAAAAATCGTAGATACATGCGCGTTTGCGATGTTTGATGTTGATAATGACTGGCCTAGATGCTACCTACCTAACCTACCCTATAATAAGTATTGTGATTTATTGGGATTAGCGAGCGTTTATACCAATATGTATAAACGCTCGCTATTTCCAGCTTCAGAAAGAGTTTCGCCTTGATCTGAAAAACCAATTCGATGGCTTAGAAGAAGAAAACCTGGATGTTAACTTACTGAACCAGAAACTATGTAATGTCACTGTTGAAACGACTAAGAATCATCTTGGTGGCTCCAAACAGAAGGAGAAAAAGCTTTCACGTTCACCAGTAATGATTTATTTATTATCTCAAAGACGAGATATGAAAATAAAAAATCAAGTAGGTAGATCAAACTGAATTAGAGCAATTAAATAAAATTATTAGGAAAAATATAAAACAGGATTTAAAATCATATAGCACAAGAATCATTAATCATTATGGATACAATTAAACACAATAAGGGACCAAAAGTTAAACAAGAGTAGATTAGAAATTAACAGACTCATAGATAACTTAGGTAACATAATCACAGATCGAGACCAAATTATGCAAACTGTTGAAGAGTTTTACGCGGAACTGTATGCGTCGACAATTGAGGAACCAGAATCACCAGATAACCACGATCTAAGAGCAGAGCCAATCGAGTGACTCGAAGATGAAAGATTGCCTCAGGTAACGGAAAGTGAAGTCCACTATGCTCTAAGCATAATGAATCGTGGCAAGGCCTCTGGTGAAAATGGAATATATGTGGAGATGCTGAAAGCAGGGTCTCCAAATTTTTTGTCATACTCTACGATAAAGTTTTGTATGAAGGCAACACTCCGAAATCGTAGGAGAATGCCATAGTCACGATCCTTCATAAAAAAGGCGATAAGTATAAGTTGGGTAATTATCGCCCTATCGGCTTCCTCTCCCAAGTCTATAAATTATTTGCGAAGATCGCCTTATCCGAACTTTGGATGAGTACCAACTCATAGAGCAGGCAGGCTCACGGAGTGGATACTCAACCATGGACCACATTCACGCAGTCAAACAACTGACTGATCTCTCAGTCAGTGCCGAGAGTAGAATCAGCCCATGTGTCTTGCCTTTCTGCCTGGAGTTTCTTGCCCTTCTTTGCTCCATCCCTAAGCCCACAACTTCCGAACGGGCGGTAGTATACAAAAATATTAATATTATATTGACGTTGACTAAGCAATCTGTATGATTTTATGGTCAATAAAAAAAATTGACTTTGACTTTGTCGACTACGAATTTTCGGTGACTGACTGCTGACTTCAAGATGACCTTCGAATGCCTTTGTATTCGACAGTGTCGAGCATTGGGCCGTATTTCATTCTTTCCACCGGTGCAATGTTGACAAGCAATATGTGGATATCCTCCGGGAGCTCTACCAAAATGCTACTCTCCAGGAACGGATGCTTAGGCTTTCTGACTTCGTGCTAATCCGGCGAGGTGTGCGCCAATGAGTCAGACAGGGCCCTGCCGACAGCGTAGTCTAATAGGTCCATTCAGCACACCGGTAAATAGCCTTTAGTGAGAACTGTATCTTTCTAGTCGTTCCATCAGAGTGAGACAATACAAATCTTGCCCTGCCGACAGCGTAATGTAAATAGCGCTGAAGACACTCGACTGGGAGGATAAAGGTATTAACATCTACGGCCGATGTTTATCGCATCTTCGCTTTGCCGACGACCTTGTCCTTCTAGCTGGGAACGTTGCGGATCATAAAATGCTTGAAGACCTGCATAGAGCTTCGCTTGATTATGACCAAACTTGAGGGTCCACAACTTAACGTCATTCTAGAACATTGTCAGCTAGACATAGTGGACGAATACATCTTACTTGGACACAGTTTAGCCTTCGGCTGAAATTCCCAGGTGAAAGAGATCTCCAGGCGCATACAGCTGGGTTGGGCCGCCTTCGGTAAATTGGAAGATGTCTCAAAGTCAAAAAATCCTCAATGCCTCAAAACCAAGGTGTTCAACCAATGTGTACTGCCGATACTCACTTATGATTCTGAGACATGGTCGCTCACAAAGGAATACATGCATAAATGGAGCGCGCTATGCTCGGAATCTCTCTTCTCATCATCGTCCTCTAGGTCCTCGGAATCTCTCTTCTAGACCACATACCCAACGTCGAGATACGACGACGTACTAAGGCCGTAGATGTGGGTATGCGAATCGCAAGGTTAATGTGGAGATGGGCGGGACATTTGGTTAGGAGGGATAGCGGCAGATGGACCAAGGCGGTAACAGAATGGTGGCCAAGAGATGCACGTAGTCCGAGAGGCAGACCACCAGCCACAGTGGATAAGGTTGGCCCAGGACCGCAACAAATGGCGTAATGAAGAGGAGGCCTTTACTCAACAGTGGGTGTTGGAGGCTGGACAGATTGATAGATACCAAGCTGCTGAAATTAATGTTCTATTTTTATTCAATTGCGTTTCCGAGTTAAAATACTATGGTTACGGATATTTTATCTATTGCACACGTATTGATAAAATGTACAGAATTTCAGCGCTAATCAGATGGAACACAATCTACGATCAGTTTCTTCCAATTGACTCCAGAACCATTAGTGGCATACTACTTATACTGCATAATTTCTGATACGAACGCACCGGTTGCAGTAACATCATAATCGAGTCGTTAGTTAATTTCAGCCCATTGCAGGCTAACCGACTATTCGATTAATAATCCATCTGAACCTATAAAGGCGAAAAGATTTTACATGAACATAGCTTTCGCTTTTACAAAGGCTCTGGAGGAGGAGGAGATTTGAGATTTTGAGCTTCCTAGATATTTGTCAAAGAGTTTGGAATTTGGAAGATTTTCAGTGTAAGTAGCCCGGCTTGCCTTACTTTTCGGAGACGGATGCGGCGATATAAGTGTACCTATAATAGAATTGCAAGGTTAATGTGCGGCGTGCAATTCCAAAAACTTTCCGGAATACCATGATATGTAACTCAACCTATTCATAGTTTAGCAGCTTGCTATAGACTGACACCTCAACCGTCGTCGGATAGGAACGTGTGTGGGGGGCATTTTTGTCGGATCAGCGGCGGGCGCCCGACAAATGTAGCGGAAAGATAAACTCGGTGCAGGCAACCGACACAATGTCGTGTCGTTTCGGTAGTGCTGAAAGGAGCTGAAAGGTGTAGTGTGACGGGGAAATATGACGCCTGTGTAAGCCCCAACGCACTGACGCTCAGTAGTAGTATGTTATACTGGTTGGTTGTGGTTGTGGAACGCAGAATCATATACATACAAAATGTATAAGCTTTCATTATCAAATCGAGCATCAATGTGTGATAGAAATAAAATAAACCTAGAGATAGTAGTGGTAGAGTAGAGTCTGTCTGTCTGTCACCAGGCTGTATCTCATGAACCGTGGTACCTAGACAGTTGAAATTTTCTCAGATGATGTATTTCTTTTGCAGCTACAACAACAAATACTAAAAAACAAAATAAATTTAATATTAAGGGGGGCTCCCATAGAAGTAACGTGATTTTTTGCGGTTTTTTATAGATAATGGTATGGAACCCTTCGTGCGCGAGTCCGACTCGCACTTGGCCGGTTATTATTATTCCACAGAAAATTTTGAAAATTTCAGCTAGTTTGTGATTATGTAGGTAGGTATTCGAAGCCTTGAAAGGATATCGTACGAAAAACTTTGAGACCTAGAGGATGATCTGAAACATGCACGCACTAGGAACTCCTCTACCAGATGACATGGCAGGAGTGGCCCCGTGGGACCTGGATATATCTCGCATCTATAGACCAAAGTTGGTATTCAATTTCGAAATATGAACCTAGGCACACGTACTCGCTGTGTTAAAATAATTCGGCTTCTTTCACAAAGTGCAAAAATCACCCATGCGGATCTACCAGTTTATGTAAAGCCAACCGTACTTTATTTGTCTGTGTGATCCAATATTGTACCCTATGTAAAATATGCAATACAAAAACTACGACCCACAAGAATAAAATACCAAGGAAACAACAGCACGGGCTATATCTGACCTGCCTCAATTTTGACCTCTACAGTCAACGCAATAGGCCTCACCATCGCTGGTACCTCGCAGAATGCAATAAACACGGCACACCTGATACGTTCTTTATAAAATAAACCCTTCTATCTACTGGCGACAAGGAGGTTTTGGAATGTAGACGCCCCCATAAGTGCGTTTTCATTTTCTGTGTAACATTCAAGAGCACCCAGTCTCAGCTACTATCGCTGTTTGGTATTTGGTAGTGTGTAGTAATCATAAAAAACCACTTCTCAGCCTGCACTGAGCCAGCTGTTTCTTAATTGGAATTCGTAAAATAATTTAATCCGATAATAAGTGAAGGAAAGTGCGGTACATTCCCGTACTTCGCACATGCTCACACCCGCGCCTTTATTCCCATGAAGGAGTGGCCAGAGATGTAAGACTATAAAAGTGACATACTTATCACCTATTGCATCATGTTCCTGTACCTGCGCTTCACTTATAATTAACACTTATTACTTGAGTCCAAACCAAATATCCGACGTCTACCTACCTAGAATATTATACAGTGTTTGTTAGTTTTTTTAGTTAGTTTTGTGCAGTAGTGATGAAATTAATCTAATTAAATGATTGTAATTTGTCTATGTAAAGTGTACATTGCGCACTGACAACTACGAATGTTCTGTGCTCAGACAAACCTCATTGGTTTACGAGTAATTTTTTGTGCAATGATATATTGTATCTTATTTAAGAATAAATAAATAAAATAAAATAATATGCCAGAAAAGCGTAATACCAGAAAAGCGAATTGCCAGAAACGCATAATTCCAGAAACGCAAAATGCCAGAAAAGCATAATGCCAGAAAAGACTTAGAATTCCACTACTTATGCTCTTCCAGTCCTAAGTATTCTAAAACCGACGAGTTGTTCTGCCTCTGCCGACGTAATTATTGCCAGAAAGAGAATATTTCGCTCAAAGATGCACAAGGCTGCACATCTATTTCCGTTGGGTCTGCACTCTCGTTATCGATTGTGAAGTGAGCTTTGACTTGTTTTGACATGATTATTGCAACTAAAATGGCTGCTCAACACCGTTGTATCTTTATAGAATCAAAATGGTCGTTGATATTAAATATAAAATTGTCGTTGATATGTTTAGTTGGATTCAAATTGATATTCTCTTATGCTATGTGTATTAGATAAAGTAGTTTAGTGTAAAGAATATAATTTATATCATGTAAACCTGATAACTTGCCATGTCTGAATACCAGGTCCTTCACTGCAGTACGCCTACCACTAGAAAGGCGTCTGAAGGTTTCCGCTGGGCCGTCGATATCCAACCGGATTTCTGTAATAGAACCGAGCCGTTTCCAGCGCTCGAGCGGATTATTATATTATAATTCAATCTTTAGCAATCGCGTTTGTGCTAAGTGATTATTGCATTAGAAATTTCTGGATAGCTTGCTTCACTAAGGAAATGCACTCTGAAATCGAGCTGAAATGGAAAACAGAGATCCCTAACTTATGCCGTTGTTGGAAAGGATTCTGATTTTGATTAAAAAATAGAATAACTAATATAAAACTTGTTCAGTTCAAAATAGCTAAGCATCTGAATTCGTGGTATTATTACGGTATCCCAGCTAGGTGAGTATTTACATAATACTGTGATCGTGGATAAGTAAGTGCTCTGTGTAACTTTCGCATCGAAAACCGTGCAAACCGATGCGTGGAAGTCTTTCAGAACTGATATAGACATCAACACATCATCATTCGATTAAATCAGTACTGCTTGTCCCTATGGCCGTCAAGAAACGGGGGCTCGAGATTCGCAGGATAGGGATACATTCAAAGACATTGAGCGTTGTTTCAGAGAACAGAGCGTGGGTGGATGCGTGGGCCCGGGGCTTACTTGGTCCTGATGATCTCACTCGCAGCCATTTGTGAAAGAAACTGATACTGAACTGACGGGCATGAATTGCCGTCCATCAACAAATGATTTTAAGCTTTACATTTTCAAATGTGTTCAGTAAAGGTGTTGAGATGACTCAGCAATGCCCGTAGGTTTCACCTCTACCAGAACGGCATGTAATCAGAAAACATCAATTTATATCTCCTCCGGGTAAATACACAAAATAATACCGATGGCAGCACTATTTTAAATAGAATACGGTCGGTACGGTCGAGATTCACTGTTACGTCCGATGCATTGCAGTCCAAACTGCAGACAAGTATTTTGTTTATTTATTTATTTAATTTTCTCTTTACATATTATTTAACAAACATATTATTATTTAACACCCACCCACACCACAATATATATGATTCCCACGCACGATGTTTAGGTACCGACAGAATATCAGCGTTGCAGGACTTGCTGCAAGTCCTGTAGCACATGCTGAGTCGGAACCCATTTGCTGTTACGGTACACAGTTACACACCACATGGGGAATTTGGTCATTTAATTTGTATATTTAAAAACTGTGTTGTGTATTATAACAGCAAATAAATTGATGTTCTATTCTATTCTATTCTATTCTATTCAGACAGGCAGGTATGCATATTTAGTATTTATGATATTTTCGTTGGTTAGCGGCATCGAATACAGATGTAGATATAGATAGCCTTACTGAAGGATGACTATTTTGGAAAGTTTAGTATATTACTTAACACATATCACTATTTCTATACGGGGTGGCAGCGACACAAATGTGAACACATGCGTACATTTGTTTTGTTTCACTATTCTATTGAAAATATTGTTGATCACCTCGCATTCGTTTATGGGAGAGGAGACAAGCTTGCACGAACATTTTGACGTATACGTTGCTTTTGCGAAAGAATATTAAATTGAGTCACACTTATGGACGATTTCACCAACAATTCCTATCTTTTAGGGGACACTTTATTTCCTTTCAGGGACTACCTAGTGGTAGATTTGCTTTGATCTAAGCTCAAGGGCCATCTAGGCTACTAAGGGACCACCTAAATTTAAGAGGTCGAAACAATTGTTGGGCGGCTAAGAAAATGACCTAAGTGTCCTTTAACTGTTGCTGAAATCGGGTATCAGTATATTTTCTGTATGTCTGTTTTGTAGAGTACAAAAAAGAAATAACGAAATTACTGAGATAATACTCAACTCGTGAAGTTGCCAAAATCTCGACTTTTTTGTTACCACGCGCAAAGTACGTATTTGTGCGCCACCAAATGAATATTTTTTGGCAAAAGCATACATACATGCAATAATAATGTAATAAAACTCTTTTAGCCAGTCATTGTATTTTGGCGAAATTAATATTCGGTATATTGAACTGTGCAGTTTCGGTGGAGAAAGAAACTTCATATTACGTAATTACGAGTATCCAAAACGGGGTCGTCGAAATAAAATAAGTATGTACAGCAAAAAATATTGGGGTCAATTTTTGAAATTTCGATTTTCACGTCAGTTCTGTGGCATTTTTTGTTTCTCGTAAAACATGGAAAATTAACAAAGATTATGAAAGACCAAAGCCTTAAAAACTGAACTATCGTTGAGGCGTCAAACAGAAGCTAATACTTTGCCTAAAATTTAACATCAAAAATATTTTTGCCACGGAAATGACGGCCATGCCAAATCTATGCCACAGAACTGACGAAAGGTCTACTTTCCCATACATGGATATATTATTACGTATTTCTAGCAGTGATTGATTTTATTTATTTATTTATTTATTTAATTAGGCACATCAACAGCACACATATACAAAATTATACAATAGAAATATGGCGGTATTGTTCTTATATGAGTGCCTATTATAGATGAGCACAGCATTGGCCATTGTTGTACTAAAATTTAATATTATATTTTAACTTAGAATGTAAGTATAATAGTAATAAATAACAGTTAATTAGGATTTGGAATTTAAGTAGGTATCTATGTATATGATAATATTTATGTTATAAACTATAAGAATCATTTAAGGTTTAAGGTTTAAGTTAGTTTGCTCTTTCAGGATTTTATTCCTGAAGACAGGTAAGCGATCATGAAATATGTCTATGTCGGTTTCACTACAGGTCTTGTTATATATGTCGCACATTCTGGGTATCGGCGAGTGCTTGTAAATATTTGTCCTACATAGAGGTGTATGGAGGGTGTTGGAGATAGGTTTGCGTGGGTAGTTGTGGGGGACTGTCAGTCCAATCTGGCTCAGGATGTTGCTGACATCTAAGTGACCGTTACAGACCTTATGCAGGAATAGAAGGTCCTGTAGGTTTCGTCGGAAGTGCAAAGTATCCATGCCGAAGTGGTCTAATCGTCGTCCGTAGGTTTCCCTGTGTGAAATTCCCGGTTGGCTGTACGCTAGATGTTTGGTAAATGCCTGCTGGATGCGTTCAATTCTATCGGAGTGGACTGCGTAGACGGGATTCCAGACAACGGAAGCGTACTCGAGGTGGCTTCGAACCAGAGCATTGTATAGGAGGATCTTGGTGGAGGCTAAGCGGAAACCTTTGGAATTGCGCTTTATAAAGCCTAGCATTTTTGCGGCTTTACGCACAGCGGTGCTGATGTGGGATGCAAACTTGAGGTTGGAATCCATCAGTACACCGAGGTCACGCATTTCTTTCACGGTTTGAAGCACGATATCGTTGAGAGTGTACGAGGAAGCTATTGGCGTTTTCTTGTTGGTGAAAGTGATGTGATAGCATTTTGTTGCGTTGAGAACCATCCCATTATCACGGCACCAAATCGCTATCTCGTTTAGGTCCTTTTGCAACAATTCCACGTCAGCCTCCGACACAATGGTCTTGTACAGTTTTAGATCGTCCGCAAACAAGGAATATTTACAGTGTGCGATACGGGACGTCAAGTCATTAATGAAAATCAGAAAAAGTACGGGTCCAAGGTGAGAGCCCTGTGGGACTCCCGACTTCGCGTGGTATAGCTGAGAGTTGTGTCCACTCACTGTCACTATCTGAGGTCTCTGTGACAGATACGACCCAAACCAATCCAGCAGTGATCCGTGAACACCAAGTTCTGCCAGCTTTCTCAGGAGTAGGAAGTGGTTCACCTTGTCGAAAGCGCTGCTGAAGTCGGTATAGACTGCGTCCACCTGGTGACCTTTGTCCATCTCACGGGATATGTCATTGATGTATGAAACTAGATTTGTTTCCACCGATCGTCCGCGCTTGAAGCCGTGCTGTTCAGGTGAGATAAACTTGTCGATGTGATGTGTGATAAGTGGGCAGATTAAGGACTCAAAGAGTTTTGAAAAGCACGATAGGATAGAAATAGGTCGGTAGTTTTTGATGTCGCTTTCATCGCCCTTTTTGTAGACCGGAACTATTCTACTTTTTTTCCATTCGTCGGGAAAGCAGCCCTCTTTCAAGGATTGATTAAATATTACTGAGAGTGGGAAGCACAGGCCTGGTGCACAAAGTTTCACAAACACTGCGGGAATGTCGTCGGGTCCCGCGCCTTTGAATACATCAAGGGTTTTGCATTTTTTTAGTATGTCACGCTCGCTGATTATGATTTTAGACAGGCCTATTTGGTTGGGTATATGTAGGTCAGCGCTTGCTACTGGGTCTTGATCTGTATAGACTGACGAAAAGTGCCCAGCAAAGAGCTGTGCGATCTCACTTCCACTATTTGCCGATTCGTGGTCTTTAAACATTCTCGCTGGAAGTGAAGAAAGGCCCTTCCGCTTGGACTTGATGAAACTCCAGAAAGCCTTGGGGTTATTTGGAATACTGGATTCTATATTGATCAAGTACGTTTTCATGCAAGCGTCATACAGTTTATGACAGCGTTCTCGGGTGATCTCGAATTCTATTTTGTCACGGGGGTTCTGGTATTTACGATATTTACGTCTAATTCGTTCCTTTTCAGCAATCAGTCTTATCAGCTGTTTGCTAAACCAGGGAGGATGTTTGCGTCTTTTAATTCTCTGTTTAGGGACATGTTTGTCAATGGCATCATTCAATGTGGAGTAGAAGAGTGAGGTCATTTCATTGACGTTTCCACAATGATGAAATATGTCCTCCCACTTGATGGACTTTAGATGCGATTTAAGCCCTTCGTATTCGGCTTTGAAGAAGTTGTGTCGATGTCCAACGTTGGGTTTAAGGTGGGTAAGGCGTGATGAACTGATTTGAATGTCTAGGGGAGGGTGGTAGGAGTCTAGTTTACTTAGGGTGTCAGAAGATCGGGCGACGGTCACATGGGGAACACTTGCGAGTACTAAATCGAGAATATTGTCATCCCTATTACCGATGCAGTTAAATTGATACAGACTGTTCATCGTAATAAAGTCGATGAGTTGAAAGCCTAGGGTACTTTCGTAGTTGTATGGGACCATGTGAACGTGGTTATCGGCTCTGTTCCAATCTATGAAACCCAGATTAAAGTCTCCTAGTATAGCGACTTCGTCGGCGTAGTTGAGTATTCTATTGGCGTTGTCGAAAAATTCAGATAGGTATTCTAATTTAATTGGTGATGGTAGATATACAGCACATATGGCTAGCTTTTTTGTGCAGCCTCCAGCCCTAGTTTCAATAGTAACCCATAGGTCCTCAAATTTCCTGTCTTTACTTTCCCAATTTGTCACGCGAGTAGATTGATATTTCTTTGAGACTGCTACGAGGACTCCACCTCCGTCGGCCTTGCTATCTTTAGTGGGCTTAATACTACATAGACGATCCCTTCTATATATGTTGTATCTAGAGTCCATTAACTCAGAATTTGCGACATTATCATTTAACCAAGTTTCTGTGAGAACAATTATTTCATGATCGCTGCTAGATATGTTTTTGTAGAGATTATTGGTTTTGGTCCGTAAACCGCGGACATTTTGATAGTATATTCTAGCGAATTTAAAGCAAATATCACCATAGAAATAGTTCAATAAAAAACTTATAGAGTCTAACACATCAAACGTAGGCTATCTTCGCTTCGTATGAGTAGAGCCTGGCAGTTGGTGTCCTTTCTTGCGAAAATTTTGCCGTTGCGAACCCAGACGAACTTGTATCCCACCTCTTTAGACTTCTTACGAGCGGCTGCGTGTAGTGATTTGTTTGCTGGCGTTAGGTGCTCAGAAACGAAGACTGGTTCGCGAGATCCTCCGAAGCCAAGGTGTGTGGAGCTCAACTTGTCCTTAGGGTTAGCCTTGTTGAACTTTGCTACGGCGGCGAGAACAGAGTCGCGTTGACGGGGACTGCGCAATTTCACAACTACAGTTCTAGGTTTGTTGTTGTCTTTACTCATCTTGGCGACCCGGGTGGCGTATAAGATTTCGCTGTCGTCCAGTGGGCTACCGACAATCTTTGTGAGTTGCTCTACCGTATTTGGTAGGTTCTCAGATTTGTGCTCGGGAATCCCGTTAATCTCTATATTAGATTCACGCATGATTTGTTCCGTGATCGTGAGTCTTCCGGAGAGATCTTTAACTACCGATTTAAGACTCTCATTTTCTAACTTCATTGTTGAAATTATGTTAGAGTGTTCTTCAAGTCTGACCTTCATGCTCTCGAATTGCTCGTTGAAAAAGGCCATTGAATCGGTAATTCCGCTGATGAGGTTGTTGGTGCTCTTGAGTTCAGCCGATATAAATTCCTTTATAGTTGCTCGTAGAGCTCCAGTCATCTCCTGTTTCAAGATGTCACGCAGTCTATCCTCAGTTAGGTAATTCATGCTGTCCTTAGGGCTGGCTGCAGTGGCGACGGCGGTGGCACGTCGTAGTTGGCCAGTCCGGAGAGTCACGAAGGAGTCGTCATTGGCCTTTACCGGTGTGTTGGAGTTACCAATCTTGGGCAGTTTCACCTTGCAATTTGGACATGTCCAGGCTGCGTGGGGACCCACACTAAGACCAACACATAAGTAATGGTACACCAATGAGCAGTTGGGTTCCGTGCAGGTGACTCTATCATCCTCCTCCATATACTCACAGCAACCTGAGCAGCAGTTGATCTTACATTCCATCATTGTGCAAAAATAAAAAATCGAAGTAAAAACAAACAAGGGGATCACTGGGGATCGAACTCGTGTCTCTAAGTTTCCGGGCAAGCGGTAACCGGCTACGCTATTTGCTCGACGGCTGCAGTGACGAAATTGGCGAACGGGTAGTAGTAGTGAGTAATTGTGTTCGGGCTTGCAGGTCGCAGCACCGGTTGGTGACTCACCGGCCGCAGCTGACTGGATAGTAACAACAGCAGTTCACCGGGCACTTTAACGGCTGTTTTGTGTTAATTTTCGAGTATTAGGCACTTTTGGAGTATGGTTGTAATAATCGGATCGAGTTGTTTTATTGATCCATTTGAACTCCTGCTGTTTGTATTTGTTTCACTGCGATAGGTTCCGAATTAACACAGCTTATGAATTTAAAAGGCAGAGTTAAACTAAGTACGTGTTGGCGTTAAGAGCGCGCGCGCGGATATCTATCTTATGACCACCATGTCAATTATTTGTACTAATGATGACATATATATTGATAAAATGAAACAATGAAATAAAATACATTTTCTTTATAATTGTAGTTCTAGATATCAACAAAAATTAACTCAAAACAAAACCATTATAACATTATGCATACATCTGATATGAACATGAATATTTTTAAATGAAACTATGTAATTAAATTATTTTTCTTCATAATTGTAGTAATTAACAAAAATCAACTGAAACAAAAATATTATAACATTATCTATTATAGCGTTCATTATAAATCTGATATGAATAAATAATTATCAAAAAATGTAACATACCTACAACACAACACTTATTCAAAAAAATAAACTTTAACCCCATTACACAGCTTTGCAGGGTGAGTACGGGTGGTAGAGCGGATCAGACCATTTAGCTGTATATTGAGTAGCTCTGTCCTTCCGCCTGTATAAAATACACCTTCGACAGTTTTTAATTAGTAAGGAAGGATATTATTACATATCACATCCAAGCCGGGATTCGAATCCGGGACTTCTCGAATGGTAGAGAGAGAAACAACATCTGCGGCGCTACGGCTGTGTATGTGTTTACAATGCGTGAGGGCCAAGGATGAAGATAAATTAAACAAAAATCATCTTTTGATTCTTTTTTACACATCTGTATCATATTTCATAATTATTATATTCAGTGTTTGAATGAGCGCCTGCAAAACTTAAATAGGCAATAATATAACATAAAGTAAGCCATACATTTTGATATAATTACCTCTGATAAATAATATAACAAAGTGGTGTAAAAATTAAGTGTTGAGTGAGACCCATCTGAGCTTCTGCCACTCCGTTTAGGAAAAGTTTTGTAAGGATTTCGTTTAATAAAACCTTTCAGTCATTTCCGTGGCACGACCGTCAGTTCTGTGGTAAAAATGACCACGGAAATGATGCCACAGAACTGACGGCAAAATAGTGTTTTGATCTCATTTATTAAACTACTGTCTGAATTACAAAAAATCATTTTAAAATTAGAGCTCCGTCATTATTGCCACCTAGAAAATGGAATGACATAATGCAAGTCGTATTATAAGTACTCAAAAAATGAGCCACGGAAATAACCCGACCGGCGTACCAAAGTACATCGCGTGAAAAACATACCTCTTTGACTGCCAAAAAGTTTATTCTCCACGTTCACTTCCTGTCTTCCTGTGCATTCGCACGCACAACTAACCTGTTTTAACATGCGTAAGCGACAGGACGCTAGTTTGTGCCCCTAATGAGATAGCAATACTTAATGGGAGGCATGAGAAGCACGGTTCAGAGTGGGACAAACATGTCGCGACCTCTTGTTTAACAAAATACTATTATACGTAACTGCTTTTATTGTTTGAAGGTGTGCGTGGAGTGATATCCTTTCCGATTAGGTATAAATCGTTTTCATACTGTGTTCCGTCAGAAACTTATCGAAGCTTGTTTGACCCGAAACGCGCGGGAGACAAGCCTCCCAGCGCTCGTAATCGGTGATTTTCAACTTTCGTACGTGGATTTCTCAGGATTTAGGTATGCCTACACATAATGTTTTTAGTTTTAATATCATACTTGGGTGTCTAGAAAAACAATATAAAGTAAATTAGGAGTTTTCTTCAGTGGTTTTGTTCCAATAAGACGTGGACATCCAAAAAAGCTAAAACAAAAATTCACCCATTGGTTTTTTCATCCATATTAAAGCATACAGAGCTGTGTTTTATATAAACTGTCTAACTTGCTATCCCTGAGTTGCACGAAACAAAGGAGACCATTCATTTAGGGCCCAAAATCTGAAGTGGCCATGAAAAAATATATTTTTCATCACATCTATTCAAAAAGATCTACTTTAGTCCCGACAAACAGGGACTAAAGTAGCTCTTTTAGTCCCCAGGGACAGTAACTTTTTAATTTTGTTGCCAGTGCATGACAAAATCTGCTGTCACTAATATTCCAGCATTTTGAAACGCAGCCAATGAAAAAAAGTTGGTGCTAAAATGCGTACTCGACACACACTAGATAATTCAATCGACCGAATCGATTGACATCGATTGCTGACAACAGAGACACAACACAGACACACACAGAGATTGATGTCGAAACACAGACCAAATCATTAAAAAGTTGTGGATGTAAACAAACCGCGCCAAATCTGAATGCCGTAATTTATTGATTACTACTTTTCTCATAGAGGTGATGAAAAGTAGAATGTCCACCTCAGGAGTAATTAAACCATTTTTGGCTCGAGTAATGTACTTTGAACTCGCTCCCTCAGGATTCTACTTATGAGTCCTTCGGTCGCTCTGGATTCAAAAAACACTCTCGCTCTAAAAATAGTTCTGTATTCCCTTAGGTTTATATACACTCTGCTTTTCACTTCGATTGTGAGGAAATTAAACAGCAATATTGTAAAAAAACAATTGCAAATTGCAACACAAAGAAAAATAAGAACTTCCCGCCAATATACTTTTTTAGGGTTCCGTACCTAAAGGGTAAAATGGGATCCTATTACTAAGACTCCGCTGTCCGTCCGTCTGTCTGTCCGTCTGTCACCAGGCTGTATCTCAAGAACCGTGATAGTTAGACAGTTGAAATTTTCACAGATGATGTTATTCTGTTGCCGCTATAACAACGAATACTAAAAACGGAATAAAATAAATATTTAAGGGGGCTCCCATACAACAAAGTTATTTTTATCAAAGTCGATCTCATGGTACTTTACAGCAAAAACTTCTATGCAATAATAAGTGCATCTTTCGAAATGGCCTACCTTGTAAAACAGTATTAAAGTCTTCACAAAATAAAAGGCGCGTTTTGACAGTTCACGCCCATGAAGTTTTAACCCCTAATGCGTAGGTAATAAAATCCAACTGTTGCGTACAAGCAAAGCTTACAAGTTGCACCTAGGAAAACCGCTTCTATTACCTCCGCGTTAGGGGTTAAAACTTCATGGGCGTGAACTGTCAAAACGGGCCTTTTATTTTGTGAATGGTGTAAGTGGGCAATCCAAACCTGCAGTTTACGTTTTAACATAAATATGAAAGAAAGCTGGATGACCAGCGCAATATGAATTTGAAAAACAAACTGTAATAGCAGTTAAAATAATTACACAGAGTCACGCACGACTCAAAGACTACAAAGAGGATTAAAAGAAACAATCTTAACTTATTGCAGAAGTACTGGTATAGCCGTGAGCTAGGTAAGGCTATTCTGGTAAGGGATATGTTGTTTAAAATAATTATTTATTTACATAATTGTTGTTAAACTCTTCCACCAACCCATATTGAACCATCGTGGAGTATGGCTCAACCTTGCTCGTATCCAGGTAAAGTCCTGTGCCCCTCGAAGGGGACATTAATGGGTAAAATTTTGCTTATTTCTTTTTTATAGAAATAAAATACTGATATTTTCAGCATTTATACAGGGTGACATTTAATTAGCTGACCATATTTTGGGGAATGATAGTACCCATCATTATGAACAACTTTCACAAAGAAACATAGTCGGAAAAAAATATTATTTCGTTGCCCAGTACATTGCCCCGATCAGCTGATTTTAAGTTGGGACTATGGGAGACCCAATTTTTTTTTCTTTTGCGACCATATTATGTGAAAGTTGTTCATAATGATGGGTACTATCATTCCCCAAAATATGGTCAGCTAATTAAATGTCTAAATGAATGCTAAATGAATGGTCAACAACATGGAAGTAGAGACAAAATAATCGAAATTTGCACCAAATTCTACACAAACCTATACTCAGATATAACAAAACCAGACCACATTTCAAACACAGTACACAGTTTCCCCTATTCTATCCCTCTTTTAAATGCCACAGAAGTAAATTTTGCCCTTAAAAATATGAAATATAATAAAAGCCCTGGAGAAGACGGAATAACTACAGAAGCCTTGAAATACGGAAGACCAGTATTACTACCGCATATAACTAATATTTGCAACACCATTCTTTGGAAAGGAAAACTCCCTACAAAATTATGTCATGCCAATACTATTCTGCTGCATAAAAAGGGCGATAAAAGCGATGTAGGAAACTACAGACCTATTAGCCTCCAGAGCCATTGACGTTGGTGGTAGAAGACTTACTAACCTTCGCTTCGCCGACGACAGTGTCCTGTTTGCCCCATCTGTACTCGAGCTCCAGCGTATGTTACAGGAACTCAGCAATGCAAGCCTTGAGGTTGGACTGAAGATGAATCGCTCAAAAACCCAGGCCATGACTAACAGTTTGAAACGTAGGATCGAGGTAGATGGGCAGGAAATACATTATGTCGATGAGTACATTTACTTGGTCCTTCGAAAATAGGCAGGATAAAGAAATCGATAGACGCATTTCCAACGCCTGGAAGAGCTACTGGTCCATGAAGGAACTTATGAAGGGTAACCTTCCGCTGACCCTCAAGCGCAAGCTCATCGACATGTATATCCTGCCTATCCTAACCTACTGCGCTCAGTCATGGTCTTAGACCAAACTTCAGAAGTCCAAACTCAAGGTTTGCCAGCGAGCAATGGAGCGCAGCATCCTAAGTGTTCGTGGGACGGACCGTATTAGGAACACCACCCTGCGCTCTATAACTGGCATCGCTGATGTGGGTGCACAGACCGCTAAGCTAAAGTGGAACTGGGCCGGCCACGTAAGTCGCATGCACCCAGACAGATGGGCGAAAATCGCCACTGACTGGGTGCCACAGGTCGGATACCGGTGTAGCGGCAGGCCTAAACGGAGATGGCGGGACGACCTCGACAAGTTTTTGCCGGGGTGGCCGGAGGTGGCACAGACCAGGGAAGTGTGGACGAAAGAGGGGGAGGCCTTTGCCCAGCAGTGGGACACTTTAATGGCTAAATAAAAATAAAAAAATAATTAAATGTCACTCTGTATAATAGTAAACTATTTGGGACGTAGCCCAGGATAAGGAATATTGGTTGGAACCTGGGGAGGCCCAGCGCAGTGGAAAACTGAACGGCTACATAAAAAAACCCAAAACGCACGCATCGGTACCTTATGTATGTATGGCGATGCTGATCCGGGTGAGGTAGATAGATGACAAGGAAGTATTAGCGCATTGAAAGTTCCAAAGTAAGTATCCTTGCCTTCCAAGGCTAATATTGGCTGAGTGGAATAGCCCCTGGGCAGCCCCGCCCACCGCCCGGTCAGTGCGAGCCGCGGCGCGTGCCACCGTTACCGATTTTTTGTCCCTCGGACATTTATTGTTTTAATGGCGTACTCCACTCATATTTCTCCCGCTATTCTTTGTTAGTTTTTACTTATTACCACGTCGCTGCAGTGGCCGTATGAATAAATTCCCGGGTCTAGCGCGGCCAGTGGTGTTCGCTGCGCAATCATTGCAGATTAAATTTTCATATCGCATTTACAAGCTGAAATTTCGGTGTGTAGCCGGGAGATGCGGCAAGAAGCTGCGATGCAATATTCATAATACAAGCTCGGGGAAATCTGCATTTAAATATAGTCTTGTTTCTTGCTGTGCTATCGAAGAACCGTTGTGCTCCCTCGCTTCAAATCTGTTTTCGTAGTTATTAAATATAACTTGGAAGCGACTCACCTGCATCATTTTTAAAACGTTCATAAGCTTTGGTGCTAAAAGGATAATATCCGCAAAAAGTCTTGCGTAGGCACCATTATAACCATATAACACACCGCTGCTGGGAAAAAGTGTAAAATTGTAGAGTTGGGGCCTTACTGGGAGCAGTTTGTGCTAACGATGTAATAAAGTGCGGCATGATGACGTAATTAGTTTCATGAAAGCGCATTTTTAATTATATGCTGTTTTGAAGCAGATAATTTTAATCATACTGTTGAACAACTAAGTAGGTACTTGTCTTATATTGGCAATAATTGCTTGACTAATTCTATCACGACTTTCACTATTTAGTTATATAGTTATTCAAAATTGTCACGCATCTAGTTCGAAAACCAGCCGAGACCTCAGAGATTTCTATGTTATAATATCAGATGAAATATGAATCTAGGTTTTATTCAATCTTATAATACCATCAACCAAATTTAGCTACAGTGAGGGAATCTGAGGGATAGAGCGAAGGATAAATAGCAAACTTCGCTGCTCGTAAATTATTAGAACAAATGAACCGTTCTGGTTCATCTGTTCTCTGTTCTCGTCATGATAAAATCTGTAATTTCACACGCTTGAGATAGGCTCTCAAAGCTGAGTCAGAGACTGTTTTATTATTGGCAACTTGTGGCGAGCTGTTGGGCTAGACGAACCCACGGATCTGATCCAGCGAGTGGAACGCAAGAGGGCCCCACTCACAACTCTGTTTTTCCTTAACCGGCCGGCCAGAGGGGAAACGTTAGAGGTACACCAGCATATCTGGTGTAAACTGCTTGAAGGGTGAACGTAAGATGGCGAGTGGGCGTACGTGATGGGACTCTGTGCGTGCAAGTGATCGTTGTTTAAAGTCCAGTTTCATTTCTCCACCCTTAGCCGTTCACATGTTTGTTGTCCCCTTAGTGGACGGCAAGTCACCAGGTGGTGGTGGTGGTAGTCGCCTATTTGTGATCATAATTGAGACTTGATTCAGGCAGGTGTCCGTAGTCTCAGAGGTAACCTGGACTTACTTTTCCATTGAAAATGCAAATCTATAAACCATTCCTTAGTTTCCCTTTAATTTTGCAATAGACCTGTGCACCTGGCGGGAATTTTCTCTATGGGTTGGATTAGACCCATGTCCCTAGGCAAGCCTATAAAAGTGGCCAAGTGCGAGTCGGACTCGCCCATGAAGGGTTCCGTATCAACAAGTAATTAGGTACTCACCTCACATACACCTGATACACCTAGCCCAAATATAACTATCATTCGTCACCAGCAAATAATAACTTTGTTTTTTATAGTGTTTGTTTGAATGACAAAGTTATCTTTGCGGTTTTCTATATCTTAAAAACTGCTTATTTTATTTTGTTTAAATAATTTTCGTTGAAAGCTTACTCTTAATTAATCTGTGTTGAAAGTGTGTATCGAGATACACAGCATGCAGCACAGATTTCTCACTTTCTTATTTTAAAAGTTTGAGGGGGGGGGGGAGTGAGGGGGACACACATTTTTTTTTTAAACTTTCGTATTAAAATCGCAAAGCGGTTCACAGAATACATCTACATACCAAGTTTCAACTGTGTAGTACTAATAGTTTCAGAATAAAGTTGCTGTGACATACGGACGGACAGACAGACGAACAGACAGACAGACTTGACGAAACTATAAGGGTTCCTTGTTTCTCTACGGAACCCTAAAAATCACGGGACATCACTGTCCCGTGAACTGTAAACTCAGATAAAAAATAATAATAATAATAATTTGTGAGATATAAGTTTAATGATCACGTTATATTCTGGTAAATAACGAGCCTTTAGGGGGTCTTTGAAGACGTGGCCTCTTCTAAGGAAACGAGCGCGCTCACTGTGTCCCACGCCTAATGACCGCGGGGCGGTGTGTCCCCTAATTAGTAGCCATTTATAACAGCGACGCGGTACCTACGTCCGAGCGATTTTTATATTTTTTGCGACCCTCTTACACATTACACGTTTTTTGAGACAAAACTCTCCACCGTGTCCTTTGTATGAAATTCTGAGTCGAAATTTTTAATTGTCGCTTTAGAAGTCTGGAGCTCTGTTTTTAGTTTGAAAACGAGGTTTTTAGAGTGTAACCGGACAAAAGATTGTGTGGTGCGAGGAAAGGTCTTTTATTTTTGTGTTTTCGTGTATTATTTAATTTCTGTATGTTGGTGTTTGCTTTTAGAAAAGTATAAATAAATTATCCTTTAAATTATCGGTAAACGAATGAAAATACATGAATTCGTAGATTGCCAATGGGGTATTCCCAGGGATCTGTCACTTGCTCGCTGTACCTCCACGGGTATATCTCTTTCCGCTCGTTCTCCCGCAACAGAAAAATATTTGACATTAAAATTAGGGGAAGCTAAGCTTGATTTACAGACGTCTTGGTGTCACCTGTCATGCACCGTATGGGAGTTACCCTTAGTATAGCCAGGTGGGGACGATTTGTATGTCCTTGTAGGTAGCAGCAGGATTGTGCCTGTCAGGATGGACAAGATCAAGAGATCTGCGGTCTATCATAGGTTCATAGGCAAAGTAAAATTAAAATACATACTCATTAACGTCCAGTTTCAATAACCTATCTATCCATGGTTTTCACATTACTAGAGTTTTTGACAGTTGCGCTACCGAACTTATGTCAATTTCGACAATTTCAATCTGCAGATTGAGATAGATATAGGTTATTGAAACCGGACATAAATATAATTTTACTAGTTAGGTACTGCACAGATTAATAAAGAGTTACTGCTAGTTTATAGCTGTACACACATGATTAATCTGTTCCTTTTCTAAAATTGTTAAAGTGTCACATACTGGAGGGAAGTGCTACTCATCCTAAACATCAGGGTTTGCCCTTTTTTAGGGAGTAGTGAACGAACAACTTTTCATGAATAAACGATTATTATTAATATATATTAAAAGTCTTCGCTGTACAAAAGAAAATCATAGCTGGAGAGCTACAAAACTCACCGTACCGCAGGGATATCGTCAAGGCAAATAAACCGAGAAATCCGACACGGGGAACCGAGAAATGAACCTTCAGCCAGCGTCTTGAAGTTGTGTATAATAATTTTCTCAAAAGGGCAGACGTCAGCTTTAAAACCATTAGCGAGATAAATTATTGCATCCCGCCCGCCCCGCGCTGCCGCCCCTCTAATCCGCGGATAAAGATTTTATTTTTGGTGTAAAATGAAGAGACATTTCTTGCGCAGCAGACCTGGGTGGGAGCTAGGATGGAATGGTATTAGATTGTTAGTCCGATTTAATATTGCCAAAATATTTTACATTTTGACATACCAACAATCCAATGTGAATATAATCACAAGTTAGGTAAAGCTCAATGATGATTCTAATTCAGGGGGTTTCCAGCAGTTTAACAGCTTTACCTGATTACTTAAGATTGTAGAACATTTAATGTACCACCTACCGACTACCGACCTACATGTAAAAAAGTGTATTTTTTTATATATTTTAAGGTGCTCCGTGGTCTAGTGGGTTTCACCTTGCTTCTCACGCAGGAGATGCAGGTTCGAATCCCGGTGCTGACCATGTACCAATGAGATGATTAATACAATTTGTCTTAATTACATTATCGGACACTCCGTGTTTCGGATGGCACGTTAAGCTGTAGGTCCCGGCTACTATCACTACTTCGTAGTATGTAGTAATCGTAAAACCCCTCCACCAACCCGCACTGAGCCAGCGTGGTGGAGTACGGCTCAATCTTACTCGGATCCGGGTAAAGGCCTGTGCCCCTCGGTGGGGACATTAATCGGCTATATATATATTATTTTTTTGCGAAACAATCTTATAATACCTTCCACAAGTGTCGACCCTTCGCAAGTGTGGGTAGTGAATTGCCCTTCGGCCCCTCCCCGCTGCCGCCCCATACTGACTCCGTCCCTGTGCCTCCATGCAGGGCAAGCTCGTATCAATATGATTTAAGCGCAACTCCGAGAAGCCCGGCTTAGCCAACCTAACCAGCTTCAGTTTCCCGACTTTCCTTTGTACTAATGTTCTCTTCTGCTGGAAATAAGACAGCATCTTGCTTGGAATTGGATATAATAGGGTTTTCTTTTAATGAATATAAGTTGCGTAGTTTTTTAGGTATCTAATAAGGTTTTGGGTACTTATACATAGTTGTATGACAAATGCACCTTTAAGCATAGCGCACATTAGGACGGGCCGCAGCGTGCCGTTCGCAGCGCACTATCGCACACTGAGTCGGGGGGGCGCGCAACGGGCCGCATGATTTTGTACCTATGCGGCGATTCGGCCCGCCCCGCCCCGACACGCTGCAGCCCGTTCTAATGTGCGCGATCCTTTAATCTTCATGACCATTATCAGTACTCCATTATGAATATGACAATGCGACGCCACATGATTTTGTGGAGATACTAGCATTAAACTACTAAATCACAATCCATCGAAACTACACTCATAAATATAATAGGCTTGTGGCCAAGGTAATCCAATAAATCTAGGAACAAGTCTTAAGTTGAAGCATTATGTACAAAGTGGCTTGACATTCTCAGAATTGTATATTTTCAGCAGATATATTTTATAAAGTCAATTTTGTGCAAAAAAAGACAGCATTTGATGGCACTCTTACATGACGTCATTCTGTTGTTATTTCATAGAACTCAGGAACAAAATTTCCGTTTTGACAGTTCATAAAAAGTATCTATTTTGACTTGACAGGCCACAAGCCTATTATGTTATAATGTGTTTCCTAAATAAAAGTCAGCTGCACCAATACAAACCCTGTTCCGACACAGGTTGTATATATTTCAACTAAACCTAAGAGAACAAACAATGAATCACGAATGCTCTGATAATACTAATTCCGGAAACTATAAAAGCTTTTCTCAAGATGTTCTGTTTCACTGAATTATCTCATAAATAACTAATTAGTATCCTCTCCTTCTACGACTTCGTATCGTAAAATTAATTCGCAAATAAAATACAGAGGAGTTTAATTCTTCGCCCTTGATTTCCACACAGATCTGAGAAGGGCGTGTCTCTGGTTTAGAGTCATTACTAAGATAAATTACTGGTGCTGTGAATTTTCTTTGCCCCCGCCCCGCATCGCCCAAGCTCCCCCCTCGACCGTTCCTGGGTAATCCTATTAAGATGGGCGGTTTAAAGAAAAATATAAGATTGTTTTTTTTTGTTGTTATTTGTTGCTGGAACATGTGTCATACGGTCGTCATTGTCAATTTACTTTTTCCGCCGAATGGTGCGTGGAATCGGATTCTGGGGAGAGAAACATTGGAATGTAATGGTATTTTAATTTTGTTGAACATTAATCCAGGTTTATTAATCTGATGTTTTCAAAATAAAAATTCCTTGTACTGGAATTATTGGAAAAAAATAATATACAAGGGCTTTTTCATAGGAACACTCTAAGGTTGATTGCATAACTTTTTTCCCAATACCCTCAATAAGATTCAATATCAATATAGAGATAAGCTCGCCTTTGTAAAATATATTGTATGTAAAATCTTTATTGGATATTGGATATGACAACTCCACCAGAGATCTGTGTATCATATGCCGTACCGTATATTAAAAATCAGCGAAGTAGCAAAATACATTAAAATAGCCAGCAGCATTTTCAACGACCTAATTCCATATTATTTCCATTTCTAAACGAATAATTAGCATCAAAAGCCTACATACTTCATTTTCAATCATTGTCCCACCCACTTTATATAAAAAAAACTCAGCTTCATCGATAGCATGGTAGGGTAATCTCCCTACAGTTATCCCGCCCGTCGTCAGATAATCTCCGGATTTAAGGTGCTGCTTACCTGCTATTTCACCTGGGGGTAATGGATTTAAAAATATGAAACCCTGAAAACGAGCCGACGTTATGGAATGGACGGTTTCGGCGAAACGAGTTTAGGACAATTTATTAAGAGTATGAGTGAGTGGGTGAGTGAGTACTTGTAGCTATACAGGCAACACCACAGCAGCATTACGGTACCAATATAATTTACATTAGGTATACTTATGTCTGAAATTATAATCTCTTCAAACATTTTGTGCCTTTTGCAGTGTTGAATGTTGAATAGCCCAAATATTGCAGAGGTGAGCATTAATATGTATGAGTCTTGTATTTTCAAAGTACAAAATAGCCTATCCCCGTAGACTTTAAAATGAAAGGTTTTAGGGTAAGACCAAATTTTCGTCTGAGCTAAAAAGGTCTCCCAACAAAGGGCATCCCTAATTATGCTACGTAATTTTTTACTTAACATACCTAGGCCTTAATTAATTTTATACTTTGCTTGCTTTGACGGTACAAAGTGTTTAATTAATATAGAGATGAAACAAGCACGAAACCATTTTAAGTAATATTTTACACATTCTGCCTTAAACATTGCTGTTGGTCTCCAAAACTCAAATCCTAATTTATTCATCATTAAGCCGGGTTATTCTAAGTTTCAGTTCCAGTCAATATTTTTTTTCCTGAAACCGTAACGCTAGTAAATAATTCATAATTTTAATTAAAGTCGAGCTCCGGCACTCAGCCGGCAACCCGCTGAATCCCGCTGCATATTGAATGCCAGATCGAACTGCCAAATCCTCAAGTTATATCCTCGGGAGCCATTATAACAAATCCCTAGTCTTGGTCGCGTCTAATTTCAAAGTTCTAGTTAAACAGAGGCTAAGCCGGGACTTAACAATAGCACCTAATGTATGTGTCGTGTGAGCGTGTGTGCGGGTAGTTTGCGAAGTTTTGGGCCGTTAGAGGGGAGCAGTTGGAGAGCTGGAAGGAGAGAGTGCAGCATGAGGCAATTATAGCATGAAATAGATCGCTTTCGCTGGCCAGCACATTCACGGCTTGATCATATGAGCGCTCTTGTGTTTTGGGTCAAGCTATGTCATACTATATACTCTAACGTCTATTTTCAATAACGATATAACCATGTTTTTCATATTACTAGAAAGACAGGTTGCGCTATGGAATTTATGTCTGACCCTATCTTCAGATTGATATTTAACAATTGTGAATAAATAGTACATCCATTTTTCAGCGCTTTTAGCGCTGCATTTAGAACCTGTCAAAATATTTTCAACATTTATTCACTACTATCACAGGCTCTGTACAAACGTAATGGTAATTAATTACTTACGTGACATAGACATACGCAAGTCATGTTTGTACGGTTCAGTGTGGAAGATTTCCAACTGTCGTGTCTCAGCAATCCGTCGCATTTCCACGCCGATCATGGTATTCTTATCAGCTGTATCACCAGCTCAGGCCTGGCCATCAAACGCGCTTATCTTATTACCACTTGAAAAGGGGAATTTCTTAGGAAATTATTGCGGTATAACCGAGCAGGCCTGATAAGCTGCGCGACTGCTTGTGTACGAATGAGGAGATTATTCCTTCAGCCCCGGATCTGCAGACGTGCGACGGCAGCAATAAAACAATTAGTAAGAAAACTCTGGAAAGGGGAGAAGCCAGAGAAGGAGGTAACGCTGTAGTAGTACACTGTAATAAAAGAGGAAATACGTAGCGTTGGTTTCCCGATTGTGCGAAAAGGGGGAAAACAGGTATTTTCGCGTATGATGACGTGTGTATGTGTTTAGTCATGTAGCATATCGGTTTGGTGTCTATCGGTTTATCTCAGAGTAAACTGCGAAGGTTCCAAGATTTTTTCCCATTTGACACGCGACGCGTATTAATAGTGTCCTTAATCTTAATACTGTCGGTTGTAAAGCGGTGAAATCAAATCCGGGATAAATTATTCCAGCGAAAATCAGTGGCGAGGTGGTATACCACAATAACTGGATTATGTCGAATCTCTGTTATCAAACTTTTGAACCATATTTTGTGGTGAAAAATTTACACATTCACGTGCAGACGAGGTAGCTTGCGCTTGCTTGAGTGATTTTTACACCAAGTTTATTTATTGTTATATATACTTAAGAACTCTACTCACGATGCTATCGGTCGCCTGCAACTTGTATTTCCCTCTCTGTCTATCTTCCTGTTTCGTCCTTCTCTAGCGGTTGCAAGGCAGCCTGCTTTCTATGAGTTGCAGCGACCGATTGCAAGCCAGGTTGCATCGTGAGTAGTGCCCTTCACTTACACTCCATCAGTGACTACGGCGACTAGAAAATCGTAAACAGATGTTTACCCGTAAAATCAAAGTACCTTATTTGACTAGTAAATATAGTGTTGACTTTTGTTAAGAGATGGTGCGACTGCATTGAGGAAGATTTAAAGATAATGAAGAAAACATCTTGGAAGAAAGAGGCACGGGACAGAGACCTGTGGAGAAACATATTGGAGGAGGCCATTCAGAGCATATTTGACCTACCTGTTACTCCGTTGTGGATAAAGATAGAAACCTGAATTCCCGGCGGCTAAAAGGCACCATGTCATAAGACATATTCTCAAAATTTCAATAAATTTGAACCAGTAGAGTTGAAGGTACAGCAATTCAAAGTTCCTCAATTTTGACACTCACTGACTCACTGATTCACGATCATGAAAACTCTAAAGGTTACTTCTAGCGAACCCACAAGCTTAAAATTTTGAGCATGGTTAAAGGGTTGTAGCGCCGCAGGAAGTAAGTAAGAAGTATCTAAGTAAGACGTTTGATAAGTAATATTAGCATATAAACCGATACTATTACCCCAATATAATAGGTACTAGCAATGTTATACGAGTATAGTCATGATCTTGTACGTTACCGATACATTCAGTGTGGCCTCCGAAACCTAGCCGAGTGGTTCCGTTTGGAAATACGTATTAGGATCGGGTGTTCATTCTAAATAGGTCTCTAGATGTCACGAGCCAAGACCTTAATCGCAGTTAATGCATATATGTGTCGTAGCCATATCGTCAAATTTGGTCATATCATGAAATGGTAAAATGATATGGCCGGTTAAAAAGGTGTCCTTTTAAAAGCATTTTTAATTAGTACTACGTGATGTTTTTAGTGGCATGTCAAACTAACACGAAGATTATTCGGGGGCTTTGCTATACGCTCGCCCCTTTAGTCTTCACCTAAGCTACCGCAGTGTTTGCCCTAAAGTATTTAATCGTTTTATGATATTTCACGTTTGGCCGTTTCATGAAATGGCCAATTCGACGATATGGCTACGACATATGTATTAAAATATCGGCGCTAGTCGGAGGCATAGCACTTGAAACCACTGCCGCCCCACTTCCCGCATAATTCGTGAACGCAGTCTAAGCTCAGAGGAAATATTATGAGCTATAATATTATGAGCTCAAAGCTAAATGTACTCAAATGTATTTCCCATAATTACTGTCATGTACTTACATTCGCTATGTAAGTTGGGTGCAATTATATGTTTCGCCTCTGCCGTGCGAATATTGTAATTGTTGAATACATCGTCTCTTACCTCTTTTCTAACCAGCCCCGCAACATGACCACCAACTAGTCTTCCAAATATCTTAATTGCTTGTTGCGAATCCGGATCGGTTAGCCAGTGTATTATAGACCCAACATCGGCAGCTCCAACCTAATGGGACCCGCCGCGCTTCCTCCGTTGTTGTGGCGAATATTAAATTTGACTATTTATTGAACCGTTCCGATGGAACCCAGTACAATGTACGATACAAGTGGTATTGTGCGGTACGCGGCGAGCAAGTTGTAAAGTTCGTATTTGCTAAATGAGATGGTTTGGTGTTTGGATATTCAGGTGTTATAATGTATGAAAATGAAGATTGATAGATTGAAGCTTCATATAATGCATGTTTTTTTTTTAAATTCCAATTTATGTGCAATAAAGAAATTATGAAATTATGTACTTATCACCTAACAGCAGCACGTAAGTCACCACTCGGGGTCGCGACGCGAGAGTGTAAAGGACAAAGTGAGCACGTGCTTAGGTATATCTTTGTCTCTCACCTTCCGCGACAAAACACCTCCCCTCCCCCCCCGCCACCACCCCGCACCCGGCATGCTACAAGTGCAGGATTCGTAATACATAGGTACGAGTTTTAGTGCGAAATAATCGTACTTTATTCAAAAGTTTATATCAGTGGCAGGGCAGCAGTATCGATTTAAATCATACATGTCGAGTTGATGAATAAGGCCATCACTCGGCTTTGAAAATAACACAATTTTGACTCAACGTTCGTTTTTCACTGTACAAATATTGACGTTTTAGTCACTGCAAATCCGATTACAGAGTCGTAAAGTAACTTTTCAGACTTTTACCAATGAACCGACCATTCAAATGACATCGCCGGATTTCAGCCTAATCAATAGATTAATTACGTTCAGAGTTCAGGAATTACTACAGCAGAAGCAAAAGGGAAATATGACAAAGCTAGCTCGTTATAGTTAATGGCCGATTTTCGAACGCCCCCCGCGACGAACGATTCGATTAAAAAAAGCACTTTTTGCGCGCCAATTGATTTTCTTTCAAACCCCCACAATCTTTTACCATACAGTCACATTGTTACTTATTCCGTAGGATGAAGTCACAATTTAGAGTATTTCGCCAGATATATTACGATGGTAATAGCTTAGTAGAGAAGCTCTTCATTTGGAACGGCATTACGATAAAAGAAAGGGCTTGATCGACTATAGAAAGAATCTTAATTTTTGTCCTATTGTTGCCTTTGAGATTTTTCCTCAATATTTTCTAACAGATCGCGCATTTTTATTTTAATGAATCGATCACTTCTTTAGGGAATTAAAGTCGATCTCTTTACGTAATTACTAAAACAGAAAAAAACGAAATGCGTTTGAAGATTCGGAAGGATAATTTGTTGAAGAAGATCTTTGCTAATATAATAAAGGTATGTTTAAGTATAATGTACATATATGTTATTTAATATATATCTTTAAAATAAAGTACTTCTAAACAACAATATCAAATTAATGCCGAAGCTGAAGGAATACACTGCTGCCTTATAAATACAGTGCATGCAGTCGCGCAATGCTTTAGTTGGGTGTCAGTCAATTTGGTGATATCAGTTAAAATCTGGGCGTAAAACAATCCTCAAAAATATACCACACAAAATACTCACTTACCGCTGTACCCAGAGTCATTTAATGATTCTTTAAGGATCACTAAGTAAAGGTTTTTGTATGTAAATTCAAAGTTGGAACTGACTCAATGGTTGATTAAATATCTCTGAGTGCGGCGGTTAGGAAACTAGACTACGAAGTCTGCTACGAATATTTTGCCAGTCGCAAAAAACACATTTAATTTAACACCCACTGTAGCGTAAGGACAAAATAGTCCTTGGAACAATATTGACATTAAAATTATAAAAAAATTAATAAATTGACATTAAAATTATAAAAAATAAATAAATTGACATTAAAATTATTTTGACAGTGGGTACCAAGACGTCAATGAATGTCTAATTTTTGACTTTGGTACCCACTGTCAAACTAATTTTAATGTCATTTTTTTTTATAATTTTGGAGAATGACAATGGCTCGACTTAGGGGGTTCTAGAATCAGTCGCACTCGCACGCACCACTCACAATGCAGACCCTCGACAGAAATCGCAAGCTAGGGATATACCTGATTTATCGCAAATGCAAATAGCCCGTTCGGTCGGTTCAAGAATGATCCTCTGGGCCAGGGTCGTAATTCAGCTATGATTGCTGCCGGTAATATTTTGTAATATCTGTAATACGAGGGTAATAACATGGTAATAGGTGCGCCGAGTTTTACAGCCGAGCGCACATTTTATTTCGTGTAATATTACTTGCTTTAGGGCGTAGTCAAACCGGTGCGGAAGTGAAAGCGGTGATGTATTATTTATTTTATTTTACGTCTAATTTTACAAAGTTGTAAGCTAAGTGACAGTTTGTAGATATTACAAAAGTTTAACAGTTTCGATTAGTAACAGCTATCGAAACGTAACTAAAACTTTTCAGATCCGAAAAGCATAAATATTAATCGGTCACATACGAGTCAGTCTCTCGCACGAAGGGTTCTATCGTACACGAAAATATACAAAGAAAACACGGTTCTTGTATACGGACACACTTATTTTTTATTATTTCGTGTTGTTCTGTTGCTATAGCGCCAACAAATAACACATTCTGTGAAAAGTTTATCTCTCTATCTTTTACGGTTCATGAGATAGAGCCCGCTGATGGAAACGGACAGCGGAGGATTATTAATAGGGTCCCGTTTAGCACCCTTCGGGTATGGAACCCTAAAAAGCATACTGTTGCCACACTGATGGCCGATTTCACCTACAATCCCTTTAGGGGACACTTTATTTCCATTCAGGGGCCACCTACCGGTTGTTTCGCTTTGACCTAAGTTTAAGGGTCATCTAAACTACTAGGGGACCCCCTAAATTAAAGAGGCCGGCCTCCGAAACAGTCGCTAGACAGCTAAGAAAGAGAGCTAAGTGTCCCCTAACTTTTGGTGAAATTGGGCATACTCCGTAACTTATAATATCTACCACCTACCTCGACATAAACATTTTCACGTCACCGCTTATACTGTCGCTCGGCTTACAAACATTTTAGTCTGCATTCAGCCTTATTGCGGCTTCGAGGCACCGGCCGACGTACCTCTACGTGAGTGAAATGCTTTTATGAAATTCATGAGAAAAACCTCGCGTTGCTTTGTTTTAGGTTTTAACCCGCGGCCGCAGCTCTCACCGAATGACGGGAGGGGGCGGGATTTGAAATACATTATTGTTAGTTTGTTTTCGCAAAGTACAGAGTGCGCTCCATGCGCTTTTTGCATTTCAGTTTTGATCGTGGGCACCGTGGGCAAGTGCGGGGGACAAAAGGTATCAGATCTTAGAGGATTAAATTAAATATTTATTATTTATTCTGGTAGATAGGTGCGTAAGGCGTATACGCTATACGCACCTATCTACTAGAATAAATAAAATGTAAACAATTGACGCAAAATCCTTCTACCACTTTGATTAGTTACATAGTCATTCGTTTCTTAGGTTTTATACCATGGCCGCTGAGATTGCGATCCTGATACATGTATAATATGTATATGTCCCTGTCTGTCCCGCGCTACTTTTCACTCTATATCACTCCCACTAATGAGATAGAGTGAAAAGTAGTGCGGGACAGATAGGGACATAATACATGTGTCAGGATCGCATTCTCTCAGCGACCAGAATATAGTAAATGCTTAATGTAAATGCGCCGTACATATTTTTTGTGGTGAGAAAATAATAAAGAATATTAGTTAGCGCACCACATCAGAAATAATGAAGATTTATTTAAATTAGTTTTTGTTTTTTGCTCCTACTGTAGTCGCAGCCCAGAGCTTTTTATGTTTTCAATCAACTGGCGACTGGGACCCTTAATTTGCCAAATTAATTGTGCATTTTATTGTTTTTGGCGATTTGCCCTCCCTCACAGAATGAGCCGTTTTCCCCTACCTAACATAGAAGGTAACGACAAAAGCAGAGTAACTGACGTTTATTTATAATTAACCATTGCATTGGTTTATTGGTGAATAAGCATACCATAGACAGAGGTATCTGGTCTATCTAACTCTAAGGGACCACAGACCTAAGTGATTGATATCAATTTCAACTTTCGCATTCGGGGGAAAAAAGGTCTTTACGGACTGACAGACAGAAGTACGAAACCCTAAATATCAGGCTGGCTTGGAGAACTTATGAAAAGTTAGAGCAAGTGGAGCCAGTATTTATAAATGCTGGTGAAAAAACAAGTCCAGATTAAGCTCGACTTAATTTTGAACCTTCTAATATTGCTACCTTTTCGATGGAGTGTCATTGCGGTCGCGGGACTAATGACTCTTCGATACCGTTTTATCTTCGACGTCAATTTGACGTCGACTCGTTAAAAAAACGGTGTAAAATGAATATCTAATCGGTCGGAATGATCAAATTGGTCCGATGCGTCCGTTTGTCTCTTGCTGGATTAATTGGTGGACGCATTTTGTTTGGTTCGGATGTTACATTTGGAGTAGCAGCTAGCATATTTTACTTATTAATCTGGAATACACAAGTTGTGGTTTATCGGTGAAAGAACCAAATAATCAGAAGAACTTGATTAGGCTTGAGTATATTATCCTGCATCCTAAATTAAATTTATTTAAAACAAGGCTAAAATAAAGTTTGTTTAAGCAGTAATATAAATGAAGCCACCCATAGTAACCTAATAAATTGGCCAAGTGCGAGTCGGACTCACACGGAGAGTTCCGCACCATCGTCGTACCAAAAAGTACAAAAAATAACTTAATTTTTTACAATATTTCATGTATTTGTTGCTGTAGCGGCAACAGATTTACGAATTCTGTGAAAATTCCAACTTTCTAGCTATTACGGCACCTGCGTTGAAGCCTGCTGATAGACAGCGGAGGCTTTGTCCCATAGGGTACGGAACCCTTAAAACAAAAAAATTACATCCTTCAGCGTTTGCAAAATAAACCACATTATATAATTAAAAAGCGCCTTAGAAAAGGGCCATTAATCAAGTGCCAATATTCCATTGTCAATTTTAACGATCCTTCCCTCCCTCAACCCCTCCAAGCCCCGGGGGAAATTCGGGACAAAACTCGATGATTTTTAGGATAAATTAAAAAAGTTCGCGTGGACATTTGCCATAGACGAATTACTGGGGCCCGATGCTGCTCCGAGAAACGCACTTATATTGGATCGCTACCGCTTCTAAAACACCCAAAATGGCGTCATTTGGTATGCTCCTAAAGAATCGCAAATAGATCGTAAATAGATTGCAAGCAAAGCGTATACGTTTTAAAAAGATTGCAAGCAAAGCGTATACGTTTTGCTTGCAATCTATTTACGATCTATTTGCGATTCTTTAGGAGCATACCAAATGACGCCATTTTGGGTGTTTTAGAAGCGGTAGCGATCCAATATAAGTGCGTTTCTCAGAGCAGCATCGGGCCCTAGAACCGTCGTCCCTAAATGAAATGGGTGTTCGAAGATCTGACTGTGATCTTCCGTGGATTAATGCCATGGTTTCTCTTCTTTCAACCGGCAGAGAGCGCTTTGTTTTTAACCACTTTTATTTTTCCGCCAGTTAATTCTATTAGTTCCTCTCTTCGTAAAATTATACGGCGTTTCGTGAACAAGAGGTTTCCTTTGGCAGGATTAATCTGTTGGTCCAAAAGATGGATTTAAGAAGTGTAGCTACCTGGATTTGTGATGCAAGGGAAAGAAGGAGAGGGGCAAAGTTTGTCATGGACACAAAAAATATACTTCATCTATGAAGCTGTAATTTGGCAGGTAGGTAGTTTAATTTAAAGATCCAGGACGTAAAGATAGGTTAAGTATTTTTTTTGTCCATCACACTTTGCCCCTTCCCCTCTTCCCTCTGCATCACAAATGCAGGTGCCTCCACGTCTTAAATCCATCCTTTGGATCTACAGATCCACCCTGCCAAAGGAAAACTTTTGTTTACGAAACGCCGTATATAATGCGACTTGTAGGTTTGTAGCGCGTTAGCTATATAGAAAGGTTTTTAGAAAATAATGTTTTTTTTTCGATATCATTTAGGTGTTTTGTCAGGTTGCTGGCGTCAAGTAAGAAGAAGAACCGTCTTAAGAGCAGTTGCTTAAAGTTTTTTCCTTAATCACTCTTGTTTCCTTCAGGCTTTGTCCTGTCCACATATGTTTCTTCTATCGGTTGAATAAACCATGAAACCTGAAGCTATCGCAAGAGCCCTAATTATAAAATATTATTCTTCGATGCTTCAAATCGTTATGCTTAAGTTTAGATAATTTTAGCTCTCTGGTTTAACCATGTTCTTTTTGTATTATTAGATTTTTGTTCGTAAGATTTTTTTACTTCATATTTATTATTCTTGACAGGATATTTTATTTAAAGTTGAAAGTGTTGTTTTATTTTTCTGCAACACAATATTCCAACAAAGTCTCGAAATTTTTCCATCCTCTAAATATTCCAAAAGTGTGGAAACTTGGAGTGTGTATTCTGCAGCAAAGTTGTGAAATCCCATCGGTGCTTCGTCCGTCTGTTGCTAATTGTTGTTTCAAACTACTGCCGTTTTATCTTGTTATAGCAATGACTGCAATACATAAAATTGCATAGGAATGCGGTCAAATGGTACCGAGGATAGTAAAAATACTCCAACTTCGTTAAAATCTGAAAAACGTGCTCTAGCCAGAAGTTTCTTTCAGCACTTTCACTAAAACATATTTTCCTAAAATCATAAATAGTTGAACAGATAAAAGCTTGCAGCGAGAAAACACCAACTTTTATGTTGTTTACAAACAGCTGGAGTGATATTAATTGCAGTTGCGAACTAAAAAAAGCCGGGAACATTCTGTTTGCGCTCAGTTTAAAAGTTTAATCCTTTATCCGGGACAGCGGGGTTCAGAAAATTTTAAACAACGACCCGTGATTATTAATTTGTTGTGATAATAATACTATTTTAACTAATTTTATTTTATTTCATTTAACTAATAATAATTTAAATACCAAACCGGTCGAGCAAGCACGTCGATATGATTGTGAGACAAATAATGTCTATCCAGCGAATCACTTTACTATTGACAAATCCCTACATTCTTACATCTACAATGACAAATATTGCATTAAAATCTGTCATAAGAAAACATAATGATTGCAACAACAACCGATATGTAATTGTTTATTTGTCAGCTAAAATTTGCCTGTAAAATTGGTCGCTGTTTTTAGCTGTAATTTAAAAGAGTTAAACGACAAAGTTGCGTTAGTTGGAACGTTATCCTATCATAAATAAAAGATTGGCATTAAAAATCGGTAAAGTGCGGGTCGGTATCGCACACGAAGGGTACCGTACCATCGTACAACAAATCAAAAGCAGTCAAAACAATAAAAAAATAAACAAAAAGAAAATTTAAAAAGTTTATGCCTTCACGAGATTTGAACCGACGACCTCCGGATTGAAAGTCTACATCATACCGGCTGAGCTACCACAACCATGTAGGTTGACGCGAAATATGCTATCATATTTAAATGTGCAGTATATGTGTCTATGACATGGTTGCTATGACAATAAATAAACAGTTTCAGTCAAGATCTCCATTTTGAAATGCGTGAGTGTATCTAAACACGTCTCTTGTATCGGGGCCCCCTTTAATTTGCAATATCTCTCGTATTTCAGTATTTGTGGTTGGTGCGGCAACAAATATACACATTCTGTGAAAATTTCAGCTTTCTAGCTATTACGGTTCGTGCAGACGGACCCGGTGACAGACAGGACGGACGGACGGACGGACGGACAGACGGACAGCGAAGTCTCAGTAATAGGGTCCCGTTTGGCACCCTTCGGGTACGGTACCCTAAAAATTGACGCTGCATACAGCTGGTGAGTGGGGAAATGGACTCTGCATACAGCTGTTGAGTGGGGAAATGTTAGAAAGTTCAACCTTCAGCGCAAGTTGCATAATGTTGAAATGCAAAAATACCTACATAGTGTTGGCAAAGCAAAACATGAGTGAAAATCCGTTCAAAACTCATACGAAGGACATCACTACTGAAGTGATTAATAAATAATTTATTTGTTTATTTATTTGTTTGTTTATTTGTTTATTTGGGAACTGAGCCCACAGCACAATATAAAAAATGTACAGCACGAAAAATAACTTATACCTAGGCCAATTAGGGGCTCTTATTATGCTAACATTACATTTTAACATTTTGCAAATACCGTTCATACAGTTTTATTTATTTATTCAAGAATTTATAGGGTTCCATCGATTACAGTAATAAATAAAAGTTTTTTTATTTCATAGAAACTGTTACACACAAATCATGATTTTCAAGTAGCTGTATCACCTAAAATATTGACTTTACGATGATGACGTTAAACAAAGAATTGATCACACCAATGTGGTCAATCATTCAATCAAAGTGGCCGGCACTTTTCATTTTGGGCCCAAGCTTGTATGAATGAACCGTGAATGATCTCCTTTGTAATTTTATTGTTTGTCACAAAAAACGGACATTGTTTGAAATCCCCTATTTCATATCTGTAACAAAAAATGGACAATGCCCACTCTTCGAACGCTGTATTAATTGTTTTTATATTATAAAAGTATTCTTTTTTCAGTGCTATGCCAGGAAAAGGATAGAGTTCGAAGAAAATTTACACTCTTGTACCTCCTGTAGACTCAGAAGATTCAGACCTGGAATCTGATGATGATGATGATGACGAAAGAAGAATAGAAGCGCGAGTAACTAAAAGAACAATCGGTAATATTTACAATGTAGAAACGGTAGCAACATCAACATCTCAAAAAAACCGGCCAAGTGCGAGTCGGACGAAGGGTTCCGTAGATACTATTATCTATAAAAAACCGCAAAAAAAGAAACCCGTTAGTTGTATGGGAGCCCCTCTTAATATTAAATTTATTTTATTTTTTAGTATTTGTTGTAATAGCGGCAACAGAAATATCTGTGAAAATTTCAATTGTCTAGCTACCACGGTTTATGAGATACAGCCTGGTGACAGACAGACAGACGGACGGACGGACAGAGAAGTCTCAGTAATAGGGTCCCGTTTGGCACCCTTCGGGTACGGAACCCTAAAAATTGTGACGCCTGGGAAAAAGCGAAACCGCAAGAAATTTACCGAGTTAGATGAATTTGACTACTGCGTAATTCTTCAAATGAATAAATAAGTGGAGTCACATCATTAGTAACAGATCCATCATTATAACCAGAGATCGGATATTCGGATGCATATTTACCTAAAGTTTGTTTTTAACTGTAAAAGTATGAAAGCGGCTTCTAAATTTATTTTTTTATCTAGCCCATTGCGGTGTCCCACAGCTGGGCAAAGGCTTCACCGGTTCGAGCCCACACATCTCTGGCTGCAGTTTGTTCCATCCACCCCGGCAGGAACTTATCCAGGTTGTCCCTCCATCTCCTACTGGGCCTTCCCCTTCTCGGGTGTATAATAAACTTTAAACTTTATTGCACAAAAACAGAATACAGACACTTAATAATGAAAAAAACATGTACAAAAGCGAGCTTATCTCTAATAAGAGATCTCTTCCAGCAAACCTAGGATGGACAGGATTAATTAACAAAATAATAATAATTTATCTCAAAAATAAAAAACCGGGTAAAAGGTATCTCGATATTGTGTAACTTATCGGATGCATATTTATTTAGCGTTAATATTTGATCCCTGATGCAAATATGTGTATTGTGTATGTAAGGGTACAAGGTCTGAAAAAAAATAAAAACAAAATATATGTTTTGATAACCCCTCGAGTGTCCAAGGGCACTCAACGGGTTAAATTATGTTTCCATATGTATTAATTATCAGTAACTAGCATTTTAATCACTATCTATCACTATGATTTGATCACTTAAATCAGAATTGTTTCGATAGCAAAGCGCATTCCATATTAGCCAACACCTGAACTTTAGGTAAATATGCATCCGAATATCCGATCACTGATTATAACATAATTATTAAAAAAAATATACCTATGTTTTTTTTATATGTCTTGATTATGAAACGGTAAATTAATAAACCTATTATTTAACTGAAATACTTGGGCTATTATTGTGCCCAAGCAAGAAGTACAGAGTTCCATAGTCCTAAATCATAACATCCTTACTGTAAATTACAACGCGTTATGACGACACGCTTCATTAATCGCTGGACTATATGTATGTACTCGTGTCGTTATATTGGGAATGCGCCCTTAGCGGAACATTTTTCGATCACCAAACTGACAAAAACTTACTTCGTCACACTTTTTTCCAGAAGGGGTAGTGGGTCGATTTCACGATTTTTGTGTCACACGAATGAGATTATTTTACATGAATGACGCGTCATTCGTGTGACGTGATATACGGTATTGTGCACGCTGCAAATAGCGTTGTAAGCGTTTCGAATTTGCTACGTACGAACGTTGTTAGGGCACGCTGCAAATAGCGTTGCAAGCGTTACGAATCTTCTACGAGGGTTGATTTTTCGAATTACATAGTCACACATTTGTCACACGAAGAACATTAATTCACACGAATGACACTCAACATAAACGGGAAATGGGGCCAATTCTCTAGGGCACACTCACTAAATTGACAATATTAGCTCCAACGCTCTTACGCGGTTGCCATGGTTTCCATTTTCGAACTCACTTTTGAATTAGTTCATCAGTACATTAAAATAATTCAAAAGTAAGTTCGAAAACGGAATCTATGGCGACCGCATAAGAGCTGTCGGACTTAGTATTGTCGAGTAATTTTAGTTGTAACCTAGAGATTACAGTCTGCCCTGTATGACAGGTGTCAAGAACCAATAAAGGGGCGATGTAATTTTTAGGGTACATGTGAAAAACTCATGAAAATATAAAAAAAAAACATCTTATTTTCCTTTTTCGTACCTAATAGAAAGTTTATTCTGCATATTATAATATAAACAACAACGCGAGAAACATAGTGTGCGCGTTCAAGTAGTGTAATTTTAAATAGTAGAAAAATTTACACTTACATTCATTTTCATTACTCACCACTTTTTCCAAACACACATGCACCACAGTTTTCATCTTCTCTATATACGAGAAACACAAAACCCCCACGAAATATAATTTTCAGCCACCCTCAAACTTAATGTTATTTTGCTTCTAAGTAATTACATTTTGCTATTAGCTCTGATTCTAGCATCACTGAATTCAATTTGTTTAAATTAAATACTCATGTCAAGTATTTATACTGACTGATACACCTAATCTAGTGGGAAGTAGCATTAACTTATCCTAAAACACAGGGTTCGCCCTTTTTTAGGGAGTAGCGATACATCCCTTATTTATCTTGTTAAACAAGTTTATTTTTTGTAACAATGTTTTATGGAAATTAACAATATTGATTAATTATTTGCTTCTGGCATTGCCTTTTTCATACATAGTCAGATGGCATCAGAACTAATAGTGAATTTCAGGAAATATGTTTCATAAAATTCCAGCTACATAGATATTATCTTCACTGAATGGATATGCAACTTCAGTGGGAGATTTTTGCTTGATACTGAAATTTCTGTAATGAGCAAAGATAGCCAACATACCATGACATAGCGTCACCCCTTTCCCATAGCGAGTGGTAGAGTCACAACTGTGCCCACTTTTAGCCAGTTATTCAATACTCCATTTTGCGTGACAGGGGCCTAGCCCATCGCTGCAGATACGCAGCAGTAATGAAGGTTTCCTCGCGTCTGCTCTGGCAGATTGTGACGTAGTCAACTTACTCCAATACTCGGCCTCGGCGTAGTACGTACATGACACCGAAACGCCGCTAATGTCCCTACCGGTAATAGCACTCGCATATTCATGTAACTAGAGACTGTCGAGAGCGAAGCCTGATTGAGGCGGACTTATCAATAAAGTGAAGTGACGGTGGGTGGCTCTACTATAGCAGAATAACTAGTACACTTCGTAGGTCCACTAAGAACCACTAAGATTTTAATTTGGTCAGTGAATCTGATCTCCGGCTTATGTTTATCACACGGTTAAGGTAAAGCCAAAAGAGGGTAATGATTTTCACCGGTACCGATGCATGTACAGCTTTCTCCTCCATATAAATAGTGGCATTGTCCTTTGACAGTTCCATTATGGAACTTATGTCAAACTTGACTCTATATAATCTTATCTGCAGAATGAGGATGGATAGGTTATTGAAAACGGAAGTTACCATTTTTTACCATCAGATCGTTTTTGTCCCAAATATACTTAAACAACCGGAATCCACTGGGATCCACTAGTGGATATTTCTGGAGGACAGAGGATCTTCCCTTTTCTCCTCAAGCAAACGTCCGCCGCGTTGTAATACTTCTAGGACACGAACAAGTTTCTCTAATGCACTCTACATTACTTATCTTTCAGCATACACTCGGTCTGGATCTTGTTCCCTGTTCCCATCGCATTCGTAATTTAAAATCTTCATTCCAGAGTTAAAAACTTTTTGAGCGAATCCTTCCATGACGTAACTTCTCTTCTGTTAACTTTCTTCGTGATTTTTGCTTCACCATCAAGGCTTTTACCAAGTTGGCTGCAGTGTCAAAAGTATCCTTAAACCTTTTTTGCACAAAAATCTTTATCTGATTTCGTGTTTTGGCAAACTTTTGGGGTAAACCAAATATTATTTTAGCGCATGGCTGCATGTACACGGTACATTTGTCATCGTAACGTGGCTCCAAAGTTCTTACTAGGGAATACTCGAGACCTGGGTGGCCGACTTGCATAATAAGATCAGATTGCCCAACAGTTAACGCTGTTACGAACATTATCCTTGTGTACTCTACACGACGTCCCGCTTGCGGCCAAGTTTTCGGCCAACTTCGACTGAATCCGGCCAAGTTTCGGGGAACGCCGATTATTTTGTCCCCGCTAGAAACTTCGATTGCCTATGCGGGCTTAATAGATAGAATTTGTGTGATGCAAGTTAGTATGAGCCGATTGTTGCGGGACCGTTCTCTGTTTCTGTTCGTTGCTAATTGCTAGATTGCTAAATTGTTGTCGCAAAGGCCTTTGTATTGTAGGTTATTAGTTATATCAACTAAATGCTGCATTATGAATAATAAATAAACTGTGGCTCTGTGAGCTGTAGACCTCGCGAGCGACACCGGGAATTCATCGCCTCACGGCTCACATCGATCGTAGATACTTGAAGTAGATGAGCAGATGGAATAATTATAAAAACAAATAAGCCGAATGCATTTTCTTTCAATGACACATACAAACTTATGAATGTACCTGGTTACGTACATAGAATATGAAAGTAGCCGCACTAATAACTTTGTAAACTACATTTTGCGATCTAAAACAACCTATTGACTTTTTACTAAAATTTTATGCTCTGTGTCACTGTCACGGTCATTACTCAACTCATTACAAATCCAACGACACCTCATTTGTTAATATCCGTTGAGCGGTTTGGGTTGTAGCGATTTTTTAACATAAAAAAAGCAAAGCAAAATCTGATTCGTCATTTTTTTAATTTAATTATCCAACCTGCTCACAGAAATTCACGAGAATTGGTTGAAAAATGTGACCTGCAGAGGAGAACAACCGGACAGAGAGATATACGAAAGCATTTCCCAATTGTAGCCCAATCCTGAAACGGAGACGCTTCGCTCGCTTCGCTCGCTTCGCTCGCTTGGTCAATAATCAAATTATTTCAATATAGGTAGTTTATCTTATTACTGAGATAACGGTTAAGCTTTCTGATATGTTAATATGATGTTAAAACAAAAAAAATATTAAGTTACTAAACAGAAAATAAAAACATATTATGTCTTCGACGGCGTACACGTTGAACCGTAGAGAAAGCATAGCTACATTTTAGTACAGGTCTGATAACAATTGAATACATTTTTATGAACGGTTTTGGCCTCTACAATACGTGAAGAAAGAGTCGTAAAAGATTTATTGCCCAAACCGCTCAGTGAACAATAACTAGGAAAAAACGTAAAATGAAAATACTCGTACCTTATGAACATGTTCAGGGACTTTGCTTTATGCGATTTTATTACAAAGCCAAGAGTATATTCTCGCCTGTTTTCCTGAAGACATATCATCGCCAGTATGACTAGCTAAACTTAACAAGATAAGTAGAAAACGATTGAAATAAACACGAGTCAGGTCAGAACTTAAGTGTTTCCATAATGAGCATCAACCTCTCTCATCGAAACTTGGTTTGCTGGAAGAGATCTCTTTTTAGAGATAAGCTCGCCATTGTACACTTTATATTACCTACCATGATTTTTTAACTTTTTTTTTTTTGTGTGCAATAAAGAAATTATGAAATTATGAGCATCTTGGTTTCTGCAGGGAAGTATAAAAGTACCACAAATTCTTAATTACTAGGCCAGCCTTTCAAGCGCGATCGTTTCATATTTTCTACCAAAGACGTGTTACTATGTTGACACTCTGCATGAGCTGTGACTATAATAGACTACTGTGCTTTTCGCATGCAGGCTGTTTTAATTATGCGTAAAAAAGCTACAGCTAGATATTTTAGTTTACCCTGAATCTCGTAAATAATGTATTAGTTACTGAAAGCAAACTTCAGCGCAATTTAAAAATTCAATGCTGAAACTAATGGATGGATTATATTGAAATCGACACAAAACAACACTTTCTAGAACTTACCAATTTGTCTTACTGTATAGCTGGCTTGCTTTGACAGTCGGCATCCTCCCTCTGTTGCTGTTAATTAAAGTCTTGGAGTAAATATTTCACGAAGCCCTCTTTGAGCGGCCGAGTCAGAAGTACACGAGCGTGGTTACTGCCTAAGCGAGACGAATGCCCGAGAGAGAAAGAGAAGGGAATATATTTTAAGGCATCTCTGATAGAGCTGATATTAATTTTGTCGCCATAAGTGGCCCGCATTGGTGGCCGGTGCGGTGGCCGCGGCTGGTATGAACAACAGGGTTTAGTAAATGTCTTTCAGTTACATTTTTCATCTTATGTGTGTTTTATCAGCTTCCAACAAAAATGTCGAGCCACAGATTCATTCGAGATCAGAATGTTTTAAAAAAGTTTCAAAAATTATTTTTACATTTACCAAAGATTATTAGAAAATAGTGTTACTTATCTCTTATTTCTTTATTTCTTTATTGGTACTAAGCCCACAGCACATACAATTTAATTATAAGTTAACAATTACGCTTTGTCGAGGCCAATTACGGGCTTTCATTTCATTATTTAAAACACTGTGACTTATCTGTGAACACCTCCAACCAGGGATCTGTCACTTGCTCGCTGCGCTTCACTCCATGGTGGGTCCAACCTCGGTCCAACGTCCAACCTGTACAGTGCCACCAAGATAGCGGTCGCTAGTGTCATAGTAGTCTTTATAATAGCGGACATAGTACCTCTACAGTATGTATTCTCTCAGATGGCGGATGACAAGTCTGTAGTACGAATTTTTCTCACCTGAACAGCTAATTTGGTGGCTCTGTATCGTGGTGTCCAATATTTACTGTTTGACAATTTGATTGACATTTTTTTACAGTTATTGGAAATACCTTTCATGCTTTCTAGTCATCATTTTTGCGGCATACGTGTACTGTATGAAACACTATTAACCGGCCGGCCTTCATTAGTCTGCAGATATGCCCCGCTCAGTTAAAATAATAATAATAAAATAAGGCCAGCATCAAGGATCTCACAATATAGATGCAAGAATAGATACTTCTGCGTTATATCTACCACTTGTTTAATGCGATCTATATCCAACAGAAAGATGAGAACAATAAAGGCTGCTACGGGTGTAATTAAACACAATTGTTCTGTCAGTAATTGTGTTGCTGGCGCGATTTGTTGAGCACGACTATAATTATAATGAATAGCATTATACTCATGATTGAAGGAAGACTACAAATATGTCTAGACTTTATAAAGAGGCTAGATGAAAATTTGTGATCATACATTGATTTAAGCTATACCGGTATTGCTACATGTCAACCAATACGACATCTAACTAGTGGCTCTGTGAGCTGTAGACCTCGCGAGTATGTCGTTGGGAAAGCTGAACTGCTAACACACATAAAAAAAATAACCCAAATAATTTTCTTTCAATAACAAATACAAACTTATGAATGTACCTGGTTACGTACATGCAGTATGAAAGTAGCCGCACCAATAACTTTGTAAACTACATTTCGCGATCTTTAATACAACCTATTGACTTTTTACTAAAATTATATAGTCTGTTTCACTCTCATGGTCTTTACGAATCCAACGACACCTCATTTGTTAATATCCATCGAGCCGTTTGGGTTGTAGCGATTTTTTTACATTTTAAAACCCCATATCTCCGCCATTTTGAAAAAAATCTAAAAACTGGCTCGAGTAAAAAATTCTATTAATTTTTCCAACCTGCTCACAAAATTTCACGAGAATCGGTTCATAAATGCGACCTGTAGAGGAGAACAACCGGACATACGAAAGCATTTTTGCCCAAACCTGAAACGGAGACGCTTCGCTCGCTTCGCTCGCTCGGTCAATAACTATAATTATTAACTATTCTTAGGTCCATGCAATCAGTCAGCACTAATATTAGGACATCGAGCTGCTTAAATTCATCAGGAGCCAAACTACCCACCATCTCATTCTTCTACACCAAATCGAACTTGATCGGAACTCGCAAAGCAAAGAACTCGAGTACTATTTTAAATCGGCCCAATCTGCTTTTACTAACACCAAGCCCTCGATTCTCGCACTATCGAGATCATCTCCCCAGTCGAGATATCGGTTTTGATACCGCCTGAATCCGTCGAAAACGATCTCTATTTATATTTATTTCGATCAAAAACGGCTCGAGATATCTCTGTTGGTCGAAAGGCTAGTCGTAAGAATAGCTTTTTCTAGTTTTTGATAGAGATTTCGGTATCTCAAAATCGATATTTCGACCATGGACATGATCTCGCTAGCGCCAGAATTGCCCCCAAGCCTTGTTAACACCGCAAAGTTTGTTAACCCCTTTGTTGGAACTGACGAGAAGTGATTCCGTAGTTTGACGATTGAGTTGTTTGTTATGCATTTTAATAGGATTTATAATTCAGGATTTGAAGGAAAAAGTCGTTTTAGTTTTGATTGAAATTTGTTGATGCTTGAAGGATGCTTTATACAATACTTATTATATTTTTTCGATTATATGGGTTTACGTTGTATGTATAGACTAGAGTTGTTTAGTACATTCATGGTGAATACATATACTACTTACTTCCTATTACTAATATATAAAAAATACAATACCATTCATTTTCTTATCTATTTAATGAAAAGCTAAGGTTCGTAGTAAATCAAAATAACTCGATAATAATCATAAACATTTACATGTTTTCGAAACATTCGTTTGTTTGTGTCGTGTATATTTTTCAAGATCCAAATGCGGACAAAGTAGTCATAAAACGCTGTAGTAAAAATGATTAGGCAAATAAAACCAACTGTACAATAAGAGTACGGTATGACAGCGAGAAACATATCAGAGCAAGTGCTATTCATATTTATAATTAGGTATTTATAACAATGGGATGGAAAATATCTAAAAATACCTAATAAAAATTCATAATTTATTAAAAATTCATAATTTATTCAGGTAAAAATTTGTAAGTAGATATAAGAATTCAAAAACTCCTTGCTCCCGACAACGCGTTCGTTCGGACGCTATACAGGTTGTAACAGAAAGGGGTGTACAAGCCGGAAGAGGGTTGTTAGGGACATCATTCTGAACAACTTCACTATGGGACCGACTTGATCAGAGCAACTTTATTTTTATTGACTCAGTACATTTCGGGCCTAGCGCTCAGCTGATCTGTATGGTGGAGTGAAAAATAAAGTTGCTCTGATCAAGTCCGTCCGATAGTGAAAGTTTTTCAGAATGATGTCCCTAACAACCCTCTGTCGGCTTGTACACCCCATTCTTTCTGACGGTCTGAAAACGAGCGCTGTGAGCTAGAACATGTTTGTGCTACTCACAGCAAACGCTGAGACCGTCCCTTTTTTGTCTTATTAAACTAATGTACCCTATTTAGCTGTACTTTTTATGTATATTTTTTTAAGGCAAAATAAACTATTTCTATTCTATTCTATTCTATTCTTCTGCTACACCCTGTATATGAAACCTCAAAAGTAATAACTTTGATGTAGCCTTTCACATCATTTAGAAAATATACTAAATGTATTTTGTAATACAATCAATAAGTCGTTACAGGCAAAGTAAATAAGACAGGTTCTTTTTCTGCTATCTGTATGTGTCTCTAGATGGAGATATTTACACAAATGTTTTACTTTATCTGATATGATAACCGGTTCGATGATTTCGTTTAGTTCTTGTAGCAGTCGTGGCCGAGCGGTTAAGGCGTCTGACTAGAAATCAGATTCCCTCTGGGAGCGTAGGTTCGAATCCTACCGACTGCGGGTTTTTTTTTAAATATTTTACAGTGCATATTACCACCACGCTGGAATTCTAAATAACTACCAGCGTTCAACAGTCCGCAGACAAGACATGAGACCTCATCAATCTCATCATGGAACACAGTTGTTAGCTCTTCAAAACCTGAAGCCGTGTTAGGCCTCTTCGGAAGTTATAGAAAATTGATGCACGGATATTTTCTAGTAAGATTCATTTTCGTACCGAGCAGACAGATTTGAATCTGTATCTGTACGCTGTGACTAAACAAAATCATTTATGCCCGGTTTCCTGGGCGCTGATTAAAGTTAACAGGTTGGTTAAATCAACTTCAGCAGCCAATCACGAACCGCTATTATTCAAAATAACGGAACTTGATTGGCCGAAACTGATTTAACCAACCTGTTAACTTTAATCAGCGCCCAGGAAACTGGGTGTTATTCTCATAATTTAAATTGTTTTCTAAAATCCGGCAAATTTGAATTTAGAACAGTTCTAAATTCAAAATTGGCGGCAAATATGTAAACGACAGATAACTTAAAAGGCATGCCTTGTCAGGACCTTCTAAACGGGCAATGTTTTTCTGCAATATGTGGCTGCAATATTGCAACTAAAATGCCCGGCCATCACAAAAATATTGCACTGCAACTGATGGCCGTGCAATTTATGGCTGGGCAATGTTGTTGCAATTAGGCTGCAATAGTATGGCTTTGCAATATTGCAGAAAAATCGATAGCCTAGCGATCTTCCTGCTATGGGCACTACCGGCCATGTGTGGCAATACAAAACATTTGGCTATGGGACGCATATTACTGCAATATTGTGTAGTGTGGCTGGCATTGCTTGCAATGTTGCCGGCCAGAATGTTGCAGCCACATATCGCCGCAAAACATTGCCCGTTTTGCAATTGCGTTCGTATTTTAAGTGGTGTTAAATCAAATAAGGTAACTTGTCGTGGGCTATTTTTTAAATTGAAAATACACACTGTCACAGCGCTCTACATCATCGAGCTTTGCAAACTAATACAGCGTTATCCTGAAAAGTTTCCCATCTCTGAACGCAAGAGTAATAGGCTAAGAGATAGGTTTAAGCATGACCTTAAAACTAGTTACTGTAGAACTAACATCATGATGTGCCCAATTCTACGATCGGCCGCCGACAAATTACCCCTACAATGCCAAGGTATTCTATAGAATGACGGAATTCATACTTTGCCGGTGACATATGTACGTAAGACATTGACATTCTCATACAACGAAAACCACAGCACTCTATTGCTGAACAGTCAGCCTTCAAAGATGTAAAGAAACGATTATCTTCCAAATTATATCCCGTACTTTCCAACAGCATTTTCTACCATCGACAGCATTTTCTCACTTGAATGTAAAATTTATAACGATCCTAAAGTTTGCCCCTTGCTGTCGAGTTAGCCGCTAGGAATCGTATTTGCGAATACCCTTGACAAATGCATGGACGATATACGCGCATTTGTGCATTATGTCCACGACTTATCGTTGCGGCATCGACGCCTCTTGTCGTGGAGCTACGGGTCGTGGAGCTACGGAGAACATTGAATATTACTTTAGTATTACCAAACGACATTATATGATATGTATCTTCCGAAATTCGTACATCATTTCCAGTAATTATGCTTGCTTGACAAAAATGTGATACATCTATACAGCTTTACAACGATCTTTTGGCATGCGGTGACAGGTGGAAGATACCGGAGCTAATTCGAGCTACTTTTAATCTTCTGATAGCTCATAATCTTATTTATACCTATACAACTAATTAGTATATCTGACCGAGCGAGCGAAGCGTATATCCGTTTCAGGATTGGGCAAAAATGTTTTGTATGTCTGTCTGTCCATCTGTATGTTCTCCTCTACAGGTCGTATTTCTTAACCGATTCTCATGTTTGTGAGCCAGGTTGGATAATTGAATAGATTTTTTTGTCGATTCAGTTTTTTTTTTCAAAATGGCGGAGATATGGGGTTTTAAAATGTAAAAAATCGCTACAACCCAAACGGCTCGACGGATATTAAGAAATGAGATTTCGTTGGATTTGTGGAGACCGTAAGGGTGACAAATACTATATAATTTTAGTAAAAGAACAATAGGTTGTATTATAAATCGCAAAATGTATTTATAAAGTTATTGGTGCGGCGGCGGCGCGGCTACTTTCATACTTCTTGTACGTAACCGTACATTCATAAGTTTGTATGTGTTATTGAAAGAAAATGCAATCGGTTTATTTGTTTTTATAATAATTCCATCTGTTATCCGATAAACTTCAAGTACGATGTGAGCGGTGAGGGGATGGAAAATAATGAAAAAAACATCTCTGATTCCCGGTGTCGCTCGCGAGGTCTACAGCTCACAGAACCACTACTTTATGCTTAAACCTATTTTTAAAACTTCTAAATGCATTCGTAACTCTTCGGGACTCCTTGGGTGGACGTAAGCCGTACAGTCCGCCGCATGAGCCTGCACCCTCTCAACCTGTAATAGCCCGGAAGACGGCCGAGCTGTAGGAAATTTATTTGTATACGAAGGCATCTCAAACGCCTAGCTCAGTATGTAAACACATCAGCTCAGTTAAGCCTATGCCACAGATTCATAACCTATGCGAAGATTTTTTAAGAAAATTGCTGAAAATATGCTGAAATTATTGAAACTGTTTTTCTAAGTTACTGTCTCTTTGAATGTACTGTCCTTTGACTATTTACATAGTGAAATCCTTAATTGGCCTAGTTTAAACCTTAGAACCATTAGGAGGTAATATAAGTAAACTGTAAATGTAGCCCTTACACGGATAAGAGTAAGATAGGAAATCTTCATATTTCTGAATTACCTTTTTAATCGGCATACTTTTTGTGATGGATTAATTTGAACTGCACAAGTATGGTTTATAGTTGTTAATTTAGTGTCGGCTGTTGTTTATTTATAAGGTTATTATTAGGTACTGTCGTATAATATAAAGGTTACAGTGTAGTGATTGGATGTTACATGTTTGTGATGTCGCTGTTTCTGGTTCCCACGACACAGGGTATCCTAGTGTGGGGCCAGAAGCAATGTATGTGACTGTATGTAAATGTTTATGTTTATGTTCATTCAAATAGTGAATAGTTGCAATAGTTGAGAGCTCAGTGGTCTAGTCACTAGACTACTACTAGACTCTAGTGGATAAACTATTCTGATAAATAGAGCTAATTATTTGAGAAAATTATAAATTTGTCGGATAACCGTCTCAGGGTGAAGAAGACCGTCAGGGTCATGCGACGCTTGCGCCGAGTGTGGGCAGGAAATAAACGCTTTGTCGGACATTGCCACTCTACTTATAGTAGTTACACAAGGGGTGAAAGAGAGCTATTTCGGACGAAGGTAGCTCGCAAAGAGTGCTAAGGATTGAGTCTACCCGAACATAGTTCGAGGGTGAAATAGCTACTTACACCCCTAGGTAAGCATAATACTTTTCATCATTCGAGCGAGGTAAATTAAACGGAAATACTTAGAACGACTGCGGTCGCAGATGCTTATGCAGGTATGCATGATGGTTTTTAAATGTAGACGAAATGTACATAATTATAGACGATATCAAAATACGGGAACCGTCGGAAAACAGTAGTTTAGAGTAATATTTTTAATTTCAAGCATTCGGGACACGTCGTGGGGATGTGGGAGTTTTAGGGTGGGGAAAAGACAAAAATGGATGATTTTATATCGAAAAAGCCGTCGAAAGTTTACTGACCTCGAGGTCAAGAAAAACCGTCTCGTGTGCATGAGCGTTTACTCACTAAACCGGTGCCGGTGCCGCCGGGCCGGGGAGTGTTAAAAAACGGATAAACGCTGTTTCCCTAACACTTTATGAAAAAAACTGAGTCGTACGTATCGCCACACTGTCAAGCATAGTGAGTGGTAGGTGGTGGTAGTCTGTGGTAGGTTCTTCGTCATGACATGAATAATTTAAACATCAGTGTGTGTAATGAATTTGAAAATGGAACGGTTCCTAGTTTTTATTGCCCGGCTTCGGAATCGCGAACTTTCACGGACTCTTTTGACAGCAGCAAAACCTCTTTTCTGAGCTCGGATGATGTAATGTAATATAAAATATTAAGAAATATATAAAAAAATATTTGCCCAATATTGTAGAAAATAATTGAGGTTAAGATTTCGGGTCATATCTGACAAATTCACAACTCATCCCAGCCTCAGCTCACTCAGCCCCCTTATTCGCTAACTCAGTGATGATCATCATTGAGTGATCATCACTGAGTTAGCGAATAAGGGGGCAGGCCCGCCGGCCGCCCCACCCGCCCGGGCGGTCGCGGCACGGCACCCAACCTGTTTGAGCTTTGTATTAACGTGAGTAGAGTAAAGGCAGGGGTTAGTATTATTGGACGGTCGCTCATGCCTAATGCCTATGTTAGCGTAGCAACATATTACAAAAAAAACACATCAAAAATATGATTTTCAGTCACCGAAATCGACTCTGATTATGATTCTCAACAAACCGGTTTCTCATTTTGCGTTTATTCATTTACACGTTCGTTGTATGTACTTGATGAAATTTTGATGACGTCACTTATTTTAATTAGATATACCTACCTCCCGCGGGATTTTTTCTGATAATGGTGTAAGCAATAGACAGTACGATCAATAAAATTCCCCAAGTTTCTATCTTAATCCAATATCAACCAAGTTCACCGGACATATTTCGTATATTATTGCACATAAAAGACAATACACAGAAAATACAGAGAAGTAATTTACAAAGGCAAGCTTATCTCTAAAAAGAGATCTCGTCCAGCAAACCCGGATGGACGAGACAAATAAAATACAGAACAGGTAGGCCTATGTGCTCAAGTAAGTGAAAAATAAAACATAAATCAATCATCATCATATTTTGTGATGAATCCTGTACCTCTATACATATAAAAGCGATAGACGTAAACAAACATCATCTATAGCTTTTCTGCGTACTTAATTGCAAGGCACTTCGTTATATAGCTATTACCATCAACATCACCAAACCAGAGATGCCAAAAAATATTAACAATATACAGACACCATGATTGAGGAAAAGGCCTGCTTATATTATTCGTCGGCCATGTTTATTTACCATTACATGTAATTCGCCCAAAATGTAGCGTCGTCGTCGTGCCATAGCGGTGTCGTATGATATGAACAGGGCCTGGGGTATGATTCTCGCGCATTCGCTATACGGATTTCGACACCTATAGCGTAGCGAGTGATTCCCATACAAAATCACTCGGTATAGGATCATCATACCCCGAGATTACGGCAGCGCAGTGACCGATCAGTGACATTGGACGCGATTACAACGCTGAACTTTAGATATCCTTTATCTTGCTTTTTGAGTACAGGGCGTAACAGAAAGGGGTGTACAACTGTACAAGCCGAAAGAGGGTTGTAAGGGACATCATTCTGAACAATTTTCACTATGGGACCACTATTTATTGCTATTTGTGCGGTGATAGGAATTGAGATAATTGGTAATAGTCATTTTCTAATATTAATAGCCTAAAAAAGACATTTAATGGATAGGTATCGAAAGTTGACCAGCGTCGTCGCGTCATTGTAATTGAGCGATCATTGTTCTAACAGAATAAGGCCCCAGGCCCTTCTGTTTGAGAAGCAAGTTAATGAGTCCTTTTGAAGTCTTCCCCCATTGTTTGAGTTTTGTCGCGGAATCGTCAAATTAAGTATGTTGCCATCTTTAGAAATGATGAAGTAAACAATACAAGGATAGATTAAGTTGATAGACGAAAGTGACATGTAGGCGTTGCGTATCAATGATAAAATAAAATAAATTAAAAGTAAAAAAACATTTTTAAACAAAGCTTTTATTTAATGCCCTAAAAAGAAGAAAATAAAATTTCAATTCAATCAAATGCGTCATTTTATTACATTACACAATTTATACGATGTAAAAGCTTGTTGCGGGATTTATCTCCAAGTCTGTGCAAATAGGTGCCTACCCACCTAATTAAGTCTACACAAGTAAATCTCGCAACAAGCTTTTATATCGTATAAATTGTGTAATGTAATAAAATGACGCATTTGATTGAATTGAAATTTTATTTTCTTCTTTTTAGGGCATTAAATAAAAGCTTTGTTTAAAAATGTTTTTTTACTTTTAATTTATTTTTAACTTTTTAGTCTTTATCATTACAGGACAAAACATCTAATCTAGAATTCGAGTGCTTGTCAAGACGAATCAAATGAGACCAAACACGATACAATTGCGTCGTTTGGTAACAGAGTTCCCATGGCCACCTTCCGGCTCCAGCATCAGATCAGCTCCATGTCATAAAAAATATTCTAGGACCAAAGTATTCGTCAAGACGAATCGAACGAGCCCAAATTCGACGGGCTTGCGATGTTTTATGACAGAGTTCCCATGGCCACCTTCCGGCTCCAGCATCAGATCAGCTCCATGTCATAAAAAAAATTCTAGGACCAAAGTATTCGTCAAGACGAATCGAACGAGCCCAAATTCGACGGGCTTGCGATGTTTTATGACAGAGTTCCCATGGCCACCTTCCGTCTCCATCATCAGATCAGCTCCATGTCATAAAAAATATTCTAGGACCAAAGTATTCGTCAAGACGAATCGAACGAGCCCAAATTCGACGGGCTTGCGATGTTTTATGACAGAGTTCCCATGGCCACCTTCCGGCTCCAGCATCAGATCAGCTCCATGTCATAAAAAATATTCTAGGACCAAATTATTCGTCAAGACGAATCGAACGAGCCCAAATTCGACGGGCTTGCGATGTTTTATGACAGAGTTCCCATGGCCACCTTCCGTCTCCATCATCAGATCAGCTCCATGTCATAAAAAATATTCTAGGACCAAAGTATTCGTCAAGACAAATCGAACGAGCCCAAATTCGACGGGCTTGCGATGTTTTATGACAGAGTTCCCATGGCCACCTTCCGGCTCCAGCATCAGATCAGCTCCATGTCATAAAAAATATACTAGGACCAAAGTATTCGTCTAGACGAATCGAACGAGCCCAAATTCGACGGGCTTGCGATGTTTTATGACAGAGTTCCCATGGCCACCTTCCGTCTCCATCATCAGATCAGCTCCAAGTCAGAAAAATATTGCATTGTCATCCGACTTATACACGTATGCGAAATTTCAGCTCAATTGGATAACGGGAAGTGGGTCAAATTCAAGCCGACATTTTTGACGCGAACCGTGATACCCACAAACAAACATACATACATACATACATACATACAGTGCAAGTTTAATAATAAAAGCTTTTAAAAATAGCACATTTTGTTTTATGTGTAAAAAAATAATGAAGTCAAAAGTATATGTATATGCTAAGATGATGCTCTGAAATAAATATTTTGAATTGAATTGAATCTAACAGAACAGAACAGAACAGAACAGAACAGAACAGAACAGAACAGAACAGAACAGAACAGAACAGAACAGAACAGAACAGAACAGAACAGAACAGAACAGAACAGAACAGAACAGAACAGAACAGAACAGAACAGAACAGAACAGAACAGAACAGAACAGAACAGAACAGAACAGAACAGAACAGAACAGAACAGAACAGAACAGAACAGAACAGAACAGAACAGAACAGAACAGAACAGAACAGAACAGAACAGAACAGAACAGAACAGAACAGAACAGAACAGAACAGAACAGAACAGAACAGAACAGAACAGAACAGAACAGAACAGAACAGAACAGAACAGAACAGAACAGAACAGAACAGAACAGAACAGAACAGAACAGAACAGAACAGAACAGAACAGAACAGAACAGAACAGAACAGAACAGAACAGAACAGAACAGAACAGAACAGAACAGAACAGAACAGAACAGAACAGAACAGAACAGAACAGAACAGAACAGAACAGAACAGAACAGAACAGAACAGAACAGAACAGAACAGAACAGAACAGAACAGAACAGAACAGAACAGAACAGAACAGAACAGAACAGAACAGAACAGAACAGAACAGAACAGAACAGAACAGAACAGAACAGAACAGAACAGAACAGAACAGAACAGAATAGAAAGCACATTTATTCAACTGTCACAATACACAAAACACAGCAATAACAAATTATAAATAGAAACAAAACAAAAAGAACTGGTAGGTAGTGAAAATAAGATCGGGCAGAACGGCGCCATGAAGTGTGTACAGCAACAGCGAAACGGCTCCGACTCAGCATGTGTTACAGGATCTCCAGGAGATTCTGCAACGCTGATATTCTGTCGGTACCTATTAGAGAGTGAGTAAGTAAGTGTATGTGTTAACAAAACTACATAAATAACTCAAAAGTTATACTATTAAGTTAAACTATTCAATAAAAATATTAATAATATGAATAGGTACAATACAAATATAAATTGATTTAATATGTAAAAGTTTAATATTAAAGATAAACTACAAATAAAAATTACGACACTTAGACAAGACATTTATATCCATAACTCTGGTATTTATGTACTGTTAAGTATTTATTGTTGTGCACTTAGGTCTACTTGTTATCAATTATTTCCTTTCCATCCTAGGTTTGCTGGAAGAAATCTCTTTCTAGAGATAAACTCGCCTTTGTCATGTGTTCTCCATTTTCCATTGTAAAATGTGTTATTTTGTACAATAAAGTATATTGAAATGAAAAGATATTTTGTTGAGATATGATATGATATGAGTTATATTGATATAAATGGAATGTAAACAGTTAGGTGCAGATTTAGATAGGATTATACTAAATATTAAGTAGGTAGGGAATATTGCGGTATTAGTATGGTCAGACTAACTGTGATCGTTGAAAAAAGTGAAGCTACTGAATTATACACATTTTAATCAAATCATAATTTTTATATTAGTTCTACTGGTGCTAAAGTAGTTTTCTAGGCGATGTCAACAATTAATTTTACATCTCCAAAAATCTCAAACCATCAATATTGCTACACGCAACTTTGTATAGCAGCTTAAGTAGAGACGGCAAGTCGAAACCGCTCTTCCCCGAGCCAAAAAACCGCTTTCAAATCCTTACAAAATTAGCACCGAATCCTCCGGATCACGGCTCGCGGATCACCAACTTTAATTACCCCGAACATTTAACCCTTGCCAATTCGGGTCGAGATAAGTTGAGTCAATTCTTAAAACTTTGCCGATCGCTTACGTCCCGAGGACAATCTGCAGCAATTATCTTGGGCTTAGGACTACGAGTCGGGTTGGATCCGTCTTTAATTGCTGGCTGGTTGATAGATAAGTGGAAGAATGGAGGTCGTTCGATGCTTAGAGAAAAACAATGCTACGTGTCTATATCTAGTGTAGAGTGTAATAGATGTGTAGCGGCGACTCATTTGTTACTAGATCGATAGTGATCGATAGATGACCGGATTTATCAGTGTAATAAATAAATGAAAATGACAACAATGACAACCTTAATATACCTTAGTATCTATTTATATATTATATTTTGTTTTTTGGTATTATCTGTATTTATGTATTTATTAGTAAGTAGTCTATTATTTTAATATTTATCGTTGTGCACGTAGGTCTACCTTTTATTAATTTATCCTCTCCATCCTAGGTTTGCTGGAAGAGATCTCTTATTAGAGATAAGCTCGCCTTTGTACATGTTTTTTCTAATATTAAGTGTCTGTATTATGTTTTCTGTGCAATAAAGTATAAAGTACAATAAAGTATAAAGTACGAGAACCTTTAATTTTTAGAATAATTATGATACATTTATCTAGAACAAATCCATTAAATACCCTATACGAAACTAAAGTCATATTTTTTCCCAGAAACTAGGGATGTTGACTTTAGTTTAATTTAAAAAATCTGACACCTCTGCAGTAGACTGGCGCACAGATACATTCATTCATTCAAAGACGTAAGTGTACCTAATTCTCCAATGTGGAATGAGCGGTCTCCCCTAACACAGGTTTTTATTAACTTAAAAGGGGAGTCCCACGACCTGTGCTGCTGTACTTACTGAAATAAACTAATTTTTGTTTGTTTGTTTGTTTGGTATTCATATTTAAAAGGGTCGCTCAAATATTATGAAGCTTCTCATTTTGTATTTTAAGTAACTCAAATTAATATTTGTAAGTTGCTGTTCTGTTGATTTCTCGCCACCCGTATTCAGTCGCTCACTTAGTAATTCAGTAACCTAAATTCATTATTTTTGTCACTTAAAACTTTTATTTACAGTCACTTGTTTAAATACTACCCAATAGAATATCAGTACTTAAGCAAGAATCACTATCACTACATAGTATAAGGCAAAGTCGCTTGCTGCTGTCTGTCCCTATGTGTGCTTAGATCTTTAAAACTACGCAACGGATTTTGATGCGGTTTTTTTAATAGATAGAGTGATTAAAGAGAAAGCTTTATAGCATACATGCATAATATAGTGCACCGTGCATTGCACCCGTGAGAAGACGGGGCTGGTCGCTAGTCATTAATAAAGCAGCTTACAAAACGGTGCTTAAAGTGAACTTTATAGTAGTTCGTTATGTGAAACCTAAACTGGAAAAATCGTCTCTAGCTTAATATTGAAGTTACCCTCCTTGTATTTCTATTTGCTCACTTAGTAATTTGGTCGCACGGCTAGAATTTAAAATGCCTACTTTTTGTAAGCTCGTTTTGGATTATATTATTAATTCGTTTTGGGCATGGTTGGTTACAATAAGCTGGAAGTGAGACGGGGCCTCGCACTTTCCACGTATATATTTAGGGTTTTCCGTGGCATGCTCGAAAACCCTCTAGTATTGGCGCGGCTGGGACTGTATGTGCCGAACAACTACCTCCGGGCGAGGACGCACAAACTGTTCCACATCCCTCTGGCAAGGACGGAGATGCTGCGGGAGGCGCCGGTGATGCGGGCGCTCGCTCTCTTCAATGATATTTCAGAGAGGACTGAGGTGGACTTGTTCCAGTGTTCTTTGACGGGATTCGCAAAGGTCGCCACTTTTTGTTTATGTTATAAATAAGTAACGTTTGTATTGTTATAACCTGTTTCTTTGTCCTTTAATTTATTGTCTGTTTGTGTCGATTTAGTTTTAACTGTTATTTCGCAAGCATGTATGTGTGTAATAAATAATTACTAAAAAAATAATTAATATTCGTCGTTAGTTTAGTTAATTTTTCGCTTACTCAAATTCATACAGCTCAAGTAATTAAAAAAGTATCTCATTATAAGTCGCTAAGCTTTTTTATTCGCTCGTTTTATAATTCCCCATTTAAAAGGCGAGTTTTGTTATATCTTAATTAACACTTCAATTACAAATTCACATTATCGGGTATAACCAATTAATAAAATTTAATTGGCATGATTAACCTGTAATCCGTGCTGCAGCGTTCGGTTTCAGCGCTTATAAACTCATCCATATTTTTGTTGTATTGATCCTCAAAAATCATAGCACGCTTTATTTATTAATTTATTCGTAACCACATTGTGACAGGAATTAAAATTTCACACAGTCTGTGATTTCAACTGATTTCAATATATCTTTTATCTGTAGCTAGTTCGATTTATATATTTATTTATGTGTAGCTAACGTCTTCTTTTAATTTCAATTAAAGTAAGTTTCGCTTTCTGCACCGAAGTAGCATCTTTAGAGCTCGGTAGGACCCGTTAGTGAGCTCATAAAGGTATCCTGCCTCTTAGCCGACTATAAGGTTTACTGACTCTTATCACCGAGGTTCTAGGGTATCTTTTGGGTCGGAAGTGGGTAAAGGATGAGATGGTAGGCGGGTTAGAGTGCATTATCGTGGCACCTGGCCTCTTCGCTAACGACGTAGGTGCTAACAAGCTATGATCTACTCCCTCTGTGGTTGCATTAAGGCATTATAAACACGTAGGTCTTGATAAATGGCTGCTTAGCTAATAAATATATTGTTTTTCAGTTTACATTCTCTCAGGGAGGTTATGGGAGGCAGTTCTCCTACCTCTGTTGTTATATAACGTAACGTTTCTCATAGGTAATTTACGGGGCTGCGGTAGCACTGATGCGACAGCAATGCTGCGTGCTGCCAAATCAGGAATACCGTCAACATCTTTGAATGACTCTGGTAAGCAGTAAGTGAAGCATATATGAGAATAGCTAAGTTTCTAAGAGAGTAACGTAAGACACAATTGTCCCGAATTCTTCGTGGTAAATAGTCGTACTCTTGGAACACGTATAGTCACTTGAAGTTTATTGCACCAGCATATTCGCACCCAGACAAAACTCCCACCGTTTGCATCCACGCGAGACTGCGAGACCCGCACAAAGCTAGAGATCAACACAACAATAACCCATATTGACCATTAATTCAGCGAACCCAACATAACAGCCCGAAGACACTTTCCAGGGCATTAACTCGCAACGTTTATTCTCCGCGAGAAAATGCATCGCAGTGATTTATGTCGCGTCCTGAGCTAGCCGGAGTCGCGACGACACACAGAGCGACTAGTTTATTCACGGCCCCGACCTGAGAGTAAGGTGAACTGGGAACTTTTGATTTGTTACAATAAACTCTACTGTACCTGCAACATTGGGCTATTCGAGCACCAGAGAAACTGTTTGCAGAATGAACGTGACAACGGACAGCCTCCTATTCGCAACTCAAATCTAGCGAAAATTATGGATCGGGTCGCCTAGTGATTACTTTCTCTGTGGGGTCGCCTTTCATGGTTGCGCCTCGCACTTCGGGTCGCCAACATTGGAATGAAGCGCGACAGTGTGATGACAATGATAACTGACAAGGTAACCCGAAGGAAGAGTCTAAAATTTAGGCGTGGGCTTAAAACACTCACATTATAAAATACCGGGTAAAAGGTATCTCGATATTGTGTAACTTATCGGATGCATATTTATTTAGCGTTAATATTTGATCCCTGATGCAAATATGTGTATTGTGTATGTAAGGGTACAAGGTCTGAAAAAAAATAAAAACAAAATATATGTTTTGATAACCCCTCGAGTGTCCAAGGGCACTCAACGGGTTAAATTATGTTTCCATATGTATTAATTATCAGTAACTAGCATTTTAATCACTATCTATCACTATGATTTGATCACTTAAATCAGAATTGTTTCGATAGCAAAGCGCATTCCATATTAGCCAACACCTGAACTTTAGGTAAATATGCATCCGAATATCCGATCACTGATTATAACATAATTATTAAAAAAAATATACCTATGTTTTTTTTATATGTCTTGATTATGAAACGGTAAATTAATAAACCTATTATTTAACTGAAATACTTGGGCTATTATTGTGCCCAAGCAAGAAGTACAGAGTTCCATAGTCCTAAATCATAACATCCTTACTGTAAATTACAACGCGTTATGACGACACGCTTCATTAATCGCTGGACTATATGTATGTACTCGTGTCGTTATATTGGGAATGCGCCCTTAGCGGAACATTTTTCGATCACCAAACTGACAAAAACTTACTTCGTCACACTTTTTTCCAGAAGGGGTAGTGGGTCGATTTCACGATTTTTGTGTCACACGAATGAGATTATTTTACATGAATGACGCGTCATTCGTGTGACGTGATATACGGTATTGTGCACGCTGCAAATAGCGTTGTAAGCGTTTCGAATTTGCTACGTACGAACGTTGTTAGGGCACGCTGCAAATAGCGTTGCAAGCGTTACGAATCTTCTACGAGGGTTGATTTTTCGAATTACATAGTCACACATTTGTCACACGAAGAACATTAATTCACACGAATGACACTCAACATAAACGGGAAATGGGGCCAATTCTCTAGGGCACACTCACTAAATTGACAATATTAGCTCCAACGCTCTTACGCGGTTGCCATGGTTTCCATTTTCGAACTCACTTTTGAATTAGTTCATCAGTACATTAAAATAATTCAAAAGTAAGTTCGAAAACGGAATCTATGGCGACCGCATAAGAGCTGTCGGACTTAGTATTGTCGAGTAATTTTAGTTGTAACCTAGAGATTACAGTCTGCCCTGTATGACAGGTGTCAAGAACCAATAAAGGGGCGATGTAATTTTTAGGGTACATGTGAAAAACTCATGAAAATATAAAAAAAAAACATCTTATTTTCCTTTTTCGTACCTAATAGAAAGTTTATTCTGCATATTATAATATAAACAACAACGCGAGAAACATAGTGTGCGCGTTCAAGTAGTGTAATTTTAAATAGTAGAAAAATTTACACTTACATTCATTTTCATTACTCACCACTTTTTCCAAACACACATGCACCACAGTTTTCATCTTCTCTATATACGAGAAACACAAAACCCCCACGAAATATAATTTTCAGCCACCCTCAAACTTAATGTTATTTTGCTTCTAAGTAATTACATTTTGCTATTAGCTCTGATTCTAGCATCACTGAATTCAATTTGTTTAAATTAAATACTCATGTCAAGTATTTATACTGACTGATACACCTAATCTAGTGGGAAGTAGCATTAACTTATCCTAAAACACAGGGTTCGCCCTTTTTTAGGGAGTAGCGATACATCCCTTATTTATCTTGTTAAACAAGTTTATTTTTTGTAACAATGTTTTATGGAAATTAACAATATTGATTAATTATTTGCTTCTGGCATTGCCTTTTTCATACATAGTCAGATGGCATCAGAACTAATAGTGAATTTCAGGAAATATGTTTCATAAAATTCCAGCTACATAGATATTATCTTCACTGAATGGATATGCAACTTCAGTGGGAGATTTTTGCTTGATACTGAAATTTCTGTAATGAGCAAAGATAGCCAACATACCATGACATAGCGTCACCCCTTTCCCATAGCGAGTGGTAGAGTCACAACTGTGCCCACTTTTAGCCAGTTATTCAATACTCCATTTTGCGTGACAGGGGCCTAGCCCATCGCTGCAGATACGCAGCAGTAATGAAGGTTTCCTCGCGTCTGCTCTGGCAGATTGTGACGTAGTCAACTTACTCCAATACTCGGCCTCGGCGTAGTACGTACATGACACCGAAACGCCGCTAATGTCCCTACCGGTAATAGCACTCGCATATTCATGTAACTAGAGACTGTCGAGAGCGAAGCCTGATTGAGGCGGACTTATCAATAAAGTGAAGTGACGGTGGGTGGCTCTACTATAGCAGAATAACTAGTACACTTCGTAGGTCCACTAAGAACCACTAAGATTTTAATTTGGTCAGTGAATCTGATCTCCGGCTTATGTTTATCACACGGTTAAGGTAAAGCCAAAAGAGGGTAATGATTTTCACCGGTACCGATGCATGTACAGCTTTCTCCTCCATATAAATAGTGGCATTGTCCTTTGACAGTTCCATTATGGAACTTATGTCAAACTTGACTCTATATAATCTTATCTGCAGAATGAGGATGGATAGGTTATTGAAAACGGAAGTTACCATTTTTTACCATCAGATCGTTTTTGTCCCAAATATACTTAAACAACCGGAATCCACTGGGATCCACTAGTGGATATTTCTGGAGGACAGAGGATCTTCCCTTTTCTCCTCAAGCAAACGTCCGCCGCGTTGTAATACTTCTAGGACACGAACAAGTTTCTCTAATGCACTCTACATTACTTATCTTTCAGCATACACTCGGTCTGGATCTTGTTCCCTGTTCCCATCGCATTCGTAATTTAAAATCTTCATTCCAGAGTTAAAAACTTTTTGAGCGAATCCTTCCATGACGTAACTTCTCTTCTGTTAACTTTCTTCGTGATTTTTGCTTCACCATCAAGGCTTTTACCAAGTTGGCTGCAGTGTCAAAAGTATCCTTAAACCTTTTTTGCACAAAAATCTTTATCTGATTTCGTGTTTTGGCAAACTTTTGGGGTAAACCAAATATTATTTTAGCGCATGGCTGCATGTACACGGTACATTTGTCATCGTAACGTGGCTCCAAAGTTCTTACTAGGGAATACTCGAGACCTGGGTGGCCGACTTGCATAATAAGATCAGATTGCCCAACAGTTAACGCTGTTACGAACATTATCCTTGTGTACTCTACACGACGTCCCGCTTGCGGCCAAGTTTTCGGCCAACTTCGACTGAATCCGGCCAAGTTTCGGGGAACGCCGATTATTTTGTCCCCGCTAGAAACTTCGATTGCCTATGCGGGCTTAATAGATAGAATTTGTGTGATGCAAGTTAGTATGAGCCGATTGTTGCGGGACCGTTCTCTGTTTCTGTTCGTTGCTAATTGCTAGATTGCTAAATTGTTGTCGCAAAGGCCTTTGTATTGTAGGTTATTAGTTATATCAACTAAATGCTGCATTATGAATAATAAATAAACTGTGGCTCTGTGAGCTGTAGACCTCGCGAGCGACACCGGGAATTCATCGCCTCACGGCTCACATCGATCGTAGATACTTGAAGTAGATGAGCAGATGGAATAATTATAAAAACAAATAAGCCGAATGCATTTTCTTTCAATGACACATACAAACTTATGAATGTACCTGGTTACGTACATAGAATATGAAAGTAGCCGCACTAATAACTTTGTAAACTACATTTTGCGATCTAAAACAACCTATTGACTTTTTACTAAAATTTTATGCTCTGTGTCACTGTCACGGTCATTACTCAACTCATTACAAATCCAACGACACCTCATTTGTTAATATCCGTTGAGCGGTTTGGGTTGTAGCGATTTTTTAACATAAAAAAAGCAAAGCAAAATCTGATTCGTCATTTTTTTAATTTAATTATCCAACCTGCTCACAGAAATTCACGAGAATTGGTTGAAAAATGTGACCTGCAGAGGAGAACAACCGGACAGAGAGATATACGAAAGCATTTCCCAATTGTAGCCCAATCCTGAAACGGAGACGCTTCGCTCGCTTCGCTCGCTTCGCTCGCTTGGTCAATAATCAAATTATTTCAATATAGGTAGTTTATCTTATTACTGAGATAACGGTTAAGCTTTCTGATATGTTAATATGATGTTAAAACAAAAAAAATATTAAGTTACTAAACAGAAAATAAAAACATATTATGTCTTCGACGGCGTACACGTTGAACCGTAGAGAAAGCATAGCTACATTTTAGTACAGGTCTGATAACAATTGAATACATTTTTATGAACGGTTTTGGCCTCTACAATACGTGAAGAAAGAGTCGTAAAAGATTTATTGCCCAAACCGCTCAGTGAACAATAACTAGGAAAAAACGTAAAATGAAAATACTCGTACCTTATGAACATGTTCAGGGACTTTGCTTTATGCGATTTTATTACAAAGCCAAGAGTATATTCTCGCCTGTTTTCCTGAAGACATATCATCGCCAGTATGACTAGCTAAACTTAACAAGATAAGTAGAAAACGATTGAAATAAACACGAGTCAGGTCAGAACTTAAGTGTTTCCATAATGAGCATCAACCTCTCTCATCGAAACTTGGTTTGCTGGAAGAGATCTCTTTTTAGAGATAAGCTCGCCATTGTACACTTTATATTACCTACCATGATTTTTTAACTTTTTTTTTTTTGTGTGCAATAAAGAAATTATGAAATTATGAGCATCTTGGTTTCTGCAGGGAAGTATAAAAGTACCACAAATTCTTAATTACTAGGCCAGCCTTTCAAGCGCGATCGTTTCATATTTTCTACCAAAGACGTGTTACTATGTTGACACTCTGCATGAGCTGTGACTATAATAGACTACTGTGCTTTTCGCATGCAGGCTGTTTTAATTATGCGTAAAAAAGCTACAGCTAGATATTTTAGTTTACCCTGAATCTCGTAAATAATGTATTAGTTACTGAAAGCAAACTTCAGCGCAATTTAAAAATTCAATGCTGAAACTAATGGATGGATTATATTGAAATCGACACAAAACAACACTTTCTAGAACTTACCAATTTGTCTTACTGTATAGCTGGCTTGCTTTGACAGTCGGCATCCTCCCTCTGTTGCTGTTAATTAAAGTCTTGGAGTAAATATTTCACGAAGCCCTCTTTGAGCGGCCGAGTCAGAAGTACACGAGCGTGGTTACTGCCTAAGCGAGACGAATGCCCGAGAGAGAAAGAGAAGGGAATATATTTTAAGGCATCTCTGATAGAGCTGATATTAATTTTGTCGCCATAAGTGGCCCGCATTGGTGGCCGGTGCGGTGGCCGCGGCTGGTATGAACAACAGGGTTTAGTAAATGTCTTTCAGTTACATTTTTCATCTTATGTGTGTTTTATCAGCTTCCAACAAAAATGTCGAGCCACAGATTCATTCGAGATCAGAATGTTTTAAAAAAGTTTCAAAAATTATTTTTACATTTACCAAAGATTATTAGAAAATAGTGTTACTTATCTCTTATTTCTTTATTTCTTTATTGGTACTAAGCCCACAGCACATACAATTTAATTATAAGTTAACAATTACGCTTTGTCGAGGCCAATTACGGGCTTTCATTTCATTATTTAAAACACTGTGACTTATCTGTGAACACCTCCAACCAGGGATCTGTCACTTGCTCGCTGCGCTTCACTCCATGGTGGGTCCAACCTCGGTCCAACGTCCAACCTGTACAGTGCCACCAAGATAGCGGTCGCTAGTGTCATAGTAGTCTTTATAATAGCGGACATAGTACCTCTACAGTATGTATTCTCTCAGATGGCGGATGACAAGTCTGTAGTACGAATTTTTCTCACCTGAACAGCTAATTTGGTGGCTCTGTATCGTGGTGTCCAATATTTACTGTTTGACAATTTGATTGACATTTTTTTACAGTTATTGGAAATACCTTTCATGCTTTCTAGTCATCATTTTTGCGGCATACGTGTACTGTATGAAACACTATTAACCGGCCGGCCTTCATTAGTCTGCAGATATGCCCCGCTCAGTTAAAATAATAATAATAAAATAAGGCCAGCATCAAGGATCTCACAATATAGATGCAAGAATAGATACTTCTGCGTTATATCTACCACTTGTTTAATGCGATCTATATCCAACAGAAAGATGAGAACAATAAAGGCTGCTACGGGTGTAATTAAACACAATTGTTCTGTCAGTAATTGTGTTGCTGGCGCGATTTGTTGAGCACGACTATAATTATAATGAATAGCATTATACTCATGATTGAAGGAAGACTACAAATATGTCTAGACTTTATAAAGAGGCTAGATGAAAATTTGTGATCATACATTGATTTAAGCTATACCGGTATTGCTACATGTCAACCAATACGACATCTAACTAGTGGCTCTGTGAGCTGTAGACCTCGCGAGTATGTCGTTGGGAAAGCTGAACTGCTAACACACATAAAAAAAATAACCCAAATAATTTTCTTTCAATAACAAATACAAACTTATGAATGTACCTGGTTACGTACATGCAGTATGAAAGTAGCCGCACCAATAACTTTGTAAACTACATTTCGCGATCTTTAATACAACCTATTGACTTTTTACTAAAATTATATAGTCTGTTTCACTCTCATGGTCTTTACGAATCCAACGACACCTCATTTGTTAATATCCATCGAGCCGTTTGGGTTGTAGCGATTTTTTTACATTTTAAAACCCCATATCTCCGCCATTTTGAAAAAAATCTAAAAACTGGCTCGAGTAAAAAATTCTATTAATTTTTCCAACCTGCTCACAAAATTTCACGAGAATCGGTTCATAAATGCGACCTGTAGAGGAGAACAACCGGACATACGAAAGCATTTTTGCCCAAACCTGAAACGGAGACGCTTCGCTCGCTTCGCTCGCTCGGTCAATAACTATAATTATTAACTATTCTTAGGTCCATGCAATCAGTCAGCACTAATATTAGGACATCGAGCTGCTTAAATTCATCAGGAGCCAAACTACCCACCATCTCATTCTTCTACACCAAATCGAACTTGATCGGAACTCGCAAAGCAAAGAACTCGAGTACTATTTTAAATCGGCCCAATCTGCTTTTACTAACACCAAGCCCTCGATTCTCGCACTATCGAGATCATCTCCCCAGTCGAGATATCGGTTTTGATACCGCCTGAATCCGTCGAAAACGATCTCTATTTATATTTATTTCGATCAAAAACGGCTCGAGATATCTCTGTTGGTCGAAAGGCTAGTCGTAAGAATAGCTTTTTCTAGTTTTTGATAGAGATTTCGGTATCTCAAAATCGATATTTCGACCATGGACATGATCTCGCTAGCGCCAGAATTGCCCCCAAGCCTTGTTAACACCGCAAAGTTTGTTAACCCCTTTGTTGGAACTGACGAGAAGTGATTCCGTAGTTTGACGATTGAGTTGTTTGTTATGCATTTTAATAGGATTTATAATTCAGGATTTGAAGGAAAAAGTCGTTTTAGTTTTGATTGAAATTTGTTGATGCTTGAAGGATGCTTTATACAATACTTATTATATTTTTTCGATTATATGGGTTTACGTTGTATGTATAGACTAGAGTTGTTTAGTACATTCATGGTGAATACATATACTACTTACTTCCTATTACTAATATATAAAAAATACAATACCATTCATTTTCTTATCTATTTAATGAAAAGCTAAGGTTCGTAGTAAATCAAAATAACTCGATAATAATCATAAACATTTACATGTTTTCGAAACATTCGTTTGTTTGTGTCGTGTATATTTTTCAAGATCCAAATGCGGACAAAGTAGTCATAAAACGCTGTAGTAAAAATGATTAGGCAAATAAAACCAACTGTACAATAAGAGTACGGTATGACAGCGAGAAACATATCAGAGCAAGTGCTATTCATATTTATAATTAGGTATTTATAACAATGGGATGGAAAATATCTAAAAATACCTAATAAAAATTCATAATTTATTAAAAATTCATAATTTATTCAGGTAAAAATTTGTAAGTAGATATAAGAATTCAAAAACTCCTTGCTCCCGACAACGCGTTCGTTCGGACGCTATACAGGTTGTAACAGAAAGGGGTGTACAAGCCGGAAGAGGGTTGTTAGGGACATCATTCTGAACAACTTCACTATGGGACCGACTTGATCAGAGCAACTTTATTTTTATTGACTCAGTACATTTCGGGCCTAGCGCTCAGCTGATCTGTATGGTGGAGTGAAAAATAAAGTTGCTCTGATCAAGTCCGTCCGATAGTGAAAGTTTTTCAGAATGATGTCCCTAACAACCCTCTGTCGGCTTGTACACCCCATTCTTTCTGACGGTCTGAAAACGAGCGCTGTGAGCTAGAACATGTTTGTGCTACTCACAGCAAACGCTGAGACCGTCCCTTTTTTGTCTTATTAAACTAATGTACCCTATTTAGCTGTACTTTTTATGTATATTTTTTTAAGGCAAAATAAACTATTTCTATTCTATTCTATTCTATTCTTCTGCTACACCCTGTATATGAAACCTCAAAAGTAATAACTTTGATGTAGCCTTTCACATCATTTAGAAAATATACTAAATGTATTTTGTAATACAATCAATAAGTCGTTACAGGCAAAGTAAATAAGACAGGTTCTTTTTCTGCTATCTGTATGTGTCTCTAGATGGAGATATTTACACAAATGTTTTACTTTATCTGATATGATAACCGGTTCGATGATTTCGTTTAGTTCTTGTAGCAGTCGTGGCCGAGCGGTTAAGGCGTCTGACTAGAAATCAGATTCCCTCTGGGAGCGTAGGTTCGAATCCTACCGACTGCGGGTTTTTTTTTAAATATTTTACAGTGCATATTACCACCACGCTGGAATTCTAAATAACTACCAGCGTTCAACAGTCCGCAGACAAGACATGAGACCTCATCAATCTCATCATGGAACACAGTTGTTAGCTCTTCAAAACCTGAAGCCGTGTTAGGCCTCTTCGGAAGTTATAGAAAATTGATGCACGGATATTTTCTAGTAAGATTCATTTTCGTACCGAGCAGACAGATTTGAATCTGTATCTGTACGCTGTGACTAAACAAAATCATTTATGCCCGGTTTCCTGGGCGCTGATTAAAGTTAACAGGTTGGTTAAATCAACTTCAGCAGCCAATCACGAACCGCTATTATTCAAAATAACGGAACTTGATTGGCCGAAACTGATTTAACCAACCTGTTAACTTTAATCAGCGCCCAGGAAACTGGGTGTTATTCTCATAATTTAAATTGTTTTCTAAAATCCGGCAAATTTGAATTTAGAACAGTTCTAAATTCAAAATTGGCGGCAAATATGTAAACGACAGATAACTTAAAAGGCATGCCTTGTCAGGACCTTCTAAACGGGCAATGTTTTTCTGCAATATGTGGCTGCAATATTGCAACTAAAATGCCCGGCCATCACAAAAATATTGCACTGCAACTGATGGCCGTGCAATTTATGGCTGGGCAATGTTGTTGCAATTAGGCTGCAATAGTATGGCTTTGCAATATTGCAGAAAAATCGATAGCCTAGCGATCTTCCTGCTATGGGCACTACCGGCCATGTGTGGCAATACAAAACATTTGGCTATGGGACGCATATTACTGCAATATTGTGTAGTGTGGCTGGCATTGCTTGCAATGTTGCCGGCCAGAATGTTGCAGCCACATATCGCCGCAAAACATTGCCCGTTTTGCAATTGCGTTCGTATTTTAAGTGGTGTTAAATCAAATAAGGTAACTTGTCGTGGGCTATTTTTTAAATTGAAAATACACACTGTCACAGCGCTCTACATCATCGAGCTTTGCAAACTAATACAGCGTTATCCTGAAAAGTTTCCCATCTCTGAACGCAAGAGTAATAGGCTAAGAGATAGGTTTAAGCATGACCTTAAAACTAGTTACTGTAGAACTATAGTAAAAGCACTAGTAATATGGCGGTCTGCGTCGATAATAAGCTACCGTTACATATAAAGCTTCTCTCGGGTGATCGGTTTCTGAAGGCCTTGAAACAGTACCTACTGCTTATGTGTCCTTATACGCTGACTGAATTTTATGAACATGAAAAATTATCGTGTTAGAATGTATCGTGTTAGAATGTATTTACTGTTTTACGGATTAGACTTTCTTCTTTTTATGCTTACGACTATTAGTGACATTAATATCAATTCTATAATTCACTAAAATAATGTTAATATAAAATTATGCTATGTGTGATGATTTGATTATTATTTATTTTTTTCCAAGTGAAAAAATATTATTACTTTATTCTGTTTGAATTTAATTCTATTCATAATTATGATTATTAAAATTGCCATGCCGCCATCGGTATAATTACATTGGGACATTATATTATATTACATAAGATCTGTAAATTATACTGTAATTTATCGCAATAAAATGAAATGAAAGTGAATGAATATTTAGGGCGAGATTTACCAACGAAGAGTAACTTTTTACTCGAGAGTATCTTCTACTTTTCCTAAGAATAACCTCATTTTGAACGTCTTTGTCATATTAATTATCCCCGGCTAGAAAACATAGATAATATTCTCGCATAATTCACAATTCACAATTCTTTATTGCACACAATAATTTAAACAGTTACATTAAAAGAAAACACATGTACAAAGGCGAGCTTATCTCTAAAAAGAGATCTCTTCCAGCAAACGGAAAAATTATATAATGAAAGGGTAGGCAGTGCACAATAACAAGTTTAAATAAAATATAAACATAACCTTTTGCTGGTAAAATCCACCCTTATAGAGTTAATTGTATCTAGAGAAATTCACCAAACCTATTTGTAGATAGGTATCGTATTTCAACAACTCGTATGCTATTATAATTTATGTGATGACACTCGCGAATGTAGAGTCCATGGTAGTGTGTATTTCCACGTTTCCATGTTGAACGGTACTACGGCGTCACCAGAATCCGAAGGATATTAGCAAATTCGGTCATTAAACTTTCAGCCGAAAGCAATAAAAACGTAATAATTCCGTACCTATTAAGATTCCGAGAGCAACATTCGTCGTCTCATCGTCATTCACCTGAAGACGTGGTCTCGCCGGAATTGCTACACGTCTCCTTTATTTTTCACGCCGCGCGGCACGACTCAGGAATTTATATTATTCATAAGGAAAATGAATTTGTGCAATTTCGCTCGTCAAGGGCGGGCGGAAGAAATCGCCTCAGTTTAGTGGGCGCGCGGCGAGGCGACAAGCCACCTGAGGAGCAGTATTTTAACGTCAACATGCTAAAGTGCTGGTAGAGTCGTCGTCGGCTCCGTCATAATCTGTCATCTTACTACCGTTTGCACTACCTAAGAATAGACAGAGTGGTGTTGAAGGCTGCAGACTAGTAGAGCCCCCGTTGGCATCCCTATGAAGCGTCAACACCTTAATATACTTAAAATGTTATCTTGGTACCTATTATTTTTGATGAAATCCAGTTTATGGCCTCTAAACTCTGCTCATTTTCTGAGTGTCCTTTGATTTCGCCGCGCCGCCCCGGGGCGTAATTTGAAAGCCTGCCGACACTCTATCAAAGAAAGCCGCCGCCCAATTGACACTAAAATATGAATGCAGTATACAGGATACACAATATGACAGTCTGCGCTCATATTTATTTTAAGATACAATTATAATAGGTTGAATACACTTGAATTACAACATTTTCGATGATTCCATAATAATTCTTGTGTATCGAGAAGCAGAGTTGAAACTCGAACTCGTGCTATAAACAGCAGCAGCAGAAACCTTCTAATATTGTTTCACAAGGGAAACTTATCGCAAATTCACACGAACTGAAACTTTCGTTACTGTGGTTGTTGAAACATTTTTTTAAACATAATTTATAGTCGATAAAGTACGTTAAGGTAAACTGCCCTAACTTCGCGGTAAAACGCAAATCTGGAAAGTAAGACAGGAAAATAAGCATTTCTGCGCATGATAGGTAGTGTAAATAATTTTTATAAATAGAAGTCGGGCTTATATTTTATGTTTCTACTGATAATTAATTTTATTTCGATTGATTTCTTATTTTAAAAAAATATTGAAATGATCAAGTCGATTTTCCCTTATTTCGAGGTATAAATTTATTTTTTGCCTAACTTCGCGTTATAATCTCTTCCTAATTTCGAGGGTCGTAAAGTTGAACCTATTAGGTTCCGTAGTTTTCTTTTTCTGTTGTGCTATGACCGATTCTAGCTTTGATTTATAGGAGGTTTTAACTGAAAACACAGTTGTATATAATTAACTTTGTCATTTATTACACATAAAAACAATAAAAATAAAAATGGAACAAAATAACAACATGTACAAAGGCGACCGTAGCAACATCTGACAAATTTAAGAAACGCCCAATAAACTACTTCCCTTAGATTTACTTAAATTATGTACCACTTGAACATCGATGGAACCCTAAAACATTCCCCCAAGATGATAATATCAATGGAAATTAGGCTATATGAACTTCCTTATTTCGTGGCATACACACGAAATTAGGGTCTCATAGAGCCTAATTTCGAGGGTGTCTACAATTCGTACCTCGAAATTGGGAAATTTGATAGTGTTCTTTAAACCTAATTTCGACCCATAAAAATTGCATCACGAAACAAATGCAGGTATCTTAATCGATTAACGATGAAATTTCTCATAGTATATACAAGATTCAAGTAAACAGTAATACATTAAGAGTACTTTTTTCTCAATTAAAAAAGACAATAACTTTTTAGGAGTTCTAAGAAACCAACACTTTTTCTCAAAAGTTTTCGTAATAAAATAAGATTTCTTGTGGATAAAACATACCACATAATTAGGTTTTCAAATTGTTAGACTAAACAGCATTACAATCTAACATAGCATTGATTAAATAAGATATTACTCTTTAAGTTATTAGCAAATAAACACGACGCATGATTTCCCTTATTTCGATGTAACCCTCGAAATAAGGCTGACCCCTTAAAATGTATGCCCTTATTTGGAGGTATTTTGTTTTTCCTTTTTCAAGTCCTAAATCAATTAGAAATGGCAAAAAACTTAAATTTTTAGGAAATATAATAATGGGAAAAAGTTATAAATATCATCTGCACTACTTGGAACGGTAGAAAGACACATTAAACACGGATTGAATATACGCGTGCTCTTACCTGACTCACTCTCTACTTGTATGGGCACGTCTAGTCGCATCGCCCTCGCCGCACTTAATTTTTTTTTTTGTTGTGTTGCCCTTTATTTAGAATTCCCAGCGTCAGTTATGTGGTGCGGTATTATATTTCGCACTAGCACATATTTTTCGTGTGCACCTATACCTACTTAATCATGGACTTAAACATGAAAACATAAATACCTCCAATTAAGGACGTGATTTTCAATACCTCGAAGTAAGGGCGGTTTACCTTATTTGTTTTCAAAATCATTCTACTTTGTCATTGTTTTAACTATGTTTTGTTAAATTTTTAACCGACTTCAAAAAATGAGGGGGTTATGAATTCGGTTGTAATGTTTTTTTTTTACCATTTTTTATGTTTGTTACTGGTACTATATCTGAACCGATTTAAAAAATTCTTTCTTCGTTCAAAAGGTCACTCCAATATTTTGGTCTCATTTTTCGAAAATCAGGTTTCGGTCCTGTAGGTTTCTACATGAAAAAACGTAAAGTAAAGTAATGTTTATTTGCATGAATATAGGTGTAAATCAGGTATTTTATAATGAATGTCACTAAAATATTTTTGCTATATTCTGCCATGCAGACGTGCAAATGTGATACAACATAATGATTAAAAAATTAAATTAGTTACGTATCTAAAAACTGTAAACTTCAATTTGATTTTACCTGGATGACATTATGCATCCGGCCTTTCTGTGACTTTTCACGAGATATATTTGGCTTTTATTAGTCAGTAATACAAGGAGACAGATTTCATAGGCTCGTTGTCAGGTATATAAACGATATTTGTATACCGTGGAGGACTAAGTAATAGGTCATGAAGTCGGTTTTTTTAAAGTTTTTAAGTTGGTGAATTATCTACTTGTCCGTTTAACAACCTTCAGGACCCAACTGAACCCGACATTCACAGATTCGTCCCCAATTTGGTTACACGCCCCTATGCATTCCCATAACACGAGATAAATTCACGATCTGCTGATTCCTATTTAAGCCTCGTCGCACACATTGCACAATAGCAAACGGTGAACGCTTTCATAACATAAATACGGCAAGCCTGCCTTTGAACCGCGTCACAAACGCTGTGGCCTATCTGTTTATCTTCACAAATTCTTTTCCTCGCTGAATACATTGTTTGCTGGCGCGTCTGCCTGTCATGTTTGTATGTATGAGGGTCCAGTGCAAGACATTTCCATACAAAACGCGGCGGGAATCGTCGGGTGTTAAGCTTGGATTGCAAGAATAAGGATATCTCCAGCTCGGGTAGAACGAGATGTGAGTGTTCGCTGTTCATTACGCTGAATGTGCGAATGGTGCAGTCGTCGTTAAATCTAGTCGCCCCTTTTACTGGCATTTCAGCAGGTTTCTATTGCTGCGCTGTAATACTGAAATAAGTTGTTATACGACTTTTATGCGAAATTCAAATATTTTTTCTGAAATCCGTTGTTATCCCAAGAAATAGAGGTTGTGTCTTTCGCATTCGCATTCGCGACAGCAAACACCGTCCTGCTCATGCTGGGAGAAATAGGACGAAATAATATGTTTCCTTCCACTTTTTATTTTAACATCTTTCATGGTAAAATCTAGAACTAGGTCTAACACAATTCTAAAGAACACGTTGGCACTGCAATTCTAGCACTTTCCGACAATTGTCGACCCGCCCGCCCTACCCCGCCCATAGACTTGCAACACAGATAGCAAACCTGCGTTAGCTCGCGTGCGCGCGCACTGAATATACGTCGCCATTACATTGCGATACGATCAACGGTATGTTTCAACACGATCATCCAGGACCGACACTGAGATATAAATGTTTTCTTATTATCTATTGTTTTAGTTTTAACGACACAACGCTGAATTAAGCAACTGCCCTATTTATTAATCTAACATCTGTCTGCACTCATTTTGATTAACCGCGTAAATTGATTTACTTACTTGTGTATAGCATAGTGTAGCATAGTTTTTATCGTAATCACTTTTATGCAAGTAAAAAAATACTTACTCTTATAGGATATAATTTACAACAGTGAATAAAAAAACAGCGTTTGGCTAATACTTACTCCAGTTTGCATTACAGTTTTGATCAATCAGCGGCTTTAATCACCGGGAATCAGATCCTCAGTCTTTGCGAATAACCTTCAGTTTGTTGCCACGAATAATTAACACTTTCGTTTGCCATCGTAGATGTTTCACGCAGATCACGCTATTATCTCAGGGGCGGGGCTCAGTTGGAGCGATGGCTTATTCGCACTTGGTGTAAATTGCTATTTTGTAGCGCACGGTGACTTTTTGTAGACTTTTACATTTACGATGACGTTTACTCTGGCCGCAACTGTACTTCTGCAACCCCACATGGGGAAAGGCGTGACACTACGTTTGATTATTTATAATGACAATTACGAATAAATATCTCATATCTTATATCTTATAATCTGGCTGGCCCCAACTAGGTTATCCAAAGAACGAGTTAACAGCAACAACGCTGAATTAAGTTTGTAGGCGCGCTGTTATGGCGACACAGTATGTCACCAGAGACAAAGAATAAATTAGTAATGAAATAATGAAAATTTACTGAACATCAGAATCTGTAAAATGTCATACAATCACTCGCTTCGTCAATGCATCAGAGCAGATGGTATACTCTCGAGGATTCTCGGTTCATCAGAATACTGTGACTTTATGTCTCATCAGTTCACCTGGAGTCCCGTGGTAGCGACAGCAGCGCTGTTGCACAATGCCTCTCGTTATCGCTCATTATGCAGCTGAGCATCGAGTGTCGTTGCTGTCCTTACTAAGGCACCAACCGCTCGCTCCGTTGTGGTGCGGGAGGGGATATAAATATTCAGTTTAGGTTGCACTTATTTCTGTTATCTTTGTAATCGGTTTACTCAAATAAGGACATAGGCCGAACAAAGATACGAGGGAGAACAATAGACGTCGGAGCGAGAGGGTATGTCACAGTATTCAATTGTTAAATGCAAATACGTATTTCATTATTTGAAACATATTAATAATAAATATCATCATATTATAGGTTAACTATAACAAACAATCTCCTCTTTTACCTATAGTGGCAAATGTTATTACTTCCAACGTGGTAAACTCAACATTATTGTGCAAGCCCTTATTTATCTCGATAATTAACATATACCATGCTTGCTTACCTAAAACGCAAACCCTGTATAAAATAATGGTTAAGATTACCCGAATGTTTAATTATTCTCCTCTAAATTAAGCGCTCAAGTAAATGTTAGTGGTTGTTGCTATGTTATGTTTGAATGTAAATTACGATGTGGTGGTAGTAGATATACCGTTAATCTGATTACAGTACTTCGCCACAGAGTCAAGTCTAGACAGTGAAAGATGGATTGTAGTGTATCAACCTACGAAACAATGTTATACGATTATTTTATCCCATCACTCGAGAAAATGTATCGGCTAAATAGTGAACTCGGCGATCAAATGTTAAATGGCGGAGGGAGGTAGAGAGGTACATAGAATCTTTGGTTTTTATTTTTATACGACGTACATACTTTAACCACATCAATATAGCGTCACGCCTTTTCCCATAGGGGGAGGAGGAGGGGGGAGGCAGAGAGGCACAAGTGTTCTGTGCTTTTAGTCAGTTATTCCATAGGTACTGAGTACTAGCTTGCGCGACAAGGGGCTGGCCCATCGCCGCCAATTTGGAGTAACCACAACTCATTTAAAAATAGCCTGAAAAATTTCGTATGTAGATTTATGCGATATTCCATAATGTCTTCTCATTTTCCATAAATGCAAAAGAAAATTCAAAGTTTCCTTCCGCGCACCCTTTTGTGTCGCGCCAGCAATACCAATCGTTTGTGAGTCCTGGATTTGGCGGCAGCGGCGCGGCTTACAGATGGTAAGCGGCGGTTATCGACGCATCTCTCGGGAGTTCTCTGGAATCTATTGCGAATCCTGTTACGGAACCTTATCATACCAAGCTACATCTACCATTTTGCGTTGGCAAGAAAAGCGCGCTTTTGTGAATTTTCTATACAAATATTTATCTTATAAGTTTTCTGTGTGTCGTGTACGAATAAGATAATTCGAGCTGATTTAGACGAGAGGTTTTGTTTGAAGAAACGAAGTTAGCCGCAATTGAAGACTGAAAATAGAATCTAAAGCTATCTAAAGCACCTTATTATATTATAGTCTATATTATTATAAATGTTATAGTTATATATTATAGTCTGAGAAGGCACCTGTATGGTTATACGAGTAATTTTTAATAATACAAAATAGTGGATAAAAGGTAGATGCCATTTCGTTCATGGAATTTTCAATTAAACTCAACGCTCTAGAACTTTGTTTTTTAGTTTCACCAGAAATTATACTGTACTGTCTACTTCTCGGACCAAAAATTTCAAAATAATATCAGTCAAGTATAAGCTACGCGGATAAATAGGTCTGTAAATGGCGACGCATTTTTTATTCTTATGGTATGGTTGGCAAAAGAAGTTCACAAAAATCGATTTTTATTTTTCCTACTAATATTTTTGCTATTTTTTTTTACATAACATAACATTAGCGTCACGCACGGCTGTTCCCATACAGGGTGGCAGAGGTGTGTGAATATTAGGTTAACTGGTCATCACGCCAACTCGCTAAAATAACTAATTCGAAACACGATTGCAGAAAAAACTTCGCAGTCGGTAGGATTCGAACCTACGCTCCCAGAGGGAATCTGACGACTGCCATATGTGGTATCATTGAATATCTTATAGGAGAGCGTCGCTCTCATAACGACTTATTTATTTTACAACATGTTTTGAACATAAAGGAAATAAAATCATAAAAAGTAGAAAGTAATTTTTAAATTATGCTGATGTATGATATAGTTATTTATAAGATAAAGCCTTAGATATCATGTTTTACCAACGATTGAAGTGAACGTCTGTCAATAAAGCTAAATACAGTATCGAGCGAGGTCAGCAAATTGGTGAAAGTATCACCAATCAGCAACATCTCCGTCACACTCACACGTGCACGTACGACATGTGTAAAGTATGCTGCCCTTTAGATTACTTAAATGGAAAAAATGGTGTTGCGTCGTTTTATTACAGAGTTCCCCTGGCCACCTTCTGGCTCCAGCATCAGATCAGCTCCATATCTTTAAGTATTTGTTAAGACGAATCGAACGAGCCCAAACATGATGGGGTTGGGTTGTTTTATTACAGAGTTCCCCTGGCCACATTCAGGCTTCAGCATCAGATCAGCTCCATGTCTTAAAAAATATTAAGTATTTGTTAAGACGAATCGAACGAGCCCAAACATGATGGGGTTGGGTTGTTTTATTACAGAGTTCCCCTGGCCACATTCCGGCTTCAGCATCAGATCAGCTCCATGTCTTAAAACATTCTCGGGCCAAAGTATTTGTCAAGACAAATGAAACGAGCCTCAATTCTACGGGCTTGCGATGTTTAATGACAGAGTTCCCATGGCCGTCTTCCGTTTCCATCATTAGATCAGCTCAAATATTGCATTGTAATCCAATTTACATACGTATGCAAAATTTCAGCTCAATCGGATAACGGGAAGTGGGTTAAATTCAAGCTGACAGATTTGACGCGAACATACATCCATACATACATACATACATACATACAGTGCAAGTTAAATAAAAGCTTTTGATTAATAAATTATAAAAATAACTAGGCTGTTAAGAATCAGCACCCAACATGCAACTTGAAGTAAAAGAGAGAGATACCTTCAGAAACGTGACATACCAAGACCAATGACCAATACATAATAAAGCATAAGGTATAATTGTATTTATTCTAATATTTTGGTAACTAGTAATACCTGACAGTTTGTTGAAGTAACAGTAGTATTTTAAAACATGTAGGTAAGTATTTTAATATCTACGGAGTATCAAATACCTAAAACATAATCAACATAACATTTTACATTATCACGACGACGACGCCATGCTATAGAGGCTTTCTTGAAACTCCATGCTATTTATCACCAGACCTTATTGTAGAGAAGGTCCCCACGAACTATGTAAGTGCCACTAGCTAGCACGTTAGCCTAACGCTAAACTAAGCCACAAAGATTCTGAAATTCTCGAGCCGCCTACCAAAATATCGATAACATAGCAAATTACTGTTCAAGACTACTTCAAGTACGATTAATACCCACCCATTACCAAACTTGTTTCGAAGGGTTTTCATTATTTCATGATCAGCCAACTTTAATTGCGTTTAGGAGATTTTCCAACGAGGATTTACGAAACTACTAAGTACCTTCTGTAATCTGAAGGAGGCATTAAATCTTAAACAACAACGCGAAACTAGGATCATAATAATAAATACAAATACTGAAATAAAGGACGTTGCTCGTATTGCGGCCAGGGAACTTGCGTGAAGATGCTACAATTTGACCTTTGTTCATATAGCGTTATCTTTTACTGTATTATAAAGGTAGAGTTGAGGAAAACTTGTTGTAAAAATTCATCGTTTTTTAATTGGCACCGCAACGCAAATACTTGATTTGGTCGGTATCGCAGAATATACTGTTTATTTGGCTAACTCAACGTTACTGCTACGAAGGAACAAAGAACTTTCTCGCTTGATATAATTCCTTTGGGAATGTTGTTCATTGATGGACGATCCACATTGAATCTGCAAATTATAATTCTACTTTGTATATAGACATAGATATAGACATACGTTTATTCACTGAAGAAAACATGGGTACATCGACATACAATTTCAAAAGCAGGAAATCAACATTATATTGTAGAAGTAAACACGTAAGTATTTTCCGAAACAGAAGAGTTTAGAAGATGATGTACGCATGCCTCGCCAGTGAAATGGATCCAACTCAGCCTAAAGCTGCAACAAGGCTGCAGCGCTGATTTTCGGTCAGTCATATATAAAGGACAACCACTCAACGGCCGCCCACTCCCTGGCCGCACGATACCGCCCCGCTGCTTGATACTGGGCTTACGAAACAGGCCTATTTGCTTTATTTACGATAGCTGTTAAGCAGTTAAGAAGCATTATATACAGATTATTACAATTTCAACCTTCGTCTAGAGTAATAATGGTTGTTTTGGATGTGCAGTTAGGTAACGGTGCCGATAAAAACAGTTTTCACTTAGCCGAGAGCTTTTAATAAAAGGTATGCTGCCCTTTATACCGAAGATTAGAAAAAACTAAAGATTTGTACCTACATTTTGGCATTTTATTAGGTCGGCGATAAAAATATAGTACGGGGCCATTGTTTTGGCACGTCGGGTCTCGTCTCACTTTCTCTCTCTCTCCCGCCAAGTCTAACGCCGAGTATCATACTCGGGGCACGTCGGGTCCCGCCCAGAACGTGCCAAAACAATGGACCCGTACTGTATCTTCGCATTTTGTCTCAAGATCGTTACAGGGTGACCAAGCGAGGTGCATCTTTTTCTTGCGAGGGAAAACCCCCTCCTCTCCCCTCCTTTAGATATTTCTTGCAACATCCTGTGTAGAATGAGGTCCTTAGTGTGCCTCTCAATTTTGATTGAAATCCGTCGATAAATGAAGCTAAAGCAAACTTTCACCCTTTTCCCCCTTATTTTCCAAGCAATCAAAAATCCCAATCGACTAGAATAGGCGATTTTGTGACAGCTAAAAAGAGTTCTGAAAGCTGCCAACAGATGTCGTAGGCAAGACATTGGGGATGGCTTTTATATCGTTCATCCCTAATTTGATTTTAAAAAGGTGTTTAGGAGTGGTCACTTTCCTCACCAAAGTGCTTTTCTTTTTGTGAGAAAACGCGTAGTATTTCCGGAAAATTCAGTTGAAATTTATCTAAAATATTTGTCACCAAAACGCAAAAATCTGCTTTTTTATACGTCGAAGAGACGCATACACAAGCTAAATTTGCATATATTGTCCATATTAGGGTCAGAAAATTACGTTACGTTCACCAAAATGAAATAACTAAGTATTTTCATTTTCGATTTCCAGATAAACTACGTATTTCCTCGCAAAAGAATGAAAAGATTGGTATGGAAAGTGACTGCCAGCTATCCATTAAGCACCTTTTTATAATCAAATTAGGGATGAACGATATAAAAGCCATCCCCCATTTCTTGCCTACGACATCTAGTGACGAATTTGGAACTACAGTTTTATTTTTAAATCTCCCATTCATAAATAAATCAAGGAAGTTGTGTGCCAATTTTCGTCAAAACCTGTTATCGATATAAAGTTGCAGAGCGTTTACTCATACAAAGTAATGAAATGAGGTCTTGTATTACACAACTGATTCTATGATCAAGCTCAAAGCTATTGTTTCAACAAGCTCTAGTGTTTGTAGCTCGCTAGGCTAGATGATCCGGGGACGGATATCCGGCAGTGTCATAGACCGGGTAATTGAGAGATCCGGCTGGGACGTCAGCTGGAGTATGCTATGATAGGTACTGTGTTACTTGATATGCTGTTGCTGGTCTGTTGAATGAAAGACTTCTCCCTTGTGTTCTGCAGATTTGTAGTTCTCCATTATTGGGTCAATCCTTCATACTGGTTTCTTTGTATCTCACTCTTGCTATACGGAGGTATGAGGAGCCAAGACTTCCTTCTTCTCAGTGCAACACAAATCAAGGATAGCGCTAACTAATTTTTCAGATGGTGGAACCAATCCCAACCTAGATTGACTGGCTTTACAGAATCAAATCTAAATTTAAGTTTCTTACTGTAATACTATACTTAATTAGGCGCGATGTAACCTTAAGCTGTGTCCCATGATACGGATTTTTCTAGTATGGGACGCTACTAGAAAAAGTGTATAAATGTATTGTGCCTACAATACATGAATAATGGCCTACGCACACTGGAACGGCATGGCAAGGGATTTTAAATTTTTACCAATGGACATTCAAACGTATCCCTATAGAAATAAGACATAAATTGATATGCTTTCAAACAATGCCGTCTTCGGCTTTTTAAAAACCATAGCAATTTATGTCTTATTTCTATATCGATACGTTTGAATGTCCATTGGTAAAAACTTGCTATGCCGTCCCGGTCTGCGTAGGCCTTACAAAAACAGTTTCGTGGGTTTCCCATATACCGTTACAAACAAGGCATATACAGAACTTTAAAGCTATCTATGGCGCACCACTTCGACCAACACTTACATACTTCTAACTGCTGCCTGGTTGGAAATTTATTAAAATAACTCCTACACAGTGTCGATGACGTCTGCGTTTATATAGAGGTGATTCGAGCTAAATGAATGTCGTTAATTGTTCAAAAATGGACGCACGGATAATCAAACCAATCACAAATGCTCATTGTTTATCCTCAATGAGCAATATAAATAAAGCAAAGCCAAAACACCGTCGTCTCCGAACGACAATGCTCCAAACTCCCAATACCAAGTATTTACAATTTCCCTTCAAACTGCGCCTCCCTTCTTTACACACGTTTTTAAAAACAGTGCCGTTTGTCCCGACGAGAAAGCAACTAATTGACGAATGAGCAATCGGCAAACAACCAGTGTAAGTGGATTACCGCTCCGACCGTCCGGAGCAAACACTTGCCACAATCAGCGGCGGGCAAACATTACAGTTTTGTTGGCCGCCACTATACGCCACTGCGCGCCATTGGCTTCCAATGTGGTACCGTGCAGTGCAAGTGGTTGTCGCGTGAACCTACTAGCTACTAGAACTGTTTGTGGTGTAGACAGTTACTGTAAGGTGTCCACATGATGGTGCGAAGATCGGATTAGGTTGGACCAATCAGTCGAATTAGGCAACTTTGATGTTTCGTAGATCATGGGAAAGTGTGGTCTACATATCATGTGTATTGCATTGAATGTTAAGGGATCGGGATAGACCAACAAAGAACTTCATGTGTGTACCTACTTACTAAGTGGACATAATAAATAACCTCTATGTCGAACAGTTAGTCAAGCCTGCCTGCGTCGCTTACGCACCAACCATCAGCCTGACTCCTACCTTTATTAATCTGAGCTCCTACGTGCTGTTTCCGGTAGATTTATACAGTGTTATTACAAAAAAATTAAACGCAGAAACAAACATCAAATCCCAGACAATTTCGTTTTTAAGCATTTTCGTTGAACGGGTTTTTTTTTGTAATGTAATAATAACACCCATAGTATCTATGATGGGCTGATATCGAGTTTTCAATCGAGAGTCACATGGTGCCACATCAGCATTTAAACCGCCACACGGTCTCATTTGTTTGCCTTGCTATTATGTAATGAAGTGAAAATTGATTTTGGGCGTTTGCGGTTTGCGCGGACGCATCGAATAGTTGGCGGAGTCCTGCGGAAACAGAACCGACGACCGAACCCCGCGAATCATTCGCCTACCATACTCACTGCCCGGCTACGCATTGTTGCAATTGCAGCGAGCGCTAAAGACCGATTTACATTTCAGCGATTACAGTAGCGATTTAACCATACGGCAAAGAGTTAATTATATATTTATGGGGTATACGGTCATAGCAGTAAATAGGAAGAAGCGTCCAAACGAGTAAGTAGCGTCATATTACTTGTCAGGAAATATTACAGGTGTCCGCGGTAGCTGTGTTACACTTATAGATTGTACCAAACTTGCCCATCTGCATGGTGCCGGTCCGTTAAGTTGTTGTGGGAGACACAAGAGAGGGTGCTACTTCAATTAACAACAACTTCTGCTACAGAACTCCCTTTTATCGTTCAAACGTCAATCACAACTTGACTCGCCGATGATGCTAGTTAACTCCCTAGTTCAGTTCAGTTCAAAATTTTTATTGACCATAAAATCATACATATTACTTAGTCAACGTCAATATAATATTAATATTTTTGTATACTACCGCCCGTTCGGAAGTTGTGGGCTTAGGTTGTGGCCTACCTATGGGTAGCGATAAACATAAAACATTTACATACAGGCACATAAATTGCTTCTGGCCCCACAATAGGATATCCTGTGTCGTGGGAAACAGAAACAGCGACATCACAAACATGTCAACATCCAAGACCTGGGGGCTTAATCAACAAATCATATCCCATGGCGATTGCAATCTTTAAAACGTGTGACCCCACCGAAAACACCGTGGCATTACTATACTCATTGGTGAGTACGTGACGAGTACACATTCAAGATGGCGGGCTAATCAGTACGAGTAAAGCTGTAAAAGTTATAATGAGAGAAACCTTAAATTATTAATCTACAATATGTATTGACGAAAATGAAATAAGGAAATCAGATAGGTTAAAATAAAACACACCATAGTATCCAAATATAACTATTAATTTTATTGAACACGCGCATTTCGTGACATCCATAGCCGCATATCACAAACCTTAATATAGTAGCTATGAGTTGCCCGAAACAAATTTAAAATTTAAGCATGCAGCATTAGAAAGAAATGACATTAAATGCATGGGATTCTTGCTATTATTTAATAAGTTGCTATTAGTTAAGTGATAACTTACCTACATTTCAAAATCGTTTCGTGTAACTCAGGGTAGTACCTAACTTAATTTGATTTGAGAACATTTGATTGCCCGAGGGCCGCTTTTATTCTCCAAAAATAAACTGTAATGTAAACTATGTTCTATACTACAGTATAGCAGCTCAATTAACAGCAGCAGAAGAAGTAGAGAAATTATCCGTGGCTTTGACACGGGATAGTATCCGGAAATCTGGTACATGGTTGTATTTGTATCTAATGAATGAATGAGGTGGCTGCCCATCGATCACCTGAAAGGTTCCAATGACTTCCGTTCCCCGGCAACTTGGTTTATTAGACCTACCTATTATACTATACCTTGCAAATGTGTCTAGTTCTATTAGTAAAGGCAAGGAGGTATTTAAAATAATGTATAATAATTGAAACAAAAAGTAAACTTTAGAAAAAACCGACTTCCACAAACCCTATTTGATTAGATTGAGTTTAATACAAACTGTAACCCCTTATCCCCCCCCCTTGGGGAATTAATTTTGTCAAATCTCATATCAGTGCTACCCCACGCTACTAAGGAACCCCTGTACAAAGTTTCATGGCTCTAGGTCCACCGGTTTAGGCTATGCGTTGCCTGCCCGTCAGCCACGCATTGTATTTGTACCTAGTATTGAGCAGATCTGGTGGCCATATGTGGTCTTCATCAGCAGTTCCGCATCACAATATTATGCTTACCATGTGCATTTGCACGAGTTATTATGAAAAACACAAAAATCACTATAGGTCTGCCTATAATATTTGAAGAGTTCCCTCGATTTCTCCAGGATCCCATCATCAGATCCTGACCTGGTGTCAATGGGACCAATGGGAAGGTAAACCCTTTCAAACAAAAAAATAATTTTCCAAATCGGTCCATCCGTTTAGGCGCTATCGAGGCACATACATAAAAAAAAATAAAAAAAAAAACAAACATCCGGACGAATTGTAAACCTCCTCCTTTGGGAAGTCGGTTAAAAAGATGAAGTTGCTGATTCAAAAAAGAAAACTTGTCTGTGACATTAAGGCTGGATTTTACCATGCGAAAATAACTATCCCGGGGGTAATTTGTATGACAATGGCAGTTCAAAATGACATCATTCTATGAAAAAATAGAAGATACTGTCGAGTAAAGAGTTACACTTCGTTCGTAAAATTCGCTTTAAGTAATGATTATAATCATTTGATAGTTTTGCTACAATGGGTCTGTAACTGAAATAAACTTTTCAGACGAGATCCTAACTAGAATATTCGGGATTTAAGTTGACTTCTTGGGTTAGCACTAGAATATTATATAAGTTGCATGTTGCATCATAAGCCTTCCGCACATTGAGCTTTATCCATAGAATATCCAATAAAATAATCCAATCAATCCATGTTTTGTAAGTGACTGTTTGTTACCTGAATAAAATAAAATAAAATAAAATATCGTCGATATTATAATCCATATTATGTCTTAGCAGATATTTTTTAAAACATAATTTCCTTTTTTATTATTACTAACGAATAAATCGAGCGTTTCAGCAACTCATAACCATTGTGTTTTCTGACTACCTTGCCCAATAGCCAATTGTGATACAGCAATTTCCTCCGATATGCATGTTTTCTCACGTAGTACTCTGCCAGCAAGTGAAGATTCACGAGTGTGTAGAATAGGAATTATAAATAAGGGAGAGAGACCCAGATGCGCCCAGCGAATGCACACAAGATATTCCTGAAATAACCCCGTGCAGTTTACGGTGTTGCTGACTCGAACGGCAACGGGGCAGGTGTTATTTTTGCAAAATACTTCCTTTGCTCGCTACTTTTTTATAAATACCTTTTTCGAACTCATGAATTGTGAACGACGATGCTGTAACCCGGTTAAATAGGACTGCATAGTTTTCGTTAAAATAGATACGAGTAAAACTTACAAGTAAGTACTACTCCGACCGAGTTAGTTATTTATGGTATCCATTAGCTTGGATTTTACTTTTTTATAATTTCAATCATTCCTAAATTAATCTGCTATCAGATGATTGAAAAGGTAGATTACATACTTTACTATAGAGGAGGCGGTAATACTCATTCTCTATTTAATTTGTGATTAATAATTAATTTATAAGACATTCGGCTAGTAGATATAACTAAATAATTAATTATAAGCACATTAACGAGTAAGGCGATTACGCTACACCACGGAACATAATGCTACATCACGTCGTGGATAGGATCTATTCCTGAGTAAGTTTATTTCTTTCAGTTACGCAGGCACTTTGTTAAATAAATAATAATGCGGGCCGCAGACCAGCAGCTAAACTAAGTTAGTTTAGCTTGGCTAGCATAGGTGACACAGTATTTCATACGTACACAGATTAATAAAGGGATGAAATTAAATGACCTTCAAAAAAACAATAGTTACCCTAAAAAGCCTCATCCAAAAATATATAATATGTACAAATAAATGAAACCTGTACCAAAATCTTTCGGGCTATATAAGTCATGCCTGCACTACAAAAACTTTTCATAACCCAAAAAGGCCACGCGTGCAGCAAATTTTAACTAGCAAAGTTTTGTGACATTACTACCCAAATATATCACTACATTTGCCATATTTAGGCATATAACCAAGTATATTATATTGATGGCAAATTAGTTGAGTCTCGCGGCTTTATTCCCACCCCTCCCACCCGTGGCTACACCGCACGCGTGGTGGCCATTAATAAATGAATGGAAACTAATGTTTTTTTTGGTGGCCGTTATTTTATTGAAAGCTCTAAGAAGCTCAGTCTTTAGTAAACATTTTACGGTAGTATCGGTGATCCTTTAGAATTTCACTTATATTTTTTGGGTAAACAATGATTTTTGTATATTAATTTGCTTTATTAGGATAAAATTATGTAACATATTTGGATATTTTTTTAAATAAAATGCGAGTACATATTTGCTGCTTGCGTGGCCTTTTTGGGTAGCTCAGCGATTATTCTGATGATAATGATTAGCAGACCTTACGTTTATTGGTGATAATTTCTGGTAAGTACTTACGATTTTTTGGGCGTTATATATCATTATATCTAGTGATTGCTTAAACCTAAGCCAAATTAAACTAGATTAGCAAGATTTGGGTTTCTTGAGCGCCAATCAATTCAGTTGACTAACAGATCAAAACTTGCATGCTAGAAAAATGTGTTTGACAGTTCTTTTGGTTAAGTAAAAATGATCGACCGATTAGTAAATTTTTGCTAATCTGCCCCCCCCCCCCCCCCCAAGTCAAGGTGAATATTACACGAGTAAACTAGTAAGTTCCTCAATTTTTCAGGAGCACATTCTGAGTGATCGGGGTGTGCTGAGGATTGTAATCATACTATCACAAATTTTAGATTACCAAAGTCATCTATTTAGATGGATGGCAGATGAATTTGTAATATAAAATAACGAATGCTGTTTCAGACATCAGACAAAATGAATTCCGCAGTCGGTAGGATTCGAACCTACGCTCCCAGAGGGAATCTGATTTCTAGTCAGACGCCTTAACCGCTCGGCCACGACTGCTACTTGTGGTGATATTTATAAATATGGGTTTTATTTCGACTTATACCTACTTTTAAGCCTGATTAGGGACTCACGATAAACATATATATTATTTACTCACCTGTTCGTAATCTTTGTCTACAAAATATGGTTGATTTTACGAGCATATATGAGTCAACAACCAAGATTTTCATCACGACCATGAGACGGTAAAGCAAGTGGTTGTCGTGGCCGAGCGGCATGTGACTAGAAATCAGATTCCCTCTGGGAGCGTAGGTTCGAATCCTACCGACTGCGGGTACTTTTTAAAATTCACCTTTTCTATGTAAACATCTATGAAAAAAAATATGGTAAAGTTCGGGTCGAACTGCACCATCGTCGCCTGTGCCTATACCCTTCACTCACGTCGTTATTCGTCTCATGCTATTAAAAAATGTCAGGCGCGAGTTTTTGTGTATTTCAGTATTTGTTGTTGTTGCGTGCGGCAATAGAAATACACATTCTGTAAATAAAATCAACTGTTTAGCTATTACGGTGCTGTAGGACCCGATGACGGATAGACGGACGGACGGACAGACGGACACCGGAGCCTTAGTGATAAGGTCCCTTTTGGCACCCTTCGGCTACGGAACCCTAAAATCGTATTCACAGCATCGGCCAATTGTATAAAATTATTACAAAATGTTAGTGTTGTTTGGTCTAGATGATCAAATACATTTTAAATTTATTTAGCAGAGTGCGGAAAACACAACTACACATCCTACTCAAACTAAAAGGACTGTTTGTCCGCGGCTAAACAAAATTTCGATGATGTGTCGCCAATTCTGGAAACACTGCAGTGCATAAATCAACTGCCTGTGTCTGCCGCTTTTAGTCAGTCCCCACCACTAATCAATCCCTAATTTACACATATTCAAATGTTTGCTTGAACAGCGCGAATGGACGCACGCAGTGTTTGTTTCACGCTTCGCGGCATGTAATTATGAATGTTTCATGAAATAAACGGTATTGGTTTTAATTTGTCGCTATTGTTACAGTTGTTATTGTTACCGTATTTGATCTAACGGACGGGGAAGACAGAAAATAATATTTGTAAATAATAGGAAAAGAAATAAGATATGTACTCTGAGTTACCCAAGGGTCTCGTTTACGGGAACCATTAGGAGGTAATATAAGTAAACTGTAAATGTAGCCCTTACACGGATAAGAGTAAGATAGGAAATCTTCATATTTCTGAATTACCTTTTTAATCGGCATACTTTTTGTGATGGATTAATTTGAACTGCACAAGTATGGTTTATAGTTGTTAATTTAGTGTCGGCTGTTGTTTATTTATAAGGTTATTATTAGGTACTGTCGTATAATATAAAGGTTACAGTGTAGTGATTGGATGTTACATGTTTGTGATGTCGCTGTTTCTGGTTCCCACGACACAGGGTATCCTAGTGTGGGGCCAGAAGCAATGTATGTGACTGTATGTAAATGTTTATGTTTATGTTCATTCAAATAGTGAATAGTTGCAATAGTTGAGAGCTCAGTGGTCTAGTCACTAGACTACTACTAGACTCTAGTGGATAAACTATTCTGATAAATAGAGCTAATTATTTGAGAAAATTATAAATTTGTCGGATAACCGTCTCAGGGTGAAGAAGACCGTCAGGGTCATGCGACGCTTGCGCCGAGTGTGGGCAGGAAATAAACGCTTTGTCGGACATTGCCACTCTACTTATAGTAGTTACACAAGGGGTGAAAGAGAGCTATTTCGGACGAAGGTAGCTCGCAAAGAGTGCTAAGGATTGAGTCTACCCGAACATAGTTCGAGGGTGAAATAGCTACTTACACCCCTAGGTAAGCATAATACTTTTCATCATTCGAGCGAGGTAAATTAAACGGAAATACTTAGAACGACTGCGGTCGCAGATGCTTATGCAGGTATGCATGATGGTTTTTAAATGTAGACGAAATGTACATAATTATAGACGATATCAAAATACGGGAACCGTCGGAAAACAGTAGTTTAGAGTAATATTTTTAATTTCAAGCATTCGGGACACGTCGTGGGGATGTGGGAGTTTTAGGGTGGGGAAAAGACAAAAATGGATGATTTTATATCGAAAAAGCCGTCGAAAGTTTACTGACCTCGAGGTCAAGAAAAACCGTCTCGTGTGCATGAGCGTTTACTCACTAAACCGGTGCCGGTGCCGCCGGGCCGGGGAGTGTTAAAAAACGGATAAACGCTGTTTCCCTAACACTTTATGAAAAAAACTGAGTCGTACGTATCGCCACACTGTCAAGCATAGTGAGTGGTAGGTGGTGGTAGTCTGTGGTAGGTTCTTCGTCATGACATGAATAATTTAAACATCAGTGTGTGTAATGAATTTGAAAATGGAACGGTTCCTAGTTTTTATTGCCCGGCTTCGGAATCGCGAACTTTCACGGACTCTTTTGACAGCAGCAAAACCTCTTTTCTGAGCTCGGATGATGTAATGTAATATAAAATATTAAGAAATATATAAAAAAATATTTGCCCAATATTGTAGAAAATAATTGAGGTTAAGATTTCGGGTCATATCTGACAAATTCACAACTCATCCCAGCCTCAGCTCACTCAGCCCCCTTATTCGCTAACTCAGTGATGATCATCATTGAGTGATCATCACTGAGTTAGCGAATAAGGGGGCAGGCCCGCCGGCCGCCCCGCCCGCCCGGGCGGTCGCGGCACGGCACCCAACCTGTTTGAGCTTTGTATTAACGTGAGTAGAGTAAAGGCAGGGGTTAGTATTATTGGACGGTCGCTCATGCCTAATGCCTATGTTAGCGTAGCAACATATTACAAAAAAAACACATCAAAAATATGATTTTCAGTCACCGAAATCGACTCTGATTATGATTCTCAACAAACCGGTTTCTCATTTTGCGTTTATTCATTTACACGTTCGTTGTATGTACTTGATGAAATTTTGATGACGTCACTTATTTTAATTAGATATACCTACCTCCCGCGGGATTTTTTCTGATAATGGTGTAAGCAATAGACAGTACGATCAATAAAATTCCCCAAGTTTCTATCTTAATCCAATATCAACCAAGTTCACCGGACATATTTCGTATATTATTGCACATAAAAGACAATACACAGAAAATACAGAGAAGTAATTTACAAAGGCAAGCTTATCTCTAAAAAGAGATCTCGTCCAGCAAACCCGGATGGACGAGACAAATAAAATACAGAACAGGTAGGCCTATGTGCTCAAGTAAGTGAAAAATAAAACATAAATCAATCATCATCATATTTTGTGATGAATCCTGTACCTCTATACATATAAAAGCGATAGACGTAAACAAACATCATCTATAGCTTTTCTGCGTACTTAATTGCAAGGCACTTCGTTATATAGCTATTACCATCAACATCACCAAACCAGAGATGCCAAAAAATATTAACAATATACAGACACCATGATTGAGGAAAAGGCCTGCTTATATTATTCGTCGGCCATGTTTATTTACCATTACATGTAATTCGCCCAAAATGTAGCGTCGTCGTCGTGCCATAGCGGTGTCGTATGATATGAACAGGGCCTGGGGTATGATTCTCGCGCATTCGCTATACGGATTTCGACACCTATAGCGTAGCGAGTGATTCCCATACAAAATCACTCGGTATAGGATCATCATACCCCGAGATTACGGCAGCGCAGTGACCGATCAGTGACATTGGACGCGATTACAACGCTGAACTTTAGATATCCTTTATCTTGCTTTTTGAGTACAGGGCGTAACAGAAAGGGGTGTACAACTGTACAAGCCGAAAGAGGGTTGTAAGGGACATCATTCTGAACAATTTTCACTATGGGACCACTATTTATTGCTATTTGTGCGGTGATAGGAATTGAGATAATTGGTAATAGTCATTTTCTAATATTAATAGCCTAAAAAAGACATTTAATGGATAGGTATCGAAAGTTGACCAGCGTCGTCGCGTCATTGTAATTGAGCGATCATTGTTCTAACAGAATAAGGCCCCAGGCCCTTCTGTTTGAGAAGCAAGTTAATGAGTCCTTTTGAAGTCTTCCCCCATTGTTTGAGTTTTGTCGCGGAATCGTCAAATTAAGTATGTTGCCATCTTTAGAAATGATGAAGTAAACAATACAAGGATAGATTAAGTTGATAGACGAAAGTGACATGTAGGCGTTGCGTATCAATGATAAAATAAAATAAATTAAAAGTAAAAAAACATTTTTAAACAAAGCTTTTATTTAATGCCCTAAAAAGAAGAAAATAAAATTTCAATTCAATCAAATGCGTCATTTTATTACATTACACAATTTATACGATGTAAAAGCTTGTTGCGGGATTTATCTCCAAGTCTGTGCAAATAGGTGCCTACCCACCTAATTAAGTCTACACAAGTAAATCTCGCAACAAGCTTTTATATCGTATAAATTGTGTAATGTAATAAAATGACGCATTTGATTGAATTGAAATTTTATTTTCTTCTTTTTAGGGCATTAAATAAAAGCTTTGTTTAAAAATGTTTTTTTACTTTTAATTTATTTTTAACTTTTTAGTCTTTATCATTACAGGACAAAACATCTAATCTAGAATTCGAGTGCTTGTCAAGACGAATCAAATGAGACCAAACACGATACAATTGCGTCGTTTGGTAACAGAGTTCCCATGGCCACCTTCCGGCTCCAGCATCAGATCAGCTCCATGTCATAAAAAATATTCTAGGACCAAAGTATTCGTCAAGACGAATCGAACGAGCCCAAATTCGACGGGCTTGCGATGTTTTATGACAGAGTTCCCATGGCCACCTTCCGGCTCCAGCATCAGATCAGCTCCATGTCATAAAAAAAATTCTAGGACCAAAGTATTCGTCAAGACGAATCGAACGAGCCCAAATTCGACGGGCTTGCGATGTTTTATGACAGAGTTCCCATGGCCACCTTCCGTCTCCATCATCAGATCAGCTCCATGTCATAAAAAATATTCTAGGACCAAAGTATTCGTCAAGACGAATCGAACGAGCCCAAATTCGACGGGCTTGCGATGTTTTATGACAGAGTTCCCATGGCCACCTTCCGGCTCCAGCATCAGATCAGCTCCATGTCATAAAAAATATTCTAGGACCAAATTATTCGTCAAGACGAATCGAACGAGCCCAAATTCGACGGGCTTGCGATGTTTTATGACAGAGTTCCCATGGCCACCTTCCGTCTCCATCATCAGATCAGCTCCATGTCATAAAAAATATTCTAGGACCAAAGTATTCGTCAAGAAAAATCGAACGAGCCCAAATTCGACGGGCTTGCGATGTTTTATGACAGAGTTCCCATGGCCACCTTCCGGCTCCAGCATCAGATCAGCTCCATGTCATAAAAAATATACTAGGACCAAAGTATTCGTCTAGACGAATCGAACGAGCCCAAATTCGACGGGCTTGCGATGTTTTATGACAGAGTTCCCATGGCCACCTTCCGTCTCCATCATCAGATCAGCTCCAAGTCAGAAAAATATTGCATTGTCATCCGACTTATACACGTATGCGAAATTTCAGCTCAATTGGATAACGGGAAGTGGGTCAAATTCAAGCCGACATTTTTGACGCGAACCGTGATACCCACAAACAAACATACATACATACATACATACATACAGTGCAAGTTTAATAATAAAAGCTTTTAAAAATAGCACATTTTGTTTTATGTGTAAAAAATAATGAAGTCAAAAGTATATGTATATGCTAAGATGATGCTCTGAAATAAATATTTTGAATTGAATTGAATCTAACAGAACAGAACAGAACAGAACAGAACAGAACAGAACAGAACAGAACAGAACAGAACAGAACAGAACAGAACAGAACAGAACAGAACAGAACAGAACAGAACAGAACAGAACAGAACAGAACAGAACAGAACAGAACAGAACAGAACAGAACAGAACAGAACAGAACAGAACAGAACAGAACAGAACAGAACAGAACAGAACAGAACAGAACAGAACAGAACAGAACAGAACAGAACAGAACAGAACAGAACAGAACAGAACAGAACAGAACAGAACAGAACAGAACAGAACAGAACAGAACAGAACAGAACAGAACAGAACAGAACAGAACAGAACAGAACAGAACAGAACAGAACAGAACAGAACAGAACAGAACAGAACAGAACAGAACAGAACAGAACAGAACAGAACAGAACAGAACAGAACAGAACAGAACAGAACAGAACAGAACAGAACAGAACAGAACAGAACAGAACAGAACAGAACAGAACAGAACAGAACAGAACAGAACAGAACAGAACAGAACAGAACAGAACAGAACAGAACAGAACAGAACAGAACAGAACAGAACAGAACAGAACAGAACAGAACAGAACAGAACAGAACAGAACAGAACAGAACAGAACAGAACAGAACAGAACAGAACAGAACAGAACAGAACAGAACAGAATAGAAAGCACATTTATTCAACTGTCACAATACACAAAACACAGCAATAACAAATTATAAATAGAAACAAAACAAAAAGAACTGGTAGGTAGTGAAAATAAGATCGGGCAGAACGGCGCCATGAAGTGTGTACAGCAACAGCGAAACGGCTCCGACTCAGCATGTGTTACAGGATCTCCAGGAGATTCTGCAACGCTGATATTCTGTCGGTACCTATTAGAGAGTGAGTAAGTAAGTGTATGTGTTAACAAAACTACATAAATAACTCAAAAGTTATACTATTAAGTTAAACTATTCAATAAAAATATTAATAATATGAATAGGTACAATACAAATATAAATTGATTTAATATGTAAAAGTTTAATATTAAAGATAAACTACAAATAAAAATTACGACACTTAGACAAGACATTTATATCCATAACTCTGGTATTTATGTACTGTTAAGTATTTATTGTTGTGCACTTAGGTCTACTTGTTATCAATTATTTCCTTTCCATCCTAGGTTTGCTGGAAGAAATCTCTTTCTAGAGATAAACTCGCCTTTGTCATGTGTTCTCCATTTTCCATTGTAAAATGTGTTATTTTGTACAATAAAGTATATTGAAATGAAAAGATATTTTGTTGAGATATGATATGATATGAGTTATATTGATATAAATGGAATGTAAACAGTTAGGTGCAGATTTAGATAGGATTATACTAAATATTAAGTAGGTAGGGAATATTGCGGTATTAGTATGGTCAGACTAACTGTGATCGTTGAAAAAAGTGAAGCTACTGAATTATACACATTTTAATCAAATCATAATTTTTATATTAGTTCTACTGGTGCTAAAGTAGTTTTCTAGGCGATGTCAACAATTAATTTTACATCTCCAAAAATCTCAAACCATCAATATTGCTACACGCAACTTTGTATAGCAGCTTAAGTAGAGACGGCAAGTCGAAACCGCTCTTCCCCGAGCCAAAAAACCGCTTTCAAATCCTTACAAAATTAGCACCGAATCCTCCGGATCACGGCTCGCGGATCACCAACTTTAATTACCCCGAACATTTAACCCTTGCCAATTCGGGTCGAGATAAGTTGAGTCAATTCTTAAAACTTTGCCGATCGCTTACGTCCCGAGGACAATCTGCAGCAATTATCTTGGGCTTAGGACTACGAGTCGGGTTGGATCCGTCTTTAATTGCTGGCTGGTTGATAGATAAGTGGAAGAATGGAGGTCGTTCGATGCTTAGAGAAAAACAATGCTACGTGTCTATATCTAGTGTAGAGTGTAATAGATGTGTAGCGGCGACTCATTTGTTACTAGATCGATAGTGATCGATAGATGACCGGATTTATCAGTGTAATAAATAAATGAAAATGACAACAATGACAACCTTAATATACCTTAGTATCTATTTATATATTATATTTTGTTTTTTGGTATTATCTGTATTTATGTATTTATTAGTAAGTAGTCTATTATTTTAATATTTATCGTTGTGCACGTAGGTCTACCTTTTATTAATTTATCCTCTCCATCCTAGGTTTGCTGGAAGAGATCTCTTATTAGAGATAAGCTCGCCTTTGTACATGTTTTTTCTAATATTAAGTGTCTGTATTATGTTTTCTGTGCAATAAAGTATAAAGTACAATAAAGTATAAAGTACGAGAACCTTTAATTTTTAGAATAATTATGATACATTTATCTAGAACAAATCCATTAAATACCCTATACGAAACTAAAGTCATATTTTTTCCCAGAAACTAGGGATGTTGACTTTAGTTTAATTTAAAAAATCTGACACCTCTGCAGTAGACTGGCGCACAGATACATTCATTCATTCAAAGACGTAAGTGTACCTAATTCTCCAATGTGGAATGAGCGGTCTCCCCTAACACAGGTTTTTATTAACTTAAAAGGGGAGTCCCACGACCTGTGCTGCTGTACTTACTGAAATAAACTAATTTTTGTTTGTTTGTTTGTTTGGTATTCATATTTAAAAGGGTCGCTCAAATATTATGAAGCTTCTCATTTTGTATTTTAAGTAACTCAAATTAATATTTGTAAGTTGCTGTTCTGTTGATTTCTCGCCACCCGTATTCAGTCGCTCACTTAGTAATTCAGTAACCTAAATTCATTATTTTTGTCACTTAAAACTTTTATTTACAGTCACTTGTTTAAATACTACCCAATAGAATATCAGTACTTAAGCAAGAATCACTATCACTACATAGTATAAGACAAAGTCGCTTGCTGCTGTCTGTCCCTATGTGTGCTTAGATCTTTAAAACTACGCAACGGATTTTGATGCGGTTTTTTTAATAGATAGAGTGATTAAAGAGAAAGCTTTATAGCATACATGCATAATATAGTGCACCGTGCATTGCACCCGTGAGAAGACGGGGCTGGTCGCTAGTCATTAATAAAGCAGCTTACAAAACGGTGCTTAAAGTGAACTTTATAGTAGTTCGTTATGTGAAACCTAAACTGGAAAAATCGTCTCTAGCTTAATATTGAAGTTACCCTCCTTGTATTTCTATTTGCTCACTTAGTAATTTGGTCGCACGGCTAGAATTTAAAATGCCTACTTTTTGTAAGCTCGTTTTGGATTATATTATTAATTCGTTTTGGGCATGGTTGGTTACAATAAGCTGGAAGTGAGACGGGGCCTCGCACTTTCCACGTATATATTTAGGGTTTTCCGTGGCATGCTCGAAAACCCTCTAGTATTGGCGCGGCTGGGACTGTATGTGCCGAACAACTACCTCCGGGCGAGGACGCACAAACTGTTCCACATCCCTCTGGCAAGGACGGAGATGCTGCGGGAGGCGCCGGTGATGCGGGCGCTCGCTCTCTTCAATGATATTTCAGAGAGGACTGAGGTGGACTTGTTCCAGTGTTCTTTGACGGGATTCGCAAAGGTCGCCACTTTTTGTTTATGTTATAAATAAGTAACGTTTGTATTGTTATAACCTGTTTCTTTGTCCTTTAATTTATTGTCTGTTTGTGTCGATTTAGTTTTAACTGTTATTTCGCAAGCATGTATGTGTGTAATAAATAATTACTAAAAAAATAATTAATATTCGTCGTTAGTTTAGTTAATTTTTCGCTTACTCAAATTCATACAGCTCAAGTAATTAAAAAAGTATCTCATTATAAGTCGCTAAGCTTTTTTATTCGCTCGTTTTATAATTCCCCATTTAAAAGGCGAGTTTTGTTATATCTTAATTAACACTTCAATTACAAATTCACATTATCGGGTATAACCAATTAATAAAATTTAATTGGCATGATTAACCTGTAATCCGTGCTGCAGCGTTCGGTTTCAGCGCTTATAAACTCATCCATATTTTTGTTGTATTGATCCTCAAAAATCATAGCACGCTTTATTTATTAATTTATTCGTAACCACATTGTGACAGGAATTAAAATTTCACACAGTCTGTGATTTCAACTGATTTCAATATATCTTTTATCTGTAGCTAGTTCGATTTATATATTTATTTATGTGTAGCTAACGTCTTCTTTTAATTTCAATTAAAGTAAGTTTCGCTTTCTGCACCGAAGTAGCATCTTTAGAGCTCGGTAGGACCCGTTAGTGAGCTCATAAAGGTATCCTGCCTCTTAGCCGACTATAAGGTTTACTGACTCTTATCACCGAGGTTCTAGGGTATCTTTTGGGTCGGAAGTGGGTAAAGGATGAGATGGTAGGCGGGTTAGAGTGCATTATCGTGGCACCTGGCCTCTTCGCTAACGACGTAGGTGCTAACAAGCTATGATCTACTCCCTCTGTGGTTGCATTAAGGCATTATAAACACGTAGGTCTTGATAAATGGCTGCTTAGCTAATAAATATATTGTTTTTCAGTTTACATTCTCTCAGGGAGGTTATGGGAGGCAGTTCTCCTACCTCTGTTGTTATATAACGTAACGTTTCTCATAGGTAATTTACGGGGCTGCGGTAGCACTGATGCGACAGCAATGCTGCGTGCTGCCAAATCAGGAATACCGTCAACATCTTTGAATGACTCTGGTAAGCAGTAAGTGAAGCATATATGAGAATAGCTAAGTTTCTAAGAGAGTAACGTAAGACACAATTGTCCCGAATTCTTCGTGGTAAATAGTCGTACTCTTGGAACACGTATAGTCACTTGAAGTTTATTGCACCAGCATATTCGCACCCAGACAAAACTCCCACCGTTTGCATCCACGCGAGACTGCGAGACCCGCACAAAGCTAGAGATCAACACAACAATAACCCATATTGACCATTAATTCAGCGAACCCAACATAACAGCCCGAAGACACTTTCCAGGGCATTAACTCGCAACGTTTATTCTCCGCGAGAAAATGCATCGCAGTGATTTATGTCGCGTCCTGAGCTAGCCGGAGTCGCGACGACACACAGAGCGACTAGTTTATTCACGGCCCCGACCTGAGAGTAAGGTGAACTGGGAACTTTTGATTTGTTACAATAAACTCTACTGTACCTGCAACATTGGGCTATTCGAGCACCAGAGAAACTGTTTGCAGAATGAACGTGACAACGGACAGCCTCCTATTCGCAACTCAAATCTAGCGAAAATTATGGATCGGGTCGCCTAGTGATTACTTTCTCTGTGGGGTCGCCTTTCATGGTTGCGCCTCGCACTTCGGGTCGCCAACATTGGAATGAAGCGCGACAGTGTGATGACAATGATAACTGACAAGGTAACCCGAAGGAAGAGTCTAAAATTTAGGCGTGGGCTTAAAACACTCACATTATAAAAAGTTTATTATACCTAATCAGCAATCGGGCCTTTTTTCCTTTTGCAATGCACCTTTGATTTTTTCACTAACTAAGCTGTTCCCGTATGGCCAGTTTGATCTGAATAGCCCGCCCACTCCCCGCCGCCCCCTGTTTAGGGGTAAAGCCTGGTATAAATCAGAGAATTTTTCCGCGAGCAAAATTCAAAGAAGTTAAACTTTGAACGCTCTGATACATGCGACTGGGCTTACGGAACTTTGACCTTACTTGTTTGTATGGAATTTGTTGCAGCAGCTGTTAAACATTGTACTGTACCTGTGTACTGTACATATTGTCTGTAAAGTTGACAGTGAGTGAACAGTTTTTTCGCGGCTTCCCACGCTAGTTTTAAACTAATATTGCATGTCGTAAACTGAGTCTGCAGACTTCATGATGCTGCCTCTTTTCGTTTTTAGAGTTCCGATGTTCCGATCCTTAAAAGGGAAAAAAGGAAACCTTATACAACGCTATAAGGCTTACAGGATCACTTCGTTGTCAGTCCGTCCTTCCTCGTCTCGTTTTATTAATAATATCTACATCTACTTTACGTAACATGTGTAAGATATTATGATTTATGAAATATGAAAGACTAGTCAAAGACAAAGAAGTCCAAAGGTGATTACTGAAAAAGATTTGGCCGCTTCATAAAAATGCGACCAAGTAAATAAATAGATTTGTATGGAGAAGTGAAATACAATGTTGCTTTTTGTTGTTCCCAATAATGAGGTCCCTTCATATTCATAACAACCTCTCGAAAGTACTACACTTCTTTATGATACCTTGTATACGAGTAGGTAAGGTAGATAGTTGAACATAAACATGGTTGAACGTAGGAAGCTCTACACAGGGGGGCGGCCAAACCACCACCTATTGTAAACATTTTACCCAATTCCCAGAACTATTCGATGTTATTACTAAATTAGTAGCAGCCTTTTCATTGGAGTAATAAATAAAGGATTCTTGCTATCTAATCTCGTTCATACGTGTTTGTTAAACATTCTCCGGGTAAAGTTAATCGCTAGGGTACGATTTTATAAATTTTATTATTGAATATTATGGATAAATACTTCTTATTTGATTCTGGGTAAAGAGGAATATCATCTTATAAATGTTGTGTTTTATTGACTTCCAAGTATGTAGATAAGCTCTCAGCTAAATTGCTATCTATGGTGCGATTAAAATGTAGATGTTTTTAGGGGTGCTGTTTCTATAAGTCTCTGCTGTCCGCCAGTCCGTCCGTTTGTCTGTCTGTCTGAACGACAGCGTGTTATATCAAATGAAGCGTAATCGGTGTTGAAATCTTCACAGAATGTGTTTGCTTCACCGACGATACCAGGCACAAAACTTTTAAATAAAAACTAAAAATGTATGTAGGGTGTTTGTTAAAATATAATAATTTTTTAGTGGCACAATTAGAGGCCCTTAATGGCCTAGGTCTAAGTTATTTATTGTGCTGTAAATATTTTATACTGTCAGTTCCCAAATAAACCAATAAACAAATTGAATATATTTTTTTGAAAATATTTCTCTGATTTTAAGGAAACAAGTGGCCGAAAGGTAATGGTGTAGTTTAACGTGTGTGGTATCAAATGAAAGGGCTTCATGAGCCAGTTCTATAAATATGCTACACCAATAACTTTCGGCCACCTGTTTCCTAAATATCAAAAAAATATTTTCAAAAAAAGAAACAAAAAAAATAGTACATATTAATATTTTTAAAATCGCCTTTTTGAGGTTAGATGAATATATTAAGAGACGTTTGGAGTATGTTTTACAAAAAATTACTAAGCTGTCTCGTACCTGAAAGAGCCCAAAATTGGTATGTTTTGAAAATATTTCTTTGGTTTTTAGAAAACAGTTGGCCGGAAGGTAATGGTGCAGTATAATTATAATCAAATAATTTTTAGAACCGGCTCCGATCACACACGATAGGTTTCGGAAAAAATAAAATTCAAATCCCATACAAAAACTTGTGAGGGGGGGGGGGGGGAGAAAGGGGAACCACAAAACTCGTTGGCAACATGGCTTTTTACAATGTCGAGAATATCAGGTAGAGGAATCACAAAACATATCGCAGTCCGCTATTTTTGCAAACGAACATCTCATTGGAGCCTGCTCTAATTACCTATAATATATTTTTGCAGAAAGACATTGCAGGTTTTAGATTGTTCCATTTACTTGTGCTTATAAGACCTTCTTTTGTGCCAAATTTCATGATTATAGGACAACGGAAAGTACCCTATAGGTTTTGGGTCCATTGCGATTACTATGAAAATCCAACAATTTTATAGCATAATAATAATAACCTAGAAGGATGAAGGCTTTCACAGCTATAGGGGACTCCAGACTTGAGCAATTGATATGAATTTCAGATTGATGTTTCCACTTGTTCCCGATATGAAAAGTCTTGACTGACAGACAGACGGACGGACAGACGTTCGGACAACAAAGTCATCTATAATAGTTCCTGTTTTATACCTTTTAACGAACGGCAACCTAAAAATTGTTAAGAAAGTATTTCAGCAGTTCAATGCAATTATTCTAGGCAATTATACAAAACATTTTGGTCTACAAGACACGTCTCTCACATTATATAGGACGCAAGAAGGACATGATTTATCTTTCGCGTTCAACGTTCCGCGATTCTTCAGTATACACCACACAAACAGCAGTTTGTCATTCAGGACGAGCGTGGAGCATCGATCAACTGTGATCCAAGCGGGTGAGATCCAGGTTAGGTCAGTTTCTATCACTCGTTCAAATTTTTATATGTCCTAATCATCATCATCATCTGATCCTGTATAGAGATCCATACAGATTTCAATTTGTTCCGATTTTGGGCCATCTACTGTAGCTACGGAGCTTAGAATGGCGACATCTTTCTCCGACAAAAATGACATAATGGGTACTTTTGCAGTTCTCTCTCTTACTACACGATACTGCGTAGGTTTTTTACGATATCAACTGATATCGCGAACATTAAGAATGATAACAACCATTGCAATGAAACGGCTCTGGCTCCCCCCACTTGGACTTGCCCATTTCTCCCCGTTTCGTGCAGTCCTGCAATATTAAGAGAGTATAAATGCGTGCGTCAGTGCCGGCAGCCTCCGCGATCACTCACGGGCGGCGCGGCTACATCAATAAGCTGTTATCTCCTGCGCGCAGCGCCTCGACTCGGGTGGGATATGAACTGAAAAATAACTTCAAATCTGCCGATACCAGCCGCGCATCAGTTAGCGTTGCGTAGACTCACGGCATGTTTCACAACTGCTATCAGGCTTGCTGTTTACATGTGCGTGATGTTGTGGAGGTTTTTTTCGGGGTAGTATTCAGTGAGATATATAAAGCAAATACACCTGAAGGGATAATGGAATATTCGATTGGAATATTCTCATAACTTTCTGTTCTGTCTGTAGTTGTACAATACATGATAACAGCATAACGAGCCTAATGTAAATGGCGTAGCTAATACCTATTAAGAATAAAATAATTATTTGCTTTACTATACATTAAATTGCAAATATTTAAAAACAACGCCAATTTTTCAAGACTTGAAAGAAACCATGAAAATTTTAATTTTGTTGAAAGCACCAATTTTCTATTAACCCCCAAAATAGATTAAAAAAATAAATGAACAGCTTTTGAATGATTTCTGTTGCTTTAAACTACTGTTCTCTCGGGTACCCGGTTTCTCTCGGGTACAGCCCGGTGCCTGCAGGTGCGATCCGAATTAGCATTCACATCTTATTCGGCCGCTGACAAATGACCCGCTTTGCCGCCGAAATGAAAAGTCCGGTGCTGATAGGTCGGTGGTGTAGAGGGGTCAGGACTTAAAAATAATGTGAACAGCCCCTGTAGTATATACCCTGCGAGACTGATGTTTAACATGCATTTGATCGCATCTATGTTGCATTTTTGTATGAGAGAGTCGTGAATGATGAATTTTACTGCAAATGACAAACATTTGCAGTAAAATTCGTCATTCGCTATTACTATGCTACGCACGCGGCAGCTTTTTAGTCAGCCTTCCTTGAGACATAAGACTAAGATCTTTATTCATAATAGGTTAGTGTTACATGTCATCTTGATTGTAATATTAGTACTATGTACTGAAGTAAAATAATTAAATCATAGTTAATATGGGTCCCTTAAGTTAAGGGCCTTAACACGGGTGCTTCGGCTGCTAATAATTGATGATTAAACGAACTTACAAAGTGAAGTTCTATCACAATTATATGAATCATCCGACCCGAAGAGACTAGTGACTGAAAAGAAAATATATTAGTATAACACATGTAGTAACACGTAAGTGACACCACTCAGCACTTAAGTTGAGAGAGTAAATAATTAAGGAATTTTGATTGTTTTCATAGATTCGAAATTTGTAGGTGGGTAGTTGAACTATCTTCTACCCGCGCTGCAACTGTCCGCCTCTGGCACGTCATTTAGTTTAGAGTATTTCGACTCTACATCATTGATTAATTTTACGACATAGTTATACGGGAGCATGCGTTGGGCGGGCGGGAGTTAAGTCACTAGTCTCTTCGGGTCGGATGATTCATATAATTGTGATAGAACTTCACTTTGTAAGTTCGTTTAATCATCAATTATATTCTCATCCGACCCTCTAGACTAGTGACTGAAAAGAAAATATATTAGTATAACACATGTAGAGGTTGAGAGCGAGTCGGAAAATATTATCAATGATGCAAAATATTATAGTGAGTCTTCTTCGATTTGTTATAAAGGAGCAGAAGATTAGATGGCATTACATCTATAATTATTTCCAAATTTTATAATTGTAAAATAACTAGAGTATAATTATTCTTATAATAGCTCTAGCTTATCGATTGCATCGTGATAAATTGTAACATCAATTTATTAATACATTGTAATACAATAAGGATCAATCATTTGTTCTATTGTTAACTCATCGCTACCACTATCAATAGCTCTATTGTAAATATATTGCGAACGTTTTTGAACCGTCGCGTCGCTCCAACCCGCCGTATTGCGGATGGTATCAGTACTGACGCCGAGGGTGTAATATAAGATATAAGCCCTCGACGTAGAGGCATGTCATGACTATGTGCCAAAAAATATTAGAATCAATTGCTGCTGTCTTTTAAAGTACGCTTGATCCAGCGTCTCAGTGTTTGGCTGCCTGCAGAAATAAGGTTTTTGCCTATAAATGCATATTTCCGGATTTTGTCTTATTTATACAAATATGAGACCAGAGTTGTTGCGGGACAAACAGAAGGTTAGTTTGCGAAATAAATATATGGATAGAACTGGTTGTTAACAACCCGGTCTTGATGTCTTAGAGATATCACGAGTTTTGATATTAATTAAAACGGTCATTAGAGGTTATAATGTTGTCTAATTTAATGGCGGAAAAAATACAAAGAATATCGAACGTTCAATTTTACCGAAAGTTCAATTTTCCTAAAATTACGGCAAGTATGGAGATCCCAGGCACCACACAAAAATGTTCGAAGTTTTTTGAACACGATGAGCAGTCGCAAGGGCCAACAGTGTTCTTTTTTGATAATTGTTCCAAATTAAGTTCTTCAATACGATATAATGTACTCAAGTGGATAAAACCATGTTAGTATCCCAAGTAATATTATACTTGGGTAATGGAGCCCGAAGTCGGAACACTCCCATATTATATCTGTTGTGTTTTGTTTTGCAATAAATAAATAAAATAAAGAATCTCTGCAGCCAGTCGTCTTTTGACAAGTTTGGACGTAACAGCAAAGAAAGAGCCTACAAGAATTCAAGGAGCCAAATTGACAACCTTCCTTATAAAGCTGTGTTAGAAAGTAAATTAGATGGGCAAGAGATTCCTGGTAAATCTCTAAATTGTTGTGGTATACAACTTCCGCCATTTTTTAAGACATACGTCGTACTGCCTAATAAAATTTGGTGATAATGATGCTATCATTATGTCCAATGAGACTTATCACCTTCGTCTTAACAACGCCTCCCTGACAAGATGCCTGCAACCAAGTAAAGTGAGTTGTGTATCTGGGAGCTGGAATGAGGTATCGACGCATTACTTGACGGTAAAAAAGGTTACTGTTTTTGAAACAAGTAGGTCTGAGAACATAGGATATTACGATTGTGATGGCCAAAAAAGGTAATACGCTGCGCATATATATATATATATATATATATATATATATATATATATATTTTTTAAATTATTATTCGGCTCGGGAATAGGTCGATGTTAGGTTCACCAAACTTCTCTACCTACTAGGAACTGGAAGGCCCAAGTGTCTAGTTCTTGTCCTATATCTGGGTGAGTCCTCCGGGACTCTGCGTCAGCAATGGTATTATCGCTGGACTTTATAAACGATGCAAATATAAACATTCTTCGAGCTTCACACTATTGCCAAGTTTCTCGGATGATCTGTGTGAGTTGAGGGAGCTGAGCCTTGATCACGAACGTTTTCGAGATCGTAAAACGTTTTCGAGAAAGCAGGAAATTATATTTTATATCCTAAAGAATAAGAATCACTGACATTTGTCTTTTTGATAGTTTTCTATCGAATCTTTATTCTTGATTGAACTATTGGAGACCACTCATCCTGTATATATATATATATATAAGCGATTGCAGTCGAATTATCAATACGCAAATATCCTACAGGTATTCTTATACTAATTGAAATACATCAATATGCATGAGTCGGCATGAGTTATAAGAGTTTATCCCTAAGCTCACAACTTCTGAAATGGCGGTAGGATACAAAAAATAAAAATATTATATTATCTTGACTTTGACTAAGCAATCTGTATGATTTTATGCTCAATATATTTATTTTATTTTAATTGAATTGAATTGAATTGTTCAAGATAGTTAATATATTTGAGTATGTCTTTCTTTTTCCTTAAGACCACTGCCCGCTTGCGCACTGTTGCGTATCGCCCTAACAGGCTGCCCTCCACCCTGTAGTTGAGGCGTCAGAAGATTATTTCGGTGTAGTAGGTAATTGTCGGTGCGAATGCGATGGATGGAAGATTCAATAGCACACAACCACCAATTGATATAGAATATAATAGAATATTCATTTATCAACTGTTACTTTACACAAATGATGTCAAACGATGTCATCCTTGATCGTGTCAGGAAGTGTAATTATCATCATTCAAGACTTTGTATTTGCAGCGTTCCAGCTCCATGGTGTACATCCATTATTATAATTAGTATTATATATATCGCGGGACACGCGAATACTAGCTGCAGCCTTACTAACTGGGCTAGTTTTCTAACTTTACATCTCTGCAGTACACGAAATTAGGTTTTTTTTTTTTTTGGTAGGCCTTGTCATGATAAGACGCTGGAAGCTGTAAGACACTTTATTAAGACATAATATTATTTAAGATTTATGAGGATATTACGTTACGTACGTATTTTAAGTTACGCTGATGTTTTCCAAACACCTACGGTAGGTAAACCATTACCGAACTATATCCAGTCATCAAGTTAAAAGGTGGAGAGACCAGCGGCGGAGCGTAGGTACTTTAACAGCAAGGACTCATATCGATATTCTAAAAATACTGATATTTACCCAGAAATATTGAAATCAGTATCGATACTTCTCATAAATATCGCTATTTGGTACTGGTAGGTACCTACTTTTGAATACTGGTATATATAGGAACTGATAATTTTATCGATATCTGGTACCGATACCCGGGATCTTCGTCGTGTCGTTCGTAATTTCGTAATTTCTTTTTGGCACTCACATCGAATAATATAGATATCTTATTAGAAAAAACCCCATCCCAACAACAGATCTCCTCCAGCAAACCGTGTAGGGTAGGAGATGGAGATTATATGAGGTAAGGGGAGGAGTCGTTTATGCGACGTTGCCAGATTGGGCGGGTGCGGAACAGCAACTACGCAGCGAGAAGCAAGGACGCGGGTCGTGACGACGACGCTCAAGGATATTTTGAATGTCGAGTCCGACCCGACGGTCTACCTTACTCAGGTACCAACCCAAATACAGCATTACCAAAGTCAATATTTTGTAAAACATCAATCGCATTGAAAAAGTGTTTTTACTGTGTCCAGGTACATACTATTTACTTAGGGATAGCGGGTACAAAATAACTGGACATGAAAATTGTATCTTACTTATAGCCGTTAATCCAGGCCAGACAGTGTGGTCATAAGTAAGGACCATTGTCTAATAAAGTGAGAACGTACGTGCGTACTTAACTGTATTTAGGAACGGCGGCATTGGACTTGGCGATGGCCTTGATGAGTAGGCGGGCGGATGCAGCAGTGGGGGTGCCGGCTGCGGCTGGTACGCCGGGTGCGCCTTGTGCGGCGGGCGTGGGGCTGCAAGCTCGTGACTCCTCGGCCACGGCTGTGGGGTATGATGCGGCCAGCGCGCGGGGGAGGAGCTCGTCGGCTTAAAGTTAGGTCTTGTAACAGAGTCTCCATGCTAGATGTCACAGATTATTTTTATTTTTTATATAATATAACTTCGTTATTTGTCCTTGGAATTCAGTTGCATAGATATGTCTTCCAACAGACAAGAAGTCGCACTTGCCATTTGTTTAACTAAATCTTAGGGACATTGATTCAATATCTTTGTACATACCACATGCAAGAAATTAATAAATGAATTAGGAATTGATGTTTTTACAATTACCCGGTATCAGGTATTTATTCATGAGTTCTTTACGATTTTCTTTGGCGAGGCCTTCTGAGTACCTTGGTAAGGTACACTTAGTCTTTTATTGCAGGTGAGTACCTGTTTTAGGCAAAACAGATGTGTTTTGAGACAGCCCCAATGACTACTCAGGCACACACTGTATATTCATAACGTAGAATCATCACATTGCTGCACTGGTAACTATATTACATCATCGAGTTAGGTACAATCCCCAATGAATTGCACGCCAACTGTAATATGAATGTGTGAAGTAGCCCGGTGTGGCTAGCTCGATTACATTCTCAGTATACCATGTTAGGACAAAAAATATTGCAAGAAAGTAGATTTATCTGATTCAGAAACTACATCTACTGTATATTCATAACGTAAATACGTTATATTGCTGCACAGGTAACTATATTACATCATCGAGTTAGGTACAATCCCCAATGAATTGCACGCCAACTGTAATATGAATGTGTGAAGTAGCCCGGTGTGGCTAGCTCGATTACATTCTCAGTATACCGTGTTATGACAAAACATATTGCAACAAAGTAGATTTACCTGATTCGGAAATCACATCTACTGTATATTCATAACGTAAATACGTTACATTGTTGCACAGGTTCGGGAACAACATGTCACACACACACACACACACACACACAATGTCCTGTGCGGGACCTGGGTAATGAAACTGATGAATCACTGTCACTACTTTGTTTTCGTTTTCTTATTTTGCATTATTTCATCATAAGATGTGAAATATCTTCTTCGAAGTCCTAAGTACACTTTCTTTTCAGCATTTTTCGTGACTTTCTCGCACTTATTCTCGTAGAATTTAAAAAATAGGCACGAGCGAAAAAATAAGTGACTAGAGCGGTTGACACTTAAAATGTGAATGACGTGCCAGAGGCGGACAGTTGCAGCGCGGGTAGAAGATAGTTCAACTACCCACCTACAAATTTCGAATCTATGAAAACAATCAAAATTCCTTAATTATTTACTCTCTCAACTTAAGTGCTGAGTGGTGTCACTTACGTGTTACTACATGTGTTATACTAATATATTTTCTTTTCAGTCACTAGTCTAGAGGGTCGGATGAGAATATAATAAGACTCCACTGCCCCCGTCTGTCTGTCACAGGGTAGGTATCTCTGTTCAATAAATACACGGTTATACCTTCGTTTTGGCTGTTGTTTGTTTACTTTCCCATATAAATAGGCTTAATTAACGTCAAATGTTATAATTGAGAGGCTAGACCATTATTGATCAATACTCCATGGGAAAAGTTGATCAGAATAATGTTACGCATTCCTGAAAATTGTGTCATTTCCCTGTACATCCCCAGCTCGCGAACTGCGTCGCAACAACTTTGAAGTGAAACTTTTGATTTGTGCAGTTAAACTTCTACCCGCTCCCCTCGTCAGCGGCCTTTGCTTCACCCCCGCACTCGCCCACGGGAGGCTCCAGTTCGGGCAAGTTTGTTTCTAATCGCCAACTTCGTGTCCATCGAATGGACTAAACGCTGAATGACTGATGCTAGGTGGACACTTGCTGATGAGTCGCCTGTCCTAGTTCGGGAGTATTGATTTGGTAACTGTTGAAATGGGTTGGCAATACGCGATACAGCAAAGAGCGACGGATGGGTTTTTCAGTTTGGCGCCAGAGTGAATACTATCAGTGAGTTTTAGGAAATTCCAATTTGGTTCATTGTCACTGACATAATTAATTGCGATGTTGCTGAATTGAATTACGCGCGGTTCCGTATCCGTAGATTCCCATTATTAAAGTCTATCTTATTTGAGCTCATTCATCATCATCAGAGTGACTGACTATATATAAAGGACACCGGTTTAATATCTCATCTTACTAACGCGTCTATGAAATCCACCTATACCAAAGAAAATAATTTATTTCAGTACAATTTTTCATAGTATTATGGAAGACATTACATCCATGCCACATTAAAATAAAGGAGTATTGTATTCGTTGGAAATTGAAATGACTTTCTTCGGTATTGTCCCGAGCTTGGAGGAAGGAAGTAAACAAAGAATTTCATTGATCTGAGGTTCTGATGTCACAGAGGATTACTTTTTTATTTGATAATCCATAACGTGAAGGTTGTTTCAAAAGTTTTGCGTAGTATTAATTTTATATTTAGTTGTTTAGTTTGAGTTTTGCCTTGCCTGCATGTTTTTTCTTCGGAATAAGTAATCTTTATAAAATGGTCTTGAACAACAAAAATTTTTACAGTAACCTATCGACCTCATGAATAAAAAAAATATATAAGTATGACAATTCTTGTGAATAGACGTTACAAATTCGCTCGAGATATTCGTTAGTATGGAGAATGGCCGGTGTCATTTTAACAGAATGCACTGAACGTTCAAAATTAAAAAAATATATCGCGCTCCACATGAGCCTCATTTGTGTGACGACGAGGGGATTTTTCCTTCGTCGTCATTTCCATCCATCAGACGAGCCCCAAACAAATAAAAACTCCACAATAGGTAACAACCCTCAAGTGGCGCGATTACCTCACGACGTCGACGCGCCGCGCATAAAAACTGAAGCACTTGGCGCTCTGTCGCGTCACGTGACGAGCTGAACTCTTGGACGGGCGAACAACGAAACGCTTCTAGTTTTATTGTCATTGCTCGTTCGCCGCGGCTTGACCACTTTCAGTAACGAAACGCCAAATGCCGGCGCGTGGGCGATTCAGAAGATAAGACTGAAATGCTAGAGTGCATTTGGCTGAGCGTGTTCTTTACGACGCGAAGTTATGGGGTGTATGTGGCATCTGTGATGGTTTTATTAGCGAGGCTCTAGGATTTTTATTTCATATCTCCTCTGGCTGTCCTTAGTACATACAGACAGCAATGATTTAAAACATATACATTTACGTACAGGCACATACATTGCTTGTGGCCCCACACTAGGATACCCTGTGTCGTGGGAACCAGAAACAGCGACATCACTAACATGTAAACATCCAAAACCTGTTTTTTTTTGTGTCCAGTCGGGTTTTTTTATTATGTATGTGCCCCGATTGCGCCTAGACGGATGGACCGATTTGGTTTTTTTGAAAGGGTGTTTCCTTCCGATTGGTCCCATTCACACCAGGTCAGGGTTTGATGATGAGATCCTGGAGAAAACGAGGGAAACTCTTGAAATATTATAGGCAGACCTATAGTGATTTTTGTGTTTTTCATAATAACTCGTGCATTTACTCATGGTAAGCATAATATTGTGATGCGGAACTGATGATAAAGACCACACATGGCCACCAGAACTGCTCAATACTAGGTACAAATACAATCTACTATGCGTGGCTGAAGGGCAACGCATAGCCTAAACCGGTGGACCTAGAGCCATGAAACTTTGTACAGGGGTTCCTTATGTAGCGTAGGGTAGCAATTATTAAGTATGTCAACTGTTATTTAGATGGCTACATCAATTACCGCCTTTTTTTTTCTTGCTAAAATTTGATATTTTAAACGTTGCCAGGTAGATAAATCATTTATCTTCTGCCTCTATTCTGCTGCATCGTCCTACTGTGGCTTAGTCGTGTGTAGGTAGTACTTGTACCTATTTGTGGGGTACGTTGTACATTGCACAATGCATCTCATTGTGTCTAGCGGATTGGAGGTTGAAGAATGCTGTTGTGCTCTTTGTGGGTTCGAATTGAAAAGATTCACATTTTCTTGGTAGTTCTGGCCGATTGAAGTAGCAGTGTAGGTCGGTGTGGTTTTATTGTGTTCTATACGCTACACGTTGGTATCCAAAGTTCTGACAATTGATTTCCAACAAAATAGGCTTGTAAAACCTTGAACGAAACTACCTCGATACTATTTCGTTCCTTTGAATTGCGATATTCCGATATAACATTCAAAATTCTAAAAGCAGGACGAGGCAACGTTTCATGTAGCACAGATTAATAAAGAGTGCATGTAGGTACCTCTACCCACCTAAAATGCTACAGGTATGTGTTTGCCAAAATGAACACGCCTTTTACACTGTGTGGAGGTTTGTTTTGCAACCGGGTCACCTTGGAGGAAGTGGATGTGGATATGTCACTTATACCCATTATCTCCTATTTTGATTCCAGGTTCCTAAGAGTAGAAACTAGTTCTATGTATGTGTTACCGGCAAAGTATGAAACCCCGTCATTACCAGGCCTCTTTAGGCAATGTGTGAAATAATATCTCAAATTATCTTTATTACACACATTGCCTAGGTAACAAAACGAGGCCAGGAAATGTATGGAATGAGTACTGCACCGTTGAATTTCTTGAAACTATTTTCATATTTTGGATTAGTAAGTTTGGTAATCAATAAGAGCAATTAAAATCATTAAATCTTTGGTCGTTTTTCGTAGTTCGATGGTGCGTTCGTTTTTGTAGTTCGTACATGTCAACCTAACACGAAGGATAAAGGGGGCTTCGCTTCGTTCACACCCTTTTACCCTGAACCACCACTTCGCCCTGTTAATGTTTAGCGTGCAATTCAGATTTGTCAGTCCTGAAGTATCGAAAAAAAAAACATTACTAGGTATTTCATACATTGCCTTTGCCCTAGGTAAAGTGTGAAATAAAAAATATTTCATACATTGACTGCGAATTTTGGGCATTCTATAATATGTCGGCGGCTGATCGTAGAATCGGGCACATCATGATGTGCCGTCATGTGCCCCTCCATTTCATGATATACCCAAGAAATTACTGGGTTCATCATGATGTGGCGCGGGTTTTAACGAAAACATGTCTTTTTAAAAGCATTTTTATTCAGCACTACGGTTTTTGTGTATGTACTTATGTGTCTGCGTTCGCCCCCTTTAGTCTTACCTTAGCCTAAGCTACCGCAGTGTTTGCCTTAAGAGATTTTATCGTTTCATGATAGGTATTTCACGTTTGGGCACATCATGATGTGCCCAATTCTACGATCGGCCGCCGACAAATTACCCCTACAATGCCAAGGTATTCTATAGAATGACGGAATTCATACTTTGCCGGTGACATATGTACGTAAGACATTGACATTCTCATACAACGAAAACCACAGCACTCTATTGCTGAACAGTCAGCCTTCAAAGATGTAAAGAAACGATTATCTTCCAAATTATATCCCGTACTTTCCAACAGCATTTTCTACCATCGACAGCATTTTCTCACTTGAATGTAAAATTTATAACGATCCTAAAGTTTGCCCCTTGCTGTCGAGTTAGCCGCTAGGAATCGTATTTGCGAATACCCTTGACAAATGCATGGACGATATACGCGCATTTGTGCATTATGTCCACGACTTATCGTTGCGGCATCGACGCCTCTTGTCGTGGAGCTACGGAGAACATTGAATATTACTTTAGTATTACCAAACGACATTATATGATATGTATCTTCCGAAATTCGTACATCATTTCCAGTAATTATGCTTGCTTGACAAAAATGTGATACATCTATACAGCTTTACAACGATCTTTTGGCATGCGGTGACAGGTGGAAGATACCGGAGCTAATTCGAGCTACTTTTAATCTTCTGATAGCTCATAATCTTATTTATACCTATACAACTAATTAGTATATCTGACCGAGCGAGCGAAGCGTATATCCGTTTCAGGATTGGGCAAAAATGTTTTGTATGTCTGTCTGTCCATCTGTATGTTCTCCTCTACAGGTCGTATTTCTTAACCGATTCTCATGTTTGTGAGCCAGGTTGGATAATTGAATAGATTTTTTTGTCGATTCAGTTTTTTTTTTCAAAATGGCGGAGATATGGGGTTTTAAAATGTAAAAAATCGCTACAACCCAAACGGCTCGACGGATATTAAGAAATGAGATTTCGTTGGATTTGTGGAGACCGTAAGGGTGACAAATACTATATAATTTTAGTAAAAGAACAATAGGTTGTATTATAAATCGCAAAATGTATTTATAAAGTTATTGGTGCGGCGGCGGCGCGGCTACTTTCATACTTCTTGTACGTAACCGTACATTCATAAGTTTGTATGTGTTATTGAAAGAAAATGCAATCGGTTTATTTGTTTTTATAATAATTCCATCTGTTATCCGATAAACTTCAAGTACGATGTGAGCGGTGAGGGGATGGAAAATAATGAAAAAAACATCTCTGATTCCCGGTGTCGCTCGCGAGGTCTACAGCTCACAGAACCACTACTTTATGCTTAAACCTATTTTTAAAACTTCTAAATGCATTCGTAACTCTTCGGGACTCCTTGGGTGGACGTAAGCCGTACAGTCCGCCGCATGAGCCTGCACCCTCTCAACCTGTAATAGCCCGGAAGACGGCCGAGCTGTAGGAAATTTATTTGTATACGAAGGCATCTCAAACGCCTAGCTCAGTATGTAAACACATCAGCTCAGTTAAGCCTATGCCACAGATTCATAACCTATGCGAAGATTTTTTAAGAAAATTGCTGAAAATATGCTGAAATTATTGAAACTGTTTTTCTAAGTTACTGTCTCTTTGAATGTACTGTCCTTTGACTATTTACATAGTGAAATCCTTAATTGGCCTAGTTATTTAATCTATATTCTTGTTTAACTTTTTTGTACGGCTGTGGATTTTTGTTCAATAAATAAAAATAAAATAAATGTTATTGGTGAAGTGCAGAGGTGATGTATTTGCGTAACGTCTGTGGATGGCCGGCCAAGCATGTAATGTGACCCCTCCCTGCACCACTCTGCTTCTCATACGTTCTTAGTTCACGCAACGGGAATAATAAATCCTAGCACTCTTGAAGTGCCTTGAAGCATCATAAACTCAATGCACAGCATAGAGTTGCAAGAGATATAGGTTGAACCCGCTACATCCCTGTGGGTTGCGCCATGAAAAATGCGGGTCCAAGATTCCTTTCCCGCGGGGCGGGCAGGGACGGTTTGTACACTGGCGGCCAGAGTAAGTGGGATGAGCTCGGGAGTCATTTAGGAAATTCAATATTGCGCTGGTCAAAGCAATAAATGTGTTGTATAATATTATTATGTTTAAATCGTAAAGCCTCATGTGACTTTGCATGAATTCATAATACGGTATTTTACAGTCAAATAAATTAATCTAGGAACCTGTTAGAAGTTGAAGCATTAATATGTACAAAATGGCTTGGCAATATCTGAATTGTATATTTCTAGCCGTTGTATTTATAAAGCCAATTTAGTGTGAAAATGACAGCGTTTAATGATGACGTCACTAGGTTAGTATTTTATCGTTTTGACAGTTCCTAAAAAGTATCTATTTTCTCTAGCAGTAAAATAGCGTATTCGGACGTCCGTGATGTTCGTTCGACAAACACACACTGCCGCTTCCAGGATTGATTCTCGTTAAGGCGGGTTTTTCTTTTTACGGAGGTTCAATATATTGTAGACTGGTGGTATTTATTTACATTTTCAAGTACAACGGCATTTCATGAACCATTTTGGCAACGTGACTTTTCCGAATGTTGCCAAGCCTAATTTTGCCAAAACTTAAGATGGCGGCCTAACGGAGCCTCAACCTGAAAAGGTCGTATTCTAACTCGACTCTGGCCGGTAGGGGCATAGGTTTTAGGGGTCGCTGAACTCAATTTTGATAACCAGACTGGAAGTGGACAAATAAGCGAATAAGCGTTTGCACACTGCAGAGGCCAAGTCTCCGAAACTATGAGCATCTTTTGGTTTCGCGATGGCCATGACCAGCGCCTGTCCATCAATAATGACGTGAGCATCCACATGTGATTCAAGAACTTGTGGATATTCCACTATTTTGGTGATTAGCCTGAAGATATCAAACTAGTTCCCGCCCCTCAGGGATCCATCCAGGTTAAAAAAAAACCCAAGGAGACGGCGCGCGGCGTGGAGTTCATATTTCAAGATTTCTCACAGCAACTCGTTAGCAGCTTTTTGTGTAAAATATTTAAAATCGAGGTTAGGAATGGCCCATATTGGATGATGATGACATATTTCGAGGGAAAAGGGGGGGGGGGGGGGAAAGGAGGGGGAGAAGCCAAAATTCGGCTTGGCAACATTCGGAACCGAATTCAGCAGGCTTTTTTGCAAAGGAAAAGTCATGTTGCTTAATTGGCCCACAAAATGCCATTAAAATGATAAAGGAAGCCGATTTTTTTTAATTTCTACTAGTCTATTACTCTAGGTAGTATAAACATGCTTGCTATAATTGACCGAGCGAGCGAAGCGAGCGAAGCGAGCGAAGCGTCTCCGTTTCAGGTTTGGGCAAAAATGCTTTCGTATGTCTGTCCGGTTGTTCTCCTCTACAGGTCGCATTTATGAACCGATTCTCGTGAAATTTTGTGAGCAGGTTGGAAAAATAAATAGAATTTTTTACTCGAGCCAGTTTTTTGATTTTTTTCAAAATGGCGGAGATATGGGGTTTTAAAATGTAAAAAAATCGCTACAACCCAAACGGCTCGATGGATATTAACAAATGAGGTGTCGTTGGATTCGTAAAGACCATGAGAGTGAAACAGACTATATAATTTTAGTAAAAAGTCAATAGGTTGTATTAAAGATCGCGAAATGTAGTTTACAAAGTTATTGGTGCGGCTACTTTCATACTGCATGTACGTAACCAGGTACATTCATAAGTTTGTATGTGTTATTGAAAGAAAATTATTTGGGTTATTTTTTTTATGTGTGTTAGCAGTTCAGCTTTCCCACCGACATACTCGCGAGGTCTACAGCTCACAGAGCCACTAGTAGTTACAAGTTTACATCCATGGTTTGGCACTGTAGAAAGCAATTTCAAAATGTATTTAATCTATTTGTACAAAATGCATAAATACCCGTTAAATAATAAAACGCAAAATTCTGCCTCATCACGACACGACGTGTATTGGTCTTCATGTGATATCAATAAATATGTCAATGTGTGTCCTTTGTGACGTGGTTTCGCCCGGGGCGCGCCCGGCCGCCCGGGCGCCCGCCGCCGCTTCGCCGCCGCCGCGACGGACTGACAGACCCACAAACATGACACTTTATTAGTAGCTGAGGGAGCTTCGGTACACCTTTATGTGGACGCCATTGTATCCAGTTTATATAGGTATCCTGTTATCTTGAGATTTGTGGCTATTTTGTATATTCTGTGTAGATATGTAGTTAAATTCTGCATGACTTATCCGATTCTTCTCAAATTCAATTTCAATCGCGTTAACCCCTTCACTCTCAGAAGCACATCTCGAACGACCGAACAATGGCGAACTCTTGTTATTGACCGAGCGAGCGAAGCGAGCGAAGCGAGCGAAGCGTCTCCGTTTCAGGTTTGGGCAAAAATGCTTTCGTATGTCTGTCCGGTTGTTCTCCTCTACAGGTCGCATTTATGAACCGATTCTCGTGAAATTTTGTGAGCAGGTTGGAAAAATAAATAATTTTTTTTTGTCGAGCCAGTTTTTGGATTTTTTTTAAAATGGCGGAGATATGGGGTTTTAAAATGTAAAAAAAATCGCTACAACCCAAACGGCTCGATGGATATTAACAAATGAGGTGTCGTTAGATTCGTTAAGACCATGAAAGTGAAACAGACTATATAATTTTAGTAAAAAGTCAATAGGTTGTATTGTAGATCGCAAAATGTAGTTTACAAAGTTATTGGTGATTGGTGATTGGTATGTGTTATTTGGAAGAAAATTATTTGGGTTATTTTCTTTGACCGAGCGAGCGAAGCGAAGCGTCTCCGTTTCAGGATTGGGCAAAAATGATTTCGTATGTTTTTTTTTCTGTTCTCCTCTACAGGGCGCATTTCTCAACCGATTCTCGTGAAATTTTGTGTTAGCAGTTCAGCTTTCCCACCGACGACATACTCGCGAGGTCTACAGCTCACAGAGCCACTAGTATAAGATGTGTCGGCGAACCAGTTACATGACAGCTTTATCTTTAGAGAAACAGACAGATAATTTATCTAATGATTGAAAAATCGGCCGTCCATAAGATAAGTATTTTATCACACGCTAAAGAAACCGAGCGTACAGAGCAAAAAGAAAGCGAGAATCCGACGCGATACTGGCTTGGCCATATCATGAAATGGCGAGGCACATCATGAGGTGCCCAATTCTACAATATCGGCCGCCGACATCATTTCCAAAATTCAAGTCTCTACGTTCAGCCGTTTGAGAGAATTTTGGTGTTGTATGTATGTATGTATGTATGTATGTTGTACGAGTATCATCAGCTGCGGCAATGAACATAACCGTAATTAGGCAATCATGTATTGTCGGTCATGACCTCTGCTTTCCTTTCAGAAGCCCCAAATGGAATAAAGTTATATTCCAAAAGTCACAGGAAACTCTACATAACCGTCCCATTTCGACAATTGTAGTACAGAAGTTAGATTTGGCTTTTGAAGAGCTTTCGACTCTCTAATAAACGAAAACTTCTTTTATTGGCTACCACTAACTAGCCGCAACAGACATAACCGTACCCTCAAACCAGTTTCATATCACACCCTTACGAACCATCCCATACAAACCCTTGCTATCTAAATTTGTTTACTTTCTTCATAGCACAAGCATAACACTAACATAAATTCACTCAGTCTCGTGTCTCGCGTTGTATAATTTAACGATTTCTCCGGAAACGGAACGAGAACTCAGTTATTGACTTCGTAACGGTTACTCTAACGATAACAGTTACTTGTTACTGCTAAAGGATAACGTTACTGTTCCAATATACTGAGGCTTGTTTCGATACGAGCGGAGTGGTCGGAGCGAGAGTTGCGAGGGGCGCGTGTAGTCGCAGGGAAGTTCTCCACAATGAGCTAATTCAAAGAAATGATTCATGATTTGTGAATCTAAATGTGACTTTATTTGTGAAGAATAATCTTATTTGCAGCAAAAACAGGAATGTGGTAGGTTTATCTCTTAACTGAGGAGAGTTTTCCATACCAAATAAGATACATTTGTATATTGGTACATATTGAATTTAATCTCCTCTCACCAAATGTTTAGTTTCATGGGCAATTTTAAAAATGCATAGCGTTGATTGCTCACAAGGGCGCAAAATACCTTGCTTGCTGAAGCTTGTCGGTAGCGCTTATTTTGTTTGGGGACTGACTGCCAAATACGGCAATTGCGATGCGTTTTCAATTAGAGAATTTAGGTCCAAGCATAAAAATACTCAATCTATAGATCCGTGTTTCGGATGCCACTTTAAGCTGTAGGCCCCGGCTACTATCACTATTTCGTAGTATGTAGCAGTCGTAAAACCCCTCCACCAACCCGCACTGAGCCAACGTGGTGGAGTATGGCTCAATCTTACTCGGATCCAGGTTAAAGGCCTGTGCCCCTCGGTGGGGACATTAATGGGCTACATTTACTATAGTACCTGTATGACAAATTACTACTAAAGTATGGAAATAGAAAGTAATAATTATCTTCAATCTCCCACGCTGATATAATCAATTCAAAATACTTTTCGCGGGTTTCATTTGCCAAATTGCTGCAAATAAACTGACATTTATTGAGCGCTATTTACTGTGTGTCAATTTATAAGGCTTTGAACGCCGAAAGATTGTACAATTTGCAGGATTAATAATACAATCGTTTTTGATTTGAACCTGTCAACAAAGCAACAACAAGAAATGGGTCCGTTCCGCAACGGGTACAAAAACGTATTTGGGGATGGCAAATATAACGTCATTTTGCGAACCGTAATATGAATGAACGAAGGCCCAACCATTCAGTGAAAGTATTAGTGTCACATGTACTTGTATTGTACTGTACTTTCATCGTTAACAAGATACAAAAGATAAATATAAATTGTTTCTGTAATGAACGTTTTATTTAATTTGCCCATTTTTTTACATTTAAATAATTATGGGAAATAGGCAAAGAATGATGGGTATTTTTTTGTATGGGTGCTACACAAGTGAGTACACTTTTACCAATTGTTCATTTCTTAAAGTAACGCATGTTATTTTTAAAACTATCCCGGATTATTATTAAAATAAGTATATTTGTTCAGGCAAATATGCCAAATACACCATAATTAGACGCATAACAAAATTATGCGCATCTGAAGCGTATGGTTATCTCTTAGGCACGTTTTACTATGGTTATCTTTCTAGGGTTAACCAGATGACGTTGAAGGGTACAGCGAATATCATGATGTTTTGGTAATTCACAGTGGCAGAAATAAATAAATACGACTCTTGTATTACCTTTCGTAATTAATTGAATCTTATGTAGATACTTCAAGTTCAACAGAGAAATAAGGTCAGCGATAAAGACCGGTGACGGACAAATGGACAAACGGACGGACAGCGGAGGTTTAGTTATAAGGAGGTCCCGTTTGACACTTTCGGGTACAGAACACAAAAAATTCAAAATACAAAAGTATAGGCTGAGAATACGAGCAAATGTGTAAAAGCCCTGAAGGTCCGATAACTAATTACCATAGGTTGCCCGGTCCCGGTCCCAACCTTCAAAGATCAAATATATTCTTATGCTTACGATTTTTGATTCAAATCCAGGATATTCTAGATAATGAAAATCATAAATATCATATTTGCCTTTTTAAAATTGCAACAATCCCAATATCTTTATCAAATCTATGGGTCGAATGAATAAAGAAAATTATATTTAGTGAGAATGACAAGGAAGGATATTGTTTTTCTTTAGTTTTATTATTTTTTGTCATAGTTTTTTTGCACGATATGGTAGGTATGAGACCCTTCGATTCCTAGTTTGTACGAGTCCGACGCGCTCTTGCCCGATTTTTTTAAATTTCAAATGTCTTTCAAACGTTCTAGTCCAGTATTTCAAAGTTAACGAGTCGGGTTTAACCAAAATGTCTGGAAAATTTTCGGGTTTGCAGACATTGGACAAAACAAGCCTATTCAAGACTACACAGAACAAGCGAGCAAAACTTTTCTATTTGTTGTTGGATTTACACAAACTATGTCATCCATCACTGTGTGTGAAATTCCCATTGCTATAGAGCGCTTTCTTAGACTCAAATTAAAATAACAGCTAAGTAATATGAGATATTGAAATGTTTTTTTACGTAATATTGGTCTACATGGATATTATTTATAGAGGTTGACTTTGTTACGTACATGGCTGAACTTAAGTAGAACTATTTCTATTTATATTTGACCGGTAAAGAGAGTGCCAATCTGGCCCGCGATCACAGACAGTATGGTACATCAGTCTTAGATATTTCTTACGTAATCATTTTCTAGTAGAGTTAGGGCCGTCTGATCGCGAAGCCCGCGAGTCATCATCGCAGCCCCAGAATGTTAGGGCCCCCAGTCGCCACATAAAGCGGTTCCCCGAAGTGAGTGTTACTATAAACACAGCGCGGAGACGCCAGAAGGGTCCCCTGGGGCTCCGGGGGGAGATAGTAGGGCTTAAATCGCGGGATTGTCACTGGTTAGCACACACATGCAGTATTGGACGCTTACTGTTGCGGTTGTGTCCTGGCGGGCGTCTTCTGGCGTCGTTATTTTTCGAGTATTTTCAACAAAATAGATACTATCGGTCTTGGATGTTTACGTGTTTGTGATGTCGCTGTTTCTGGTTCCCACGACACAGGGTATCCTAGTGTGGGGCCAGAAACAATGTTTGTGCCTGTATGTAAATGTTTATGTTTATACTCTATACTCTTTTCTCATAATGGCAAAACTGTTAAATTTAAACATTTGAAGAAAAAACGCCACAATCTGATTGCCCAGTGCGTGATTACTATATTTTGCGGATCTTGCAATTCTACGTAATAGAAATATGAGTTATTAACATTAGACTGAGCGCAAGAGTCGGATAAAGCGCTATCACAGCTTTGTATCTTCAATAATTTCTACACATAGAGATTTTATTTGTCGCCTGAAGCTAGAAAGAATGGTACCTTATCACATGTACTAAAATGGAAAATGTCTGAACGTAGATTGGTTTTATCAGTTATCTGATTTTGCAGTAATGTTTATCGTTTTCGTGCCTGCAATATGCAGGAGTTTAGTATGTTTATGTATATTTTTGTATATTTTATACCTCAGATAGATTTCAGAAATTAATTAGTTGAGATTGAGTTAAGATTTTGTTATGAAAATATGCAGTATTTTGTTTATGTGTAAGTGTTTTAAAGGTTGTCCATAAACCTTTAATTTTGATAAGGTACTAAAATTAGAAAACCATTTCTAGATTTAAGTGTTGTAAGCTCCTAGATTTTTTTCAGAATTTTTGATCAGTATTTTTAGAGTTAAATAAAAAACAACTGTCAGTCATCTGTCATCTTAATGTTATCAGTGCTTTAGTTATTGTTCTCACTGGTTGTTTGGTTTTTTTTTTCAATGACGAGCAAAGGTTTAACGTTTAAAAAAAATACGGGTTCGTTTCATCACCCATCGTTTTCCATCTATTTTCATACTTCTTTGAAAATTACATAGAATTTGCGATTTTTTATATACCGTGCGCTTTTTTCTCATAATTATGTAACACGTTCAATGGAGTAGCCACACTGGCGATTTTTTTTCCGCAGTTTTCCGCGGAAAAAAATCGCTGTGCGGACGGGAAGGATCCCGCGTGCCGTGTGTGATAAAATCTGCACTACAATCAAAGAGCCCTAAATATAAAATAACATTAGCCATCCTGCATACTGAACTGACAATACAAAATTACTACATCTTTAATTTTTAAGAGTATAAGTTACACAAAACTATTTTGAAATTTAGGTTGTCACTAATTAAATTGCGAGAATCTCATAGGATAGTCATATTTTTCAGTTTCTAACCATTTCGCTTGCAGAAGCACACCGCTCAAACGACCGAACAATGGCGAACTATTGTTATATAAGATGTGTCGGCGAACCAGTTAAATAAAAAAAAATGTTTCGTGAAACTCAGAGTAAAAAGCTCATGATAATTATTTTAATTTGAGAGTATAATAATCCGGCGCCGTTGATTGGCTGTCGCCGACAACGCCATCTGTCCGAGATAATCGATGTCCCTGCCAGAAAGTTCTCAGCCGTGTTTTACAGCTGAAAGATAAACTTGTCCGAGTGCCGCGTCGCCTCGATCTCGAACTGTCATCAATCTGACAACTTTCTTCATTTTACTTCGACTTGCGTCGTCGGTCGGTTGGGCCTACTCTACTCACTGGAATCTACTTTGGTTGAAAAATTTCCTCTGTGTGTAATTTCTTAGGCTAACTAATTTCTACCATAAAGAGTTTTATTTAGTATGGCGTTAACGTGCGTCCCGTGAGCTGATGTGCGAGCTATGCTCTCTAGTAATCAACTTTACTAAATTGAAATTCTGGCACCAAATCGATGAAATGCGTAATACCATTCATTTACCTAATTATTTAATCACTAACTGAGAATGGATTCCAGACCAGAGAGTATAGTATCTAATTGAGGTTGAAATCGAAACGACTTTCAAGAATAACCCCTGTGGGGAACCTTAATTATTTAACGATATCAAAGACAGCGCTCGTCTCAAAATTACTTACACATGCAAATTAGCGATATAAAAGATATTAGCCTCGAAAGGAATTTCAGCAGATGAAGCTCGTCTACAGGTTAGACTTGTATGCAGTGAGAATACATGAGTAGATTGAAGATTCTGGAAAAGTCCAAAGGGAGTCTGGTGCTTTTTACCTCGCTACAGACAAATAAAGTATCTTTAGAAGAGTCATCAATAATAATTACAATACCTAAATGTACTTCGAATTTTATAAAGGTGTGTACAAACTACAATTTTGTGTTGTGATTTTTTACAAAAGTAAAAATATCTTTTATAAATAATCAAAATACACATTCAATTCATTTATTGATTAAGTAATTTAAATTAATTTAATATAGTTTAAAAAGGGTTTGGTTTGAAAACCAGCGTTGTATGCTGCCACTGCACCATGCAACACGTGTTGAAACTAAACCTCTTTGAAACATACTTAATTTCAATAATGTATCTATACGACTGACGGAGAGATTGAAGGCATTGCCGCTGAGTGGACACACTTGTTAGTGTCCGTGACGACACAGGTCCTTGTCAGTGAAAAATATACTCTCTAATAGGTATAGAGTTCTCTGACGTGTGTCAAATAAAGCTTTTTCCTTCTTTCAAATTAACATTTTCTTAACCCGGTAGGAAATATGACTCGTTTTTGTAAACAATTAAAATTATTATAAGGCAACGATTAAAATTATGAAATAGTAATGGGCAAAAATGTGACTTTGTTATGTATCTCACAAGTTCTTAGTAAAGTGAACTATGTCTGTTAGCATAATTATTATGTGTGACATAATTTGAACATATTTTTATGATGTCTTTATTAAACTGTTTTACTCTAAATTCTAGTATGTAGTAGTCGTAAAAACTCCTCCACCTACCCGCACTGAGCCAGCGTGATGGAGTATGGCTCAATCTTACTCGGATCCGAGTAAAGGCCTGTGCCCTTCGGTGGGGACATGAATGGGCTACATTTACTTTACTTTTACTCTAAATTCGCCAGATGCGAGTGGCGTGCTTTGGGAGAGGCCTACGCCTAACAGTGGGATGATACGGACTGATATGAAGATGATTATTACTCTAAATTCATAAAAAAGCAAACCGTAGACTAACATAAAATTACATAGCTTCACGCCTTTTACCATACGGGGTGGCAGAGGCACCACTGTGCCCACTTTCAGCCAGTGATTCAATACTCCATTTTGCGTGACAGGGGGACTGTATACCGTAGACAAGCTTTCATATTTATTGGTTCTCCAGAAGTAGTCCGTATAACGTACATATAACATTATGCAGCTAGAGCTAGAGAGATGGACGGACGGACGGCCATTTCCTCAGAAGGCGATTACCGTCGAATGTTGGCAGCTATTCATCATAGTGATGGTAGATTGCGCCGGCGCTCCCAGAACGAGGGATGGGGTGGATGATATCGATATTATTCTCTGTTCCTTGGATGATAGAATTTTTTTTTCATTGAATCGAGTACAAGTGAAACTACAATGATTAATTAACACTCAAGTAGGTATTATAAGATAGTATAAAATTAAATGTTAATGTTGTACACATGAAGAACTATCTTTCACTGTCAATTTAGATATATACTGGTATGTATTAGTATATTCATATTTATTGTTAAGCTGTATTTATGTAACTGTGTATGTAGTCTATTCCTTAGCAATAGGTTCTTATATGTATGTACCTATGTGTAATAATAATATCTATGTATTATAGGTACTAGAATAGTTTTATTGTACGCGCAATTCTTCCCCTTACCTATCATCTCCGTCTCCTACCCAACATGGTTTGCTGGAAGAAATCTCTTATTAGAGATAAGCTCGCCTTTGTACATATTTTTTCTATGTTAAGCTATTTTTACTGTCATGTGAGTACAATAAAGAAATTACGAAATTACGAAATTACATAGTTGCCCAAATATCTTTTTAGTGATAAGTTTGGCTTTGTGAAATTAAAAAGTTTGCATTTGTTTGCCGTGTGATATAGAATCTTTATAACGAAAGCATAAACAAGGTGTAAATGAATTAACGCAAAATGAGAAACTACTTTGTTAGGGACATCATTCTGAGCAACTTCCACTATGAAACCGATTTGATCAAAGCAACTATATTTTTCACTTCTTCATACAAATCAGCTGACCCACTCAGGACGAAATGTACTGGGAAGTGAAAAATAAAGTTGCTCTGATTAAATCGGTTTTATAGTGAAAGTTGCTCAGAATGATGTCCCTAACAAAGTAGTTTCCCATTTTGCGTTATTTCATTTACACCTTGTAGAAAAACTTCAGTAATTATTTTTAAGAAACCACAAAAGTAAAATGTTTCACTTCGTCAGAGCCCATCCCTAGCGTAGTGGTTTGGTAGCGTCACTGTGACGCTGCAAAAAGCATCGGATATTTGGCATAAAAATCGTATTAGTGGGTGAGATGGTAGTTTGCGATGCAGATATTCGCCACACAATGCGGTATCAATGTCAGTTTAGTCGCGGTTCACTCGCTTTCCAGATGCTTTATTCAAATAATATTCCCGGAAACGTACGTCGCATCAGTATTTTCGCAGAGAAGCAGTACAGTAAAATTCTTGGTAAATTGAAAACGTTTAGAATGTCCGCTGATGTTATGTCTCGCTCCAGTATTATTTACGCCGCTGTTCCATTCTCGTGTAAAATATTTTAATTTTTGTGAGTAAAATAAGTATATAACTAAGTACGAGGGAGAAAAATAATAATAAAATAAATAATAATATGTTCATCATTAATGCCCCCACCGAGGGGCACGGGTTCTTACTCGGGTACGAGTGAGATTGCGCCATACAAACTCCACCACGCTCGCTCAGTGCCGTTTGATGGTGGGTTGTCGAGGGAGAACATTATTTAGGTATAAAACTAACCATCTCTCAAACATATTGTAATGTGAAGTAACCAAACTCGTACGCTTGTTAACGTAACATGTGAAAAGAAAAACCGGCCAAGTGCGTGTCGGACTCGCGCACGAAGGGTTCCGTACCATTATCTATAAAAAACTTTTGTTGTGTGGGAGCTCCCTTATATATTAATTTAATTTTAATTTTATCATTTTTTTTAAGTAAATAATGTACTCAATATTTTGTGAACATTTTAGGCGTCTACCTGCTACCATTATCAATATCGAGCATAAATGAGCAAAAAAATCACGTTTGTTGTTTGGGAGTCCCCCTTAATATTTATTTTCTTTTGTTTTTAGTATTTGTTGTTATAGCGGCAACAGAAATACATCATTTGTGAAAATTTCAACTGTCTAGCTACCACGGTTCATGAGATGCAGCCTGGTGACAGACGGCCGGACAGACGGATGGACGGACAGACGGACAGCGAAGTCTCAATAATAGGGTCCCGTTTGGCACTAAAAACGTACGTCAACATTTCAAATGTCGCTGACGTCGGTCGTCGTAAGCCCAGTTGGAAAAAAGTTTTAGCTGATAAATGTTAGTAGGTACTTAAACCTACTCGTATATGTATAGGTACCCTACTATTTAGCACTTATATGTATAGGAGCTCTTTTCTTAAGAGGGTAATTTTATAACAATTACATTTCAATTGTTATCTGCCTAAAAAATTGTTATAAAAAATTGTTGACTTTTATACTTCGAAAAAAATTCCGAATTCAACGAAACTTAAGTGTATTGTTGGTGACTATTCAGTAGTGCTACACCCAATTTTCCGAACAAATAAAGCTTTTGCTAACTCGAGGAGGGGCGAAAAACTGTTTTTCTGGGACTTTTTCTAGTTTTTCACGTTTAATTCAAAAACTGTCAATAATTATAAGAAATAATGTTTAAGTAAATCAAAGATGACAAAATTTCGCGTCGATAACAGACAGAAATATTAAAATTAGTCCAGTACTTTGACTTTTATCGGTATCCAAAATACTCCCAAAACAATCGATCGATCGATAGAATGAACGGGTATGGCCCAAAACCTTTTTGACCTGGAAGATGTTCTGGAACATGCAATAGCGATGTAAAATACCGTCGATAAAGGTTCTATGCAGATGTGGCCTGGTAAATACAAGAAATGTAACACATACTGATTCTATTGATTTTAGTTTTTTTTTTGTATTTATTTTTGTTATCGACGCGAAATATTTGTCATCTTTGATTCACTCATACACTATTTCTTACAGTTATTGTTATGTTTTTTTAATTAAACGTGAAAAACTGGAAGAAGTCCAAAGAAAATTTGATTTTTTGCCCCTCCTCAAGTTAGCACAAGCTTTACTTGTTCGGAAAATTGGATGTAGCACTACTGAATAGCTCACAAACAACTTAAGTTTCGTTGAATTCGGAATTAACTTTTTTTTGTATGGACTGATAACTCTGCGGACTGGGACTATAGCAATAGCGGCTACTGCCGCTGACATGGGAGTAACAACGTAAGAGGTTCCGTAACAGGCTGAGTGATATATTTCCTTATTGACTAAATGTTGAGTGCTAGTGCTACAGAAGAATATAAAGTTTTGAACACAAACATAGGTGAAAGAAAAGAAAGTTTTTCTTATAATGAATAAATAACCTTCAAGTTGCTCGTGCCTTCAATCACGTCGCGCCTGATAATGGTTTCACAACTGGTTTTCCCGTGTAGAAATCTTAATATTTTTTCCTTGTACCCTAAAAATCAAAAGGAAAGTTTTCGGCGACACGTGAAATTCGCTTTCCTGTTGGCAATGTAATGACAAAAAAAGAGAAAAACAACAAGAAGTGACTTTTGTTAAAATAAATACACGAAAAAACTCTTTTTGAACAAATCCCAAGTTTGGTTTCCACATCTCGCGGCCGCGCGGGTGCCACTGCCACTGAAACTCGAAAGTTAAGGACACGCGACTATCCGTCCTCTTTGGGGTGAATTCCTAACTTGTCTCTCTCGCGTCTCACTGAAAAAGAAAATGGAACTTATTTGGCCCCGGTCGGTAAAAGGCTGTAAAGTTTCTGCTTTGTTGATTAAAAAAACATTTTGTGTGTTTGCGCGCCCCTCACAAGTTGGGAAGTGGGAATTTTGGGGATTATGTGTTTAGCGAAATAGTGCCGGGATCACTCAGTTTCCCCTGTATTTAGTAACGAATAGAAGATGCCTGAATTCGTGTTTTTTTATGAAGAGAGTAGAGAAAAAGCGGCAAATGCTGTTAATAAATTGCAATGCACACGTTTAATATTAGCTGACTAGAAATTATTTCTAAGAAACCAATTTCCTGTTGCTACGTTTCTGCGAAGAGAAGATTTTAGTCGAAAACAATGATATCTTTCATAAGTTCGGTTTCTTTGAAAGAAGTTTTTAAAGTTTCAGTGAAACCTACACAGTTACAAGTATCCAAGGAGTAACTCAACAACTCTTCCATATTTAGCCTCGTCCTCTAGCGCCCTCATGACTTATTCACCCGCGCTTGGCTCAGAGTCGAACGAAAGTGCCATCTATATTTGGATAAATATTACTGTCGGCTGGAGTTCACATACCGTTGGGCATAGCTACATTACGGCTTATATTCCACGTTTATTTGCCGCGCGGCATACTTACAGGAACCTTCAAAGAAAATGATAAATCCGAAATGGAATCCATACTAAATGTATAAAATATGTTTTATCACATGTGTAAAAATACCTATAGTATACTAGGTATAGGCAACTGACATGAAAATCCTCTCTCGCCTACTCGAATTTGGAACGACTGAAGATTTTTTTAAATCCCCCATTGTCATACTCGTATGTCATAAGAAGTTATATCATAACATCAAAATCATGCACAACTAGCACTGATAACCTACTTTTTAGGGTTCCGATCCAAAAAAAACACTTATAGGAACACCTTGTTGTCTGTATGTCTGTCTGTCTGTCTGTCTGTTCGTCTGTCAAGACTTTTTTATCGAGAACGCGTGAAGGTATCAACCTGAAATTTTTATTAATTGCTCAAGTCTGTGGTCCCTTACGGCTGTGAAAAAATCAACCTTCTAGCTAGGTCAACGCAATCAAACGCTACGCTACGACCGTTAATGTGGTAAAATTGTTGGATTTACTTTTATTTTTTCTATTAGCACCTTAAAATTTTCCCTATAAACCAATAGTATGAAATATACGTACAAATACAAGTTACTAGTACGTATAGGTACATACTAGTATGTATAGGTACATACTAGTATGTATAGGTACATACTAGTACGTATAGGTACATACTAGTACGTATAGGTAATATGTGGAACGGAACCAAAACGAACGAAACTTAACGAAAACAGGAGTTCCCCTCCCTAGTTCCAATAATGGCTCATGTAGTTGTCATGCGCCTAATGTTATCGGTCGAGTAGTAAGTAAATGATAAGTGATATAGGAAGTAGGCAAAGGAAAGGGAGTAGTAGCTAAGAAAGCTAAAACCTGGTTTGCCATTTGGAAGTCTTTGAGTTTCAGTTACGTTATTTGTACATATACATATTTATTCAGGTGGAATAAATATGTATATGTACAAATCAACACTTCTCTGAATCTTACCAACTGTCTGTGGCAATAACGACGCTTTCTTTAGCTTTCAGTCTTTTTAACACTTTCGTGGACAAACGATGCTATAGCATCCGTTTTTGAGTTCGTGTTTTGATACGGATATGACATCCACAGAAAGTTAAACTTTTTCTGCCTGATGCCTGAGCATCTGTTTGCTTAAAGTAAAATGTAGTAGCAGGATGTCTGGTGTCACTGTTACCAGTTTCACAGGTTGATTACTGTCCTCTTACCCCAGTCATTATCGACACAAAAAAGGCAAACATCGCAAACGCGCATGTATATCTACGGTTTTTATATAATGTTTTAAAGGTTGACCCTGAGACCTGAGAGTAGTTTATACCGAAAATTGCAACCCTGAAAACCTTGTGCTTGTAGTATGGTAGTACATGCAAATAGGCTTGATGTTAGAACTAACTACAACATAATGTACGTAGTGCTGTGTTAGCATTAAGATAGGTATATAAGTACACACATAACCAATAAACGGACTTCGATTACCGACATCAATCATTCAACACCTTCCTATATTTCATGGCGACCTTGCCTTGAGCCACAAGAATCTACTGACTACTCCGAAGAAGACCTTGCCAGGCCAGCCTACTTCTCGCGAGGTAGTGCTGTGCCGAATGGCAGTAAGATGGTTTTAAAGAAGAAACCAAGAGGAGATCATGAAGACCACCACAACGACCACGCGCTTCAACGGTGATTGCCCATGTTACACGGTGCATCACAACAACGACGTCAACATCGCCGTCGTTCAACACAACAAGACGACGTAATAGAAGAAAATGAACATGTACGAGTGAATCCCGATTTTTATGAAGTTTTACTGCGACCGGACGGGGAGTTCAGGGGTTTCCCGTCTCGTTTGAAGATTTACTGCGACCGGACGAGGAGTCAGGGTGTCCCGACTCGATCAAAAGGTATCCAGGGTTATCCCGGTCCAGCTCAAGAAGATGACAACTGCGTGAATCTTCGTGCAATATCCGGTATCAACGTGCGTCACGTCCGCCCAGCTGTCGTCATCACCATCCACGCGACGATGACAAGCAACGAGCGACCTACTTCGACAGAATGTTGTACTGTGAGTTAAATTAATTAATAATTTCAGGCAGAATTAGGAACGTAGATAATTTTTATTTAATCATAGTTTTATCTAACATATTTTGTAATACCTAGTGTCACAGTCAATGAGTAAATATTTGGTAAATTCATAATCATTTAAAATCAAAGTAAAGTTAAAAATAGCATACGAGTTAGGTATTGCTAATACAATGCATTCCGAGTTGAATGACTGCAGAATTTCTAGGTCAAGTGGAAAATACCGACGACCTAATGACAATTGAATAGAGAGATTTAGAGTAAATGAATTAATAAGTAAATGATATTTTTTTTTGTGTTTCGAATTAGAAAAGTTTATGGATCGGTACATAGTAGGAATAGAAATATGAGATAGGGAACTATTCCTTCTAGTCATACAGACAGATTGGAGGCCATTGCCTTAAATTGTAGCGGCTCTATTCTCTATTATACAGGTGCACAAAATAGGTGGCCTGATATGCCAATGTGTAGGGTGACCATGCCCACAAGATGAAAAATATGATATGTAGTGTAGGGTGACCATGCCCACAGGATGTATAATGTATGTAGATAAAGGGTGTAGAGTTACAGCCCTAGGAGAATTATGTTCTTGACCATAGTGTGGACTGTCGTGCCCTCGGTGGAAGACTTAATTATTAGAAGTAGTAAGGCATTAGTGGAAATAGTAAACAAGATAAAAATGAATGATCGAAGACACGAAAGGTTAAGGAGATTTGACTGACAAAAGGAGTAATTAACCAGGAGTTACGATAAATCTTACTTCCCAGAGTATATTTTGTTGGTAATCAGAGTAATTAACTGAGAGCCACAGGGTGTTCAAAATGGGTTAAAAACCAAAAGTGTAAATGTGTGTTTGGAAAATGTGTATGAATGTGGAAAATGTACCGATATAATTTCAGGTAAATTGCATTCACATTTTAATATACATATATTATTAATTTTTTCGATTGATTTAAAAATTTACGTGACACTTGGTAGGTAATAATTTTTCTTTTCAAGTAAATAAATTAATGAGTAAATAGAAATGCAGGTTCATTACTTATGAAATGTAATAATTACTTTAAAACAGGGAAATATTCAGTTAAAAATAATTTTTGTGTAAATTAATAAATATTATTAAAGTTTAGGAAATGAATTATAGGATCACTCTGTACATGTTGTGTTGTGTTGTGTTATGTTATGTATGTTGTTTCGATATTATGTTAAGATTTTAGAATACAAATGTAATAGTTTGAAAGAATAAAGATTTTAAAATAGTAGTAGGTATATTACGATAAAAAAAAATTGGTTTCAGATATTTAGATGTTCGTTTTTTCTTTTTCAGTATATAAAGTGTTTCGATTTATAGGATTTTTACAAAATTAAAATGTATAAATTGTGTTTTTTTTTTGTTTAGGATAAAATGAATTACTTTTTTTTCATGAGAATAGGAGTAACTAATTAAAAGGTATTTTGATGTGTTTATTCGTTTTAATAGGTGAAGTGGTATTGAGTTTATAATGTGTTTTCAAAATTAAAAATGTATAAATTGTTATATTTTATTTTATTGATTTAACAGTTATTATCCAGGAAATTAATGATCTTTAATTACATGTTTTTCAGCTATAAATATGTGTGTGTGTATCTTATAGGAAAATAAAGTGTACCTATTTCATTCAAAATTAATTTTCAAGACAGGTAATTAGCAATTATCTAGGTCATTATTTTGTTCAAGTATTTGTCCATAGCATACAGCAATCTAACACTAGGAAACTTGTCAGCATTTTTACAATAGCTCTGCCTTGCACTTTTATGCAATGCAGTTAGGTGGAGTAGGATTTCGTAATATTGTAATGTAGGTACGATCATACCATTTAGGTTTGAAAAATAATTTCTTTGTTGAGAAATTATTTTTCTTTCGCTACCCCGAGGGTGAAGGAAGTTAAAGGGGAGGTGTAGTATGGTAGTACATGCAAATAGGCTTGATGTTAGAACTAACTACAACATAATGTACGTAGTGCTGTGTTAGCATTAAGATAGGTATATAAGTACACACATAACCAATAAACGGACTTCGATTACCGACATCTATCATTCAATACGCTCCTATATTTCATGCTGCTCCCACGGTGCTCGAAAAATTGCGAAATTCTGGCTCTTGCTTCACTTTTTTGAAAAAAAAAAAAACTAAAACCGTACATATTTATTAAAAGATGTGTATGAGAAAATAAAAAAAAATAAAACAAAATTTCGCGTCCATGACAAAAAAAACAAATTAGTCCAGTAGTTTGACTTTTATGGGGTGCAAAATACTCCCCAAAACAATTAAGATAGATTTTCAGTATAGAATCAGTATAGTTACCATATATACCATTTCCAAAGGTGTCACAATTAATCAAACTAAAGTAATTGAACAATACGACACCGAAAGAGAACTCATGATAAACTGTCGGGTAACAAGCGGGTTTCCACGTTTTCAGAATTAGGGACAGTGCGTGCTACGAGCCTAACTGAAGCACAGTGCAATCGTGAACCCCATTCAGATTCTCGGAACACTGTGCACTAGGATAGACGCGGAAGGGATGTCACTCAATGTCCGAGACTGACCTTATCAGCCATCGACGGACAGTGATTGTCTGACACAACTGTCAGATGTACGTTGCGCCTGCTGAGTACTAATCAAACATTTATCGGCAATACCCAAGGAATATTTGCGAGAATGTCGTGATGGAACTCTGCTGACTATGAATAAGAATAGGATATGTGCGCTAGCTGCTACTTTTTTTATTTTTATTTATTCTTTGTATCTTAAGTAACATATATGATATCTTAAAAAGTACTCTTAAACCACTAAGGTTTGTCTGAGCACAGACTTGAATCGTCGAATCGTCTATTTAATTGTCAGTAGCATACACGGTGAAATTGTTTTCTTTTTTATCTCTTCGGGACATGAAAGTACCAATCAATATGAAAAACTTTCCCCAATAATTATTATGGAGACAAACGTTTTATTGTGGATATAAAATTAGCTGGCTGTTGTGGTTAATGTACTCGAACATTTTTGCCAAATAATGTCACTAGCCTATTAATGTCCCCACCGAGGGGCACAGGCCTTTACTCGGATCCGAGATGAGATAGAAGAAAAGAGATCTAACAGTCAAAGTTTTCACTCAGCTTTGAATAATATCCCTAGGTATAGGGTTAAGCGTTCACAATCACAAACATAACCGACCCTCGTGCACATTTCAAAGACACCTGTCCTCCATTTCGTCGCAGAAATACTAATTTCCCTTTCATCACAGCGAGCCCGCTTTATCTCTATTTGCATCCTATTTAACTACCCTCGGACAGCTAAAAAGGAGTCAAAGAAAAGTCTATCTCTTCCTGTTTGCACGTTTGCTCTGCTATCTTTGCAATTTTTGCATGTGTGAATGTGACACTTGCGTCTGGGCTGTGATTGGCTAGTTATGGTTGTGTGGGTGCATGCTTATAGGTTCGTGTGCCTGTGATGAGGGTCCGCGAGATTTCGCTTTGTCCTAATGTGCGGGGGTCATTAGTGCGAGTGTAAAGTCGCGGGTGCAGTCATAAAGATTTCATTTGTCAATCTACAAACACAGACAATGACGGTTGCTTAGAGTTCATAGATTAAGCGCTCAAAGCTTGGTTGGTTTAATTTGGCAACGTTCCTACACTACACATGCATCTGTGTAACTGCTGGAACTGCTACAACTATTTAGTCGTAATTTGTAAATGAGATTGGCCAACTTTTGTTGTGTTTTTGTGTTTCCAATTAAAAAGGACAACGGCAGTTTAATAGTTCTTCTTTTTAACGCGTCTAATATAAATCCACGTATACCAAAAAAACAAACAATAATCGTCGTTTTGTCTTTGGAAATATTTCCCGATATTTTTATGGTTGCAAACACCAAAAATTCTTAGTATCGACCTCATGTATAAAAAATCTATCATAGATGACTATTATTGTGAATAGACTTTACAAATTCGCTCAAGATATTCGTTAGTATGGAGTTTTGCCGGTGTTCTTTAGAAACACAAATGTAAAATATTCTTGATTGATTTTAGAAAAAATTAAAGCCCAAAGTCTCAAGTTTGAAACTACCTCGAACTGACTGGTTGGTTGAACCTTCCCAAATTCAAGATCATTTCAGATAAATTGGAATATCTATCGATTCCTGCCGATCCTGTGATTGTAATGAAAACTAAATTTGCTGATTTTACTGAAGCTTTATTTGTGGGGTTACCAGTTCTGAAGCTTCTGTTACTTTGTTAAATGTTTACCATCGCATCTGGGCCCGAATTCTACTGTACACAAGCATACCACCGGAAACGCAATTCACAAGCGCCAGCCTGACGCCATCCTACTTCGTATTCTACTGTCGGACAGTAGGCTGGCATCAGGCTGGCGCTTGTGAATTGCGATTCCGGTTTTAGTAGAATACCAAATGCGTCGTATTGAAGCTTGTGCCAGGCTTGTGGTATGCTTGTGTACAGTAGAATTCAGGCCCTGAACACTTTGGAGGTTTCGATATCACATCTACTCTCAGCGGTGGGTGTAATCTTTGACACAGTGCTGAGGCTTGCGCGGCGGGAGGCCCACTTCAGCACAGCAGTGTTCGCCGCGACTCGGTACGTTTCGGACGTTCCCGTGCGCTCCCGCTAAATGCCCTCCGAGCTGTCGAGCTCCCGAGTGAACAGTGAAATTCAAACAAAAAATACAAACACGGCAATAAAGTGCGTGCTTGTGATCAAACGAGGTGGATAAAGTGTTGTGATTTGACGTGAGACGAATGATGGTGAAAACTGATTTTCCAGGTAACAATTGGGATTTGTTAATAATACATTTGACTATTCAACAATTGAGACTAATTGCAATCGACCAAAAACCTACTAGTAAGCCTGTACTGAACGCCAATTTGAAATGGTACCGTGATAGATCGTGTACCATTCATTAGAAATTATTATATAACACTGCACATGTCCCACGTTGGGCGACAATAAAACCAACACTATGCATCTGAATTATTAATGATTACGTAAAGAACTATCTTTCCACGTGTCATTGGAAATAATCAAGTGCGGGTAAGACTCGCGGACCGAGGGTTCCGCATCATCATCACACTTGGAGATTGTTACCTTGTAACTGGTTTGGTTTCTACATAAAATAACCGGCCAAGTGCGAGTAGGACTCGCGCACCAAGGGTTCCAGATCACACTTGGAGAGCTTAACACGTGTAATTAGGTTTCCACATAAAAAAACTAAAGTGTGATGTCATCCATGTAAACCGAATTGAATATTTTTTAGAAAGACAGAAACTTTTCCGTTTTCAGATTTTGAGACATATGCGGTATCTTATGATTGCGTTGACCGATAAGTTTAAATTTTTCACAACTTTGAGAGACCACAGACTTGAGTAATCGATATTAATTTCAACTTTATACCTCAATGCGTTTCTGAGAAAAAGTCTTAACAGACGGTGAGACAGACAGACAGACAGACAGACAGACATTTACAGTTTTCGGATTTTTCCCTTTACTTGTGCTAAAGACCTTCCTTCATTCCAAATTTCATGACCCTAGGCCAACCGGAAGTACCCTATAGGTTTTGATTCCCTTGCGAGTTCCACGCGAGTTCATACATATTCAGCAAAATTATTGACATAATATCGCGGTATCTTTTGATTGCGTGGACCTAGAAGTTTAATTTTTTCACAGCTCAAAGTGACTATAAACCTGAGTAATTGATATTAGTTGTACCTCAAGGCGTTCCTGAGATAAGGGGTCGTGACAGACGGACAGACGGACAACAAAGTGATCCTATAAGGGTTAACATAACTGCAGTGTTATGTTTTAGGCACACGTATTTGCAAATTGAGTTACTAAACCCTGTAGAATGAATCGCGAATTAGCACTTCTAATTTATTGTATACTTAGTTCAAGAAATTCTACGGAACTTAGAAAAAACTCCAGTTTACTGTTACCTCGCATTCCATCAGCCTGGCCGAAGGAATAATGTTTTCAAGGATTCCTATGAACACAGTTTTACAAGTTAGTTCATTCCATTGTAAGAGTTGGCAATTTACTGTAGTTCAATTGATTCTACTTTTTCATCACATGATAATTATTCGAAGTACCTATACTGCTGATATGGGCCATTTTAATACATCCATAGGCTCAGATTCCTTTCAATTGATTTTATAGGTTTCTCATACCCGTCTTCAGAGTACTAATGAATAACACAAAAACGAAATACCTAAGTATATACACTAATCTGTAATATTCTGGATACAACAAAAACAGCTTTGATATGAGCTTTATTTATCGTGGCTTCAGAATGTATATGTCGTAGCCATATCGTCGAATTGGCCATTTCATGAAACGGCCAAACGTGAAATATCGTAAAAGATGAAATATTTTAGGGCAAACACTGCGGTAGCTTAGGTGAAGACTAAAGGGGGGTGAGATTGTCTTCGTTTTCAACCGACTTCAAAAAAAGGAGGAGGTTCTCAATTCGACCCGTATGTTTTTTTTTTTTTTTTTTTTTTTTTTTTTTTTTTCTATGTTTGTTACGCGATTGCTCCGCCAATTATGAACCGATTTGAACAAATCTTTTTTCGGCGTATAGGTAATACCTTAAGGGTGGTCCCATTGACACCAGGTCAGGATCTGATGATGGGATCCTGGAGAAATCGAGAGAACTCTTCAAATATTATAGGCATTATAGGTGATTTTTGTGTTTTTCATAATAACTCGTGCAAATGCACATGGTAAGCATAATATTGTGATGCGGAACTGCTGATGAAGACCACATATGGCCACCAGATCTGCTCAATACTAGGTACAAATACAATGCGTGGCTGACGGGCAGGCAACGCATAGCCTAAACCGGTGGACCTAGAGCCATGAAACTTTGTACAGGGGTTCCTTAGTCGCGTGGGGTAGTACTGATATAGCATTTGACAAAATTAATTCCCCAAGGGAGGGGGGATAAGGGGTTACAGTTAGTATTAAACTCAATCTAATCAAATAGGGTTTGTGGAAGTCGGTTTTTTCTAAAGTTTACTTTTTGTTTCAATTATAGTTTGACATGTTAACCCAAAAAACATCACATAGTGCTGAATAATAATGCTTTTAAAAAGACATGTTTTCATTAAAACCGGGCATATCATAATATGGCCAGTAATGGCGAGGCACATCATGATGTGCCCAATTCTACGATCGGCCGCCGACATATATGTATATGTCGTAGCCATATCGTCAAATTTGGTAATACATGTCAAACGAACACGCAGACTATTCGTGGACTTCGCTGCGCTCGCCACCTTTAGTCTTCACCTAAACTACTATTTATACCGCAGTGTTTGCCTTATGAGATTTCATCGTTTTATGATATTTCACGTTTGACCTATAGTGATTTTTGTGTTTTTCGTAATAACTCGTGCAGATGCACATGGAAAGCATAATATTGTGATGCGGAACTGCTGATGAAGACCACATATGGCCACCAGAACTGCTCAATACTAGGTACAAATACAATGCGTGGCTGATGGGCAGGCAACGCATAGCCTAATCCGGTGGACCTAGAGCCATGAAACTTTGTACAGAGGTTCCTTAGTAGCGTGGGGTAGCATTGAGATGGGATTTGACAAAATTAAGTCCCCAAGGGGGGGGGGGGGGGGGATAAGGGGTTACAGTTTGTATTAAACTCAATCTAATCAAATAGGGTTTGTGGAAGTCGGTTTTTTCTAAAGTTTACTTTTTGTTTCAATTATCAACTTAGGTACATCAAAGGTTCACAATTGTTCTATAATACTGGTAATAGGTATCTAGTCTGGTTAAAAGTAATTGAACAAGCAATGTCCAATCGCTACCCCTATTATTAAAGCAGCAGACATGATGGTCTGTTAGGTAGGAAGAGGCAGCAAGGTAATATTGTAAAACAGGCGGAATGGTGAAACGCTGTTTAGTTAAGTAGGGTGCCCCGAGAATTCTGCAAATAGGGCCGTGCTACCTTTGTTACAATGTGTTTTACCATTTCCTTCATTCTTCTTTCAAAGGATTATTCTTTCGGGATATTTGTTTTGCGATGTTCATGGCTTCGCTGGTTCATTCGTTTTAGCCGAAGTTCATGTTTTTAAGGATTGAGGGCATTGAATGAGGTGAAGGTGCTGACTGCTGAATTTAAAAGCTTGTACTCGTAATATAGACTGGCGGTTTATTAGAATAGAACCACGTTTAACGGCATTTAGTGAAACTTTTTGCACTGTTTTTTTAGATTAATTAGACACCGCTAAACACGCTTCTGCCCGGTGTCAACCCCTCCCCCCCTACGTTCCCCCCCCTTTCCCCCCAAAATGTGTCCCGATCTGCGTTTTTTTTTATGAATCTTGGAAAGCGCTCAAATATGTACTCATTATTTTTGCCGTACTCAATTCATACAAAATTTCATGCAAATATGTCCAAGGAATAAAAAGTTTCATACAAACTTTCATCCCCTTGGGGGTTGAATTTTGAAAAATACTGACTTAGTGTATTCCTACGTCTTAACAGAAATACGTGTGCGAAATTTTATGTTTCTAGCCCTAAGGGTCAGTCAATTAGTTATAACGGAATATAAAGTTCCATATAAACTTACATCCCCTATGAATTTGCAGTTATTTGCTCATCTAAAAGAAATTTCTACATAGATTTGACTGTATCTCTATGTAGCTCGTATAACACTTAGTTCGTAATAACAAAGTCTAGGAGCGTAGCACTGGTTTCGGCGACTCGTGATGGTTCAGCAACTACCTGGGTAATGATAAAATAAACACTTGGAAGTGCTCCTCCTTCACAAAACATTTTGGATTTCAATTAGGCAAGCAAATAAACCTCCATTTAAAAGCCACGGAAAGTTGGAAAGTTACGAATCGGCAAGTCGTTTGCGTAAGGGACGAGAAAATATGTAAATTCATCCAATATTGGAATATGAAGACGGGCCCCGGAAGACCCGGGGCGGCGGCGCCACGTCATCGATTATTTCTAAATTCTTACCAACTCGAAGTTATATGCCCATATTTTTTTCAATGATATTAGATCCCGAGGGATACAAACTTGTAGATCGGGAACCAGCAAACGGCGCTAACAACATTTACACAGCAAACTTTTTTGCCGCACACATGAAAATTTGATCTTTCGCGTGTAAAAGTCTTAAGTTATTCTGTTGGAAGAGGTTGAACAGTGTACCCTACATCTCAGACTGGGAATATGAACAAACTCATATTTCAGACATTTGCATATGAAATATGCTCAATAAAACATTCAAGTGTCTGACAACGTAGGTACAAGGTGTTTACACGGTAGTCAACACACTCTACTATACTCAACTCATATTTGCCGCCTAAGCTGATTGCGGGTTAAGTCAGGTATATGGTGCTAAGCAGTTAATAAATAACCGGCTAAGTGCGAGTCTGACTCGCGCACGAAGGGTTCCGTACTATTATCTATAAAAAACCGCAAAAAAAAAACACTTTAGTTGTATGGGAGCCCCCCTTAATATTAATTTTTTTTGAAAGACAGACAGACAGACGGACGGACGGACGGACGGACGGACAGCGAAGTCTCAGTAATAGTTTGGCACCCTTCGGGTACGGAACCCTAAAAACTATTAGGAACACCATTGAAAAGATTTTAGAACTTCTGATCAGGTTAGTGAAATCGGAAGTAAAAGTCATGATTGTTCATGATAACCAGCTATTTAGGTATTTAGGTACGTTTTGTGCGTACCCTTATGCAAGACATCACAGCTACTGATAAAGTACCTAATTAATTTAATTAAATTAAAAATAATTTATTTCTTTAACACACACTATTTCAATTACATAAGTGGAGTCCTCCATTACAGTTCACTTCTCAAACAATCTAATTCTAATCACTGTCACAGCAAATGTACAGGGAAAATAATACAAAATTTAAAACAACGTTCAGGATTCCATTTCAGAAAAACACACACAGTTCACTAATTTTAGAAATACAACAGATGTTTCCGATGAAATCTCAGCGTAGCTCACAGTGAGCTAATCCAGGAAATTGCAACTAGCTCTCGTCAGGAATCAAACTCCCAACTTTAAAACTACGCCAGAGAGAAAATTCCCGCCGCACAGAATCTAATAACTGAGAGTGTTTGAGGAACAATGAGAAAACGAACATTATAGTTTTCTCCTTGAGTGCAGTAAACAAAAAAAATGTGTGGTATTCATACTTACAGAAACCAAATCAAATCAATCAAATTTTATTTATTCACACATACATTCATTAGATCATTAGATACAAGGTTACATTGATGGTAGGTGGTAGTGTTTGTACTTAGCACAGCTAACAAAATGAATGCCGCACTAATTAATCAAGGGTTAGGTAGGATAGAGGGGATAGTGTGAAGATGGAGGCAAATTTGATTTACAATGGCCCCACACTAGGCGAACCTGTAACGTGGGTGCCAAAAAATGGGATTAATTTTGAGAGTATGCCCGGTTTCGGCATTAGCACATGCAAACCTGGTAAGGCAAGACTATTGGGTATTTATTTCATATGTGAATTCTATCTTACATTTCATCAAAGATTTGAGAGGTAAGATATAGAGTTTCTTGATTTGTTGGTGCACGCAGACAAACTGGAGGATAAGGGATCTTATATCTAGTAATCTACTCAGTATTTTTGGAAATTTCACTCACACACAATTTTAAAGGATATATGATCTTTGTACCAACCTACGTAAATCCCTCTGTTCATACTTTAATTGGAAGGGAAAATTTATCCACATCTGACTTAGTTTCACAAGATAAATTTTCTTTGATAACAGGCTATCATATTAAACTCTCAAAATCAGAAGTTCTCAACTTGTTGTTTCTGTTAAATTACTTTGAAGACTTCTGCTTCAACTTTGTACAGCGTCTAGAAAATACTAAGCCAAAGATATGAGTGATTACGTTTGACGATGTTATCTTCATTATATTGAAATGGTAAAATTATGATCACATCCTGTAATGTAACCCCACATCAACAAAGGTTAGAGTAGGTAATAATAATAACCAATACACTTGCGCCCTGTGAAGGTGTAAGGTGTAGTAATTGGGGTTTTTTTTTTAAATCAACAAAGTTTCTGAAAAACAGAAAGCCGTTTGATTGCATTCTCGAACGTCAGGTCGTAATAGGCTGCAGATATTCCCCAAGATTAGTCTGAAATAAGTGGCATTCCGCGAGGTTTCCTCGCTCTGAGGTATTTTATCGGCACTGGGATCACAACAACGTACATCGAGATAAGAAGAAGTTATGGAGGAGAGAGGATTCCTCTGTGGAGCTAACTAGACTTGTGAAGAATGTGATCGGAGTTTTTACGATTGTTTCTTTGGATGCTGATGTTTTGGTTTCCATGATCTACAACTCCGCAGCTTTGGTTGCTGACGTTAATAAAACTACAGGGTTCAAATGTCCAGACTATTTTTTTATATTGTCAAAAAGAACATTATGTCTCACTAAATGTTAGTTTATGTGTACAATAAAGTATAAATGAAATGAAGGACTTAAATCAATCCTCTAATTTCTATTATTCAACTGGAAGCGACAGGAACCGTTGAGTTTTGGAAACAACACTATTTTCGTGCCTTGAATACTAAATACACTTGTAAATTCAAAGCAAAAAGCAATAAAGCACAGGACATCCTACAACCTGAACTCGAGCTGGATATTTTCCCAATTAAAAGTTTGCGAATAAAACTTGCAGACAAGTGAAATTACGTTAGTGTTCTCTGAACGCTCCGGCTTGTACACTCGAAAAACTGTGCTAGTTATAATTTGGTTTGTGACTCCTTAATTTACTAACTCAGCGCCGAAATTATTTAGCTATATATGTACTGCATAGATTAGCTTATTTTTAATTGCCCTTTCTAAATTTATAACTTTCATTAGTGGCCGCCAATACTCAAAATCGACTAATGAAATGGAAACGTCATAACGACCCCAACATTACCCAATGCCATTTATGTGAAAATAATGAACTTGTAGACAATACGTTGGACATAAGTGGCCAGCGTAGGCCAAAACATTTTTTTTTGTATAAAAAGTGTTACTTGAAGCTCTATTATCTCAGCTTCGAAATGGTTTACAGCAATGATTCCTCTTTAAATATAATACATTATGATACTGCTAACAAATAATTATAAAGATATCGGTGACCGCGAATTAAAATAACCGGCCAAGTGCGAGTCGGACTCGCGCACGAAGGGTTCCGTACCATTATCTATAAAAACAGCAAAAAAAATAATTGTATGGGAGCCCCCCCTAAATATTAATTTAATATAAATTTAATTATTTATTTTTTAAGTAAATAATATACTCAATATATTGTGAACATTATATGCGTCTACCTGCTACCATTATCAATATCGAGCAAAAATGAGCAAAAAAATCACGTTTGTTGTATGGGAGCCCCCCTTAATATTAAATTTCTTTTGATTTTTAGTATTTTTTTTATAGCGGCAACAGAAATACATCATCTGTGAAAATTTCCACTGTCTAGCTACCACGGTTCATGAGATACAGCCTGGTGACTGACAGACAGACGGACGAACGGACGGACAGACAGCGAAGTTTCAGTAATAGGGTCCCGTTTGGCACCCTTCGGGTACGGAACCCTAAAAATGACGCCAATGGTCCATAGTAGGTTGACCAAACCCCTTTTACTATAATATAATGTTGTCACGGCCACGACCTCTGTGGCGGGCGCAGTGGTTGCGCATCTGCCTACCATGTGAGAGGTCCCGGGTTCGAACCCCGACTGGGAAAAAAAAAAACCCAGGTCTTCGATGTTTACATGTTTGCGATGTCGCTGTTTCTGGTTCCCGCGACACAGGGTATCCTAGTGTGGGGCCAGAAGCAATGTATGCGCCTGTACGTAAATGTTTAAATGTTAGTTTTCAAATTCGATTGAAAGCCAAATATAAAATTAAGATTTATAAAAGCCGTTCACTTTCGTTCCTTAGAGCAATGTAGGCAAATTGAAATCGCTGAGCTCTCACAGCAGTAAATAGTAGGACTCAATAAAGTGACGCAAGTTTACGACTAATAAGTAGTTTTGCCTCCAGGCGACGCTGCACGCGATCCTTTAATCAAATCTAGGAAAGCCGCACTAAATTGTATCTTGCGGGTTCCGTCTACAGATAGTTCCGTTGGTAAGTATGAGCAAAATCGAGTATTTAACTAAATTGTATTAGATCGCAACTATACTCGTACCTCTGCCACCTCATATAGGAAAAAGTATAAAGGTATGATTCCGAGACGGACTGCAGACCGCAAACTGCAACCGCAGACTGCAAGCGACACTACTGGTTTTCATGCATATATCTATGAAATTGATTCCGATCGCGGCGGCACAGCGCAGCGGTCTGCAGTCGAGTAGAATTTTCTATGGTGGTAATGTTGCGGCGGCGCCTCCGCCGCAGTGTCGCCTGCAGTTGCGGTCTGCAGTCCGTCTCGGAATCATACCTTGACGCATCATACCTATGTGGACAGTTTATTTGAAATACTTATATTCGTTTTCATTAGTGGAATAACCAAGAGTCAGAATGAATTTGAAATTCGAATGCGTTTTTTTTTAGAATAAAGAGCGAACCCGCAACGGTTATATTTCTTAGTTAAACGACGGTACCCTATAACTGTGACTTTTCGCTACTCTTTCATATTCCACTATTAAGATTAATTGTCCTAGGCAAATCTAAATCTCGGTTTTATTTTTACAAGGTTTAATAACATAGAATCACAGAGACCACTCTAAGTAAATTGCGGAACTGTTTGAACCTTTTGTATTAACCTATTCATTTTATGGGTGTCCGGTGTTGAATACATAATTATGTGTCTGTGTCTGTATGTTTTATATGTTATATTGTTTAGCGCTAAGTATCTTCTATGTTTTATGTTGTGTGTGTGTGATGCGCTGATGCAAATAAACATATAAATACTAATTATACAGTTATATTTTATGTGGAATATAAATTACATTGAATATCAGAGCTAGTTATGGTGTTCCTATGAAAATCTTTAAATACACTGATATTTATTACATAATTAAATTGCAAGTATGGGGAAAATTAGCACCTCGATTCATGGTGATACAATTTTGGAATAAAACCATAGTTGAATAAAGTTCATAACAGCGCATACTGCAACATGGATAGAACATCAGTCGCTCGGATATCACGTCGAAAATTATGTAGTTCCTGACTCTTGTTACAAATAGAACATTAGACTATTTCCAATCCCGACCCCCAAAAGAAAACCGTCTGAAAAAGAAATTTGGCTAGTCCCACCCATCCCTGCGGTCTTGCAAATAATTTGCCTCGTGATATAGTGTGGAGTATTTTTTCGGCGGACCGACGAAGGGGCTTTATGGGCTCGCACCGAAATGTCCATAAGCCATAACTCGTGCGCGCAATAAAACTCGTGACCTCCTCCGGGTGGAGCGTGAATGAAAAGTGGTGGATAGGGTTTAAGCAAATAGTAGTCACCCATTTTTAGGCATTGGCTCTACGGAGCAGACATGAAGCCGAAGTTCCCTGAAACAGTTAGCAGGCAGGTAGCTCGACAAACAATACTGATCTCGAAATCAAAATAAATTCTTTATTTCTGTACGTAGATATTAACAAATATACACAGAACACATACTTTTTTGCCTCTTCTCTACGTTGGACCACTGTGGGAAAAGAATAATCTACTAGTATTAATAAAAATCAACATTAATTATGATTATAGTACGAGCACAATTGTAGACAACTTGTTAAGTGGATATTTTAAGACTTTATGTATTTATTTAGTGTACTGTTCTGCAGTATATTAAAGAAGTATGCCTTCTCCACTTGCCACTATCTTATTGCTTCGCTACGAGCGTCGGTATGATTTAGTGACGCGCTCAGGGCAGGGCTCCAACCTTCGACGCTAATTCCCGGGAATGGGCCGGCACTTACTCTACATCGCATCGGTGCGACCAACTTTTCAAGACTCTTTCATAGTTTCGTCTGAGTCTTTTATGAACGTTCATTGCGGGCTGCGCGTGAGCGGGGCGAGATTATTGTGAAATAGTAAGTGGCACCAAGCAAATTGGTAAGTATTTCCATAAGCATGGAGAGTAGTAATAGTACTTATATGTATTTTACACGCGCTCAATGCCTAACTATCCCTTTAAAAGAGAGAATAAGAGGTATTCTAGAAAACGAGTCCTTTATGTTTATATAAAAAATGAATAGAGTAAGTCTTTACATTCAGAATTTGTAATAAATATTTGTCACAATTTAATATTAACACAATTTAATTTAACATTGAAAGTATATGCTTTTTGCTGTTTGAGGTGGCAGAAGCAAATTGTGCCCACTTTTGCAAATGCTTAATTTTTCTTACTTATTATTAGCAAATTAATGAGTGAGGTGCGTCATTTCAGTTTGCTACGAGCTATATGCACTAGCACTACTAGCTCTCTTATCATTTCTATCAATATCATTGTATATTGAGACATTAGAATTAACTTACTCATTCTTGATGAGAATAGAGTTCAAAAATTTGCATGCTACAATTTAATAGCTGACTAAGGAGTTCTACTTGTATGATATTTAAGAGCCTTTTTACCCTTATCTTTGCAAATAAATTTCTTATTTCTTATTTCTTGACCCCATCACTATTTATGTTCTACCAAAAAGCGGTAACATCGGAACTGTCATCTTACATCGTTGTTAATAAGGGTTTAGAGAGTCAGCGAGATATTTCTTGCCAAATGTTTATTTTCTTTTGTTTTTTTTTTGTTTATAATTTTTTCAAATTATATAACAGTGTTTGGTCTTTTAAGTACGCTTTTATGAGTCGTTTTACTATTGAAAAGATAAGTAAATAAATGGTGTGCCATTTTACAGCATTCAGTAGTTTCAGGTGGCGTTTATACATTTGAATAACATTTTATCCCAAAAAATTGCAGATCCCACAGAAGATTTATATACGACACGGCCATTTATTACGAGCCAAATAAATATACACTTTTATGACTGCCATTAACAACACGATCTTCCCACTCTCTTCGTGTACGACCAATACCTGTACCAATTTGTCAGTAGCTCCCCTGCGAAAATGCGCTCTAAGTTTTACACACCAAGAGCCACGAGAATTATTGGTGTTTGATATGTGTGTGATGTAAGTTATGCGGCGCACGTCCATTCGAAGATTTGCTAGGTAATAGTGGCGCGCGAGAAACGGTCCAATGGCGTCCCTGCATGTTTTATCACGTGTTTATGGGGCGCCCCACTTCGCCCGGCCCTGGGTTCGACTATGACTATGACTATCGTGTAAGATCAGAGTGTGAAGATACTTTCTATTTTTGTGGAGTGACTGAAGGTAATACTTACGTAAAGTTTACATCTTACTTCTGTACTTAGTACTTATTGATCGTGAGTATGTGAGATTTTGCTCTGTAATAATCTACGTAAGTATGTTAGAAGTTACTTTTGTGAATGCTACTAACATAGAGTCTATATAAGAGCGTTCAAAAAACACTATGATGATGTGGGCATAAGTAATAACTAGTCAGACTTTCATATGGCGCACTGGAGATGATAATGAAACTATTTATCTCTGGTAAATTCAGTTTACCTTTGATCGTATTCAATTTATGTAGTTCTGTTTCTGTTAAATCTTGGTTTTGACATATATAACTTCAGCACACGACTGTTCTAAAATGAATCACCGCAGTTTTTCATTTCTTATATCATTTCACATCTAGAACTGTGTCTAAAGTTTTCCCAAGTGGTTGCGACGAAGATATATTAGCTGGAATGGTCAGTGAGACCTAGACAAATAGTGGCAGCTTAGTCTGGGTCCCGAGATAGTAATACTTCAGGCAGTATTAGTTCAGCCTAGCTTAGCATAAATCTGGAGTGACTCAGAAATGTTACTCAAATATAGGCGTAGACTTAAGTTTATCGTTGAAGCACATGACACTTGTTCAGTTTAGCGCGAGAGATCTTATGACATTATTTTATTAGGTCAGGTAAAAAGTTTCTTCGTATTTCGTATGAAGACCGTAACGGCTCGAACATAATTGAAACAAAAAGTAAACTTTAGAAAAAACCGACTTCCACAAACCCTATTTGACTAGATTGAGTTTAATACAAACTGTAAACCCTTATCCCCGACCCTTGGGGGACTTAATTCTGTCAGATCCCATCTCAGAGCTACCCTACGCTTGTAAGGAACCTCTGTACAAAGTTTCATGGCTCTAGGTCCACCGGTTTAGGCTATGCGTTGCCTGCCCGTCAGCCACGCATTGTGTTTGTACCTATTGAGCCTGGTGGCCATGTGTGGTCTTCATCATCAGTTCCGCATCACAATATTATGCTTACCATGTGTACTTGCACGAGTTATTATGAAAAACACAAAAATCACTATAGGTCTGCCTATAATATTTGAAGAGTTCCCTCGATTTCTCCAGGATCCCATCATCAGATCCTGACCTGGTGTCAATGGGACCAATGGGAAGGTAAACTCTTTCCAACAAAAAAATATATTTCCAAATCGGTCCATCCGTCTAGGCGCAATCGGGGCAAATACATAAAAAAAAACCATCTGGACGAATTGTAAACCTTCTCCTTTGGGAAGTCGGTTAAAAAAGGTGCATCTTTGACTTAAAAATTTCCGGATTGAAAACGTTTGAACCAACTTTGTGCTTCTTTTACTGACACTGAGTAGGTTCATAAAAATCATATTTTTTTTTTTCACGGCCATCGTTGCATATTTTCCTTTTTTTTCTGCAACATTAAAGTGTATTGAATTTCTCCTTTAGATTCACCCATTTTGACATGAAGAAAAACAAATGAAAAATTGTCGGACACAACATTTTATTATATTTATTCCTTTTTTGAAATATAACCTTTTTAAATGACGTCAAAATCAGCCAGATACAATTAATCCAAAGATATTTAGTTACAAATATACACATACGAAAATACTTTTTACCCGTTATTTATTGTATTTGACTTCATCTTTCTTAGTCCAATTACATTTGTAAGACTGAGGTTTGTCCGGGCAAATCTTAACTATTTAAATTAATGGCAAGTATACTTCTTTTTAATATTGAACGCTTTGTGAGCAATATTTGAAAAATATCACTATAGAGGCGCATATACAAACTGTTATAGTTGAATTGAGTGAGGTTCAGAGCGCGAGGATACAATATTTGCTTGTTCTGTTTTGACGTCTGACGTCCAAAATCTGAATATACGTTTATCTTGACGTCTGAATATACGCTTATCTTAACTTATCTTAATTTGTTCATTATGTAACAAAAAGCACATCGAATCATTACGTACGTCAACTGCTGTTGCGTTGTTTCCTCGAATATCATAATAACGGCGAATTATAGCATGGATCAATGTCTATGATTATAGTAAGCAATAAAAGTAAGCTTATCCAAACACAAAATGAATACGTCATCATTTATAATTAGCTGACCTCATTTTGAGATACGATAGTACCTACCCATATAAACAACTTTTCGAAAGAAACATGGTCAGAAATATTGTTTTTTACTGATCTTCAGTACAACAGTATCTATTCAGCTGAATACTAGTTACTATGGGAGATCCAATTTCAGGTTATTAATATATTTACCATTAAATATCACCCCGGATGGCTAGGTAAATATTCAATTATTTAAACCTATCCAATTCATAACACAGAAACAAATATTCTAAGAACAATTCCGCAAATTATTATTAAGAGCAAATGTGAATGGAAGCAATAAACGTAATTCTAATTCTAATAAATATCTGGGAACCGAGCTTTGCTTGCTTTGCGGCTGATGATGGCGCAAACACAATAAAATATATTACATTCACATATTCATCAGACTGTATTAAGATATTTTTTTTTATCACACCTGCTCTGAAAATACATACTAATTATACCAATTAGAGGGAAGAAACGCCTTTATCCCGCCCTTCAAATCCTTTCATCCCAAGGTATGGAAGTTTGTATGAAAATCCTTCCGACCCAAGGGTGGGAAGTATGTATGAAATTCCATTACATACCCGGTTTTTTTTATTTTTATTTGTCAGCAGTCATACTGCAAAGAGACTTTAACTGTCTACTAATTAAATTGCAAGTAAATTGTTACTGGCCACATACAGTTTTTTTTACCAGTTACCAACCTCCTTGGTGCATACAGAAAATTAATAAATTAAAAGTAAAAAAACATTTTAAACAAAGCTTTTATTTAATGCCCTAAAAAGAAGAAAATAAAATTTCGATTCAATCAAATGCGTTATTTTATTAAATTACACAATTAATACGATATAAAAGCTTGTTGCGAGATTTACTTGTGTAGACTTAATCAGGTGGTAGGGACTATTTGCACAGACTTGAAGATAAATCCCGCAACAAGCTTTTATATCGTATTAATTGTGTAATTTAATAAAATAACGCATTTGATTGAATCGAAATTTTATTTTCTTCTTTTTAGGGCATTAAATAAAAGCTTTGTTTAAAATGTTTTTTTACTTTTAATTTATTTTTAACTTTTTAGTCTTTATCATTACAGCGAGGCAATTCTGGCGCTAGCGAGATCATGTCCATGGTCGAAATATCAATTTTGAGATACCGAAATTTCTATCAAAAACAAGAAAAAGCTATTCTTACGACTAGCCTTTCGACCAACCGAGATATCTCGACCCGTTTTCGATCATAATAAATATAAATCGAGATAATTTTCGACGGATTTAGGCGGTATCAAAACAGATATCTTGACTGGGGAGATGATCTCGATAGCGCGAGAATCGGGGGCCTGGACAAAACATCTAATCTAGAATTAGAGTGCTTGTGAAGACGAATCAAATGAGACCAAACACGATAGGATTGCGTCGTTTGGTAACAGAGTTCCCATGGCCACCTTCCGGCTCCAGCATCAGATCAGCTCCATGTCATAAAAAATATTCTAGGATCAAAGTACTTGTCAATATAAATCAAATGAGCCCAAACACAATAGGATTGCGTCGTTTGGTAACAGGGTTCCTATGGCCAGCTTCAGGCTCCAGCATCAGATCAGCTCCATGTCATAAAAAATATTCTAGGATCAAAGTACTTGTCAATATAAATCAAATGAGCCCAAACACAATAGGATTGCGTCGTTTGGTAACAGGGTTCCCATGGCCACCTTCCGGCTCCAGCATCAGATCAGCTCCATGTCATAAAAATTTTCTAGGATCAAAGTACTTCTCAATATAAATCAAATGAGCCCAAACACAATAGGATTGCGTCGTTTGGTAACAGGGTTCCCATGGCCAGCTTCAGGCTCCAGCATCAGATCAGCTCCATGTCATAAAAATATTCTAGGATCAAAGTACTTGTCAATATAAATCAAATGAGCCCAAACACAATAGGATTGCGTCGTTTAGTAACAGGGTTCCCATGGCCACCTTCCGGCTCCAGCATCAGATCAGCTCCATGTCATAAAAAAAAATATTCTAGAATCAAAGTACTTGTCAATATAAATCAAATCAGCCTAAACACAATAGGATTGCGTCGTTTGGTAACAGGGTTCCCATGGCCACCTTCCGGCTCCAGTATCAGATCAGCTCCATGTCATAAAAAATATTCTAGGATCAAAGTACTTGTCAATATAAATCAAATGAGCCCAAACACAATAGGATTGCGTCATTTGGTAACAGGGTTCCCATGGCCAGCTTCAGGCTCCAGCATCAGATCAGCTCCAAGTCAAAAAAATATTGCATTGTCATCCAACTTACATACGTATGCAAAATTTCAGCTCAATCGGATAACGGGAAGTGGGTCAAATTCAAGCCGACATTTTTGACGCGAACCGTGATACCCACAAACAAACAAACAAACAAACTAACAAACAAACAAACAAACATACATACAGTGCAAGTTAAATAAAAGCTTTTAAAAACGAAATTATTTTTGTATATAAAACGCGCGGAATCACGGAAGAAGTGGCTGCATGACCTTATGATCTTAGCCTACTCCAGAAACGGGCGAATAAAAAAAGGAAACGTCCGCGCATTTTCGCAAAAACTTCGAGCAATACATTTTCAGAAAATGAAGTCGTTTTCTTTTCCTTTTGCCAACGTATGAAATTTTCATAAGTACTGCAGATTTCTATGCATTTATGTCTATAATTTTCCTCGTAGGTGTAATAAAAAGCACTATACATACCTCAGGATAAAGTACAGTTCCATACCTCAAATGGTTTGCGCCCCTCGCAAGCTCGTGGCGCAAATGCCATAATCTCGGTATGGAACTGTCACTTTCTTCCCTCTGAAGTAATGTACTATTAAACAGCTGCAAACGAGAAGCAAGTAAGGAGGATGAATAGTATATTATTAATTTAGATTCGGCCTCATTTGAACGAAACTTTTTTGTGTGAATTCTTCGAGAACACCCGCCAAAAAAGTGTCACGTGATATGAATATGAAGTCGCAATGAGAAACTAAATTTTTGATTGTTATTTGAATTTATGCCTTATTTCATTGTACTAAAGTAAAATTGCCAATCCTATTGAGAAAAGCATAAAATCTCGGAATTACGTGATTTTTCAGTTATGAAACTTAGTTCGATCGATTTCGATTTTACCCCCAAAAACCCCTATATTGCAAATTTCATCGAAACCTACAGCGCCTTTTTCCAGAACTCAAAACATATAAGTTACATACAAATATTCCTCGTTTAAAGAGATAGGCGACGCGGGCCCTGGGGGGCCCTGCATACCTAATAGTGGATATTCATATTTGTTTATTCCTCCAACCTTCAAGAGCGTTAATCTTTTGTGCTCAACTCTTACAGGAGAAGCTATTAATTTGAGTAATTACCATACCATTTGGTGATTTACGCGAGTTTGTGTATACATGAGCGATAATTATGGCGGAGACAGGCGCGTTCCATTATCCCGACTACCCGCACCCGACTAGTCATTGTTGTAACCTTGCCTGGGAGCGAACTTTGCCCGCGGAACAATAGGCACGGATTTTAACACAGTACAAGAAATTCACGTGGCTCGTGGGTCGACGGCCTTAGTCAAAGATTCTACGAATTTACAGCAATTTCATTTTGTAGCTTTGAGTGGATTTACTGTAGAACTGTACTGTAAAGTAAGGACTTATTCTGAAATGAAAAGTCTAACAACAATTTCACTTACTTACTAGGCCCATTTATGACACAGGCATAATTGTATTAATATGTACTCAATGTTACGTGACCGGAGGCTAGCCCGTTGCCGCAGATATTGAGACTTGATATTCTCGCATCAGTGCAATCATTTTGCGACTCAAACTGCATCGAACAATCTGCCACTCACTGTGAAAAGTGACCCAATTTTGGACAAATTGTTGAACAAAACACGTCTCGGTATAAAAGGCAACGTCACCTCGTTAAGCAGGCTCGGGAACGTCATAACGCGTGGGCTTAGGACATTAATAACCCTTAAGTGTTTTCGGATAGTTCCGCACGTTCCCTAATCAGGGTCTGTTTTGCTCTGACGTCATGCTTGAGAACGCCTTTCAAGAGCCGGGGAAGCAACGTACTTTACACAATAGTAAAGGATACACTCAAACTATGATGAGTACATTATTGAATGAATCAGAGTTCAAACTAATAACTACAATTCCAGAACTGGTTAACAGAATATTGTTGACAAATAACAATAACTAATTCGACACACGGTTGAAAAAGCTTATAAGTATAAAGGGCAAGTAATTTTCCGATCAACTTTTTCAATATTAGTAGAGGCCACCTTTACCACCCCTATGAAGGGTTGAAAGGGCAAAAACAGGGACGTGAAAGTAATAACCCCATGAAAGGGTTAAAAGTATTGATAAAGTAAACAAGGAAGGCGCGAATGTCAACAGCTTTGCAATAAGTTTACGTTTCAATGACTTTTACCCTCGGCCAAGTAGAACAATCGCTTACTTCGTCTTCGTCGGGTAGATTTGTTTGTTCGTTGACCTGCTTATTGGCATTATCATTGGCTGTTGTCAAAATGACTCAAGTAAATAATGTGACAGTAAAGACAATTTGCTATGTCTTGATTCTAGGGTTCCGGTCCCAAACTTCGAAGGGTAGCAAACTCTTTTACCCGCTGTCCGTCAGTATTTCCTGACTGTACATATCTGTTGAGGAACAATGGCATAGAGTTAAAATCGCAGAATCTTAATCTCTGTTGACCGCTACAGCAAATCAAAGGGTGTTTACATTGTCAACGTACAGATACATCTGTCACTAATATACTGAAAGTGCTGTTCTCTCATTCCTCAGATAGCGTTAATATGTCTGTTTACGGCTTTTGACATTTCACATGTACGAAAAGTATAAAAAAAAAACTGACTATTTATCCGTCTCTTGAGAGACCCGGGCTAAGTGATTTATTTGTTCTGTTAATTAATGTTCATATACACTACAGGACTTTCTGCAACATGTTGCTGCAACGTGACGCGACAACGTTGCACAGTATTAAAAAACATGTTTCATAGAGTTTCATTGCTCTGCTTCTCCCACACTTTACATTAGTTTACTTTAACCATGTCATCTATATGTGGGAAGTGCTACAACTCATCCTATAACACAGGATCCGCCCTTTTTTAACCGACTTCCCAAAGGAGCAGGTTTACAATTCGTCCGGATGTTTTTTTATTTTTTTTATGTCTATACCCCGATAGCGCCTAAACGCCTAACGCCGATTTGGAAAATTATTTTTTTGTTTGAAAGGGTTTACCTTCCCATTGGTCCCATTGACACCAGGTCAGGATCTGATGATGGGATCCTGGAGAAATCGAGGGAACTGTTTAAATATTATAGGCAGACCTATAGTGATTTTTGTGTTTTTCATAATAACTCGTACAAATGCACATGGTAAGCATAATATTGTGATGCGGAACTGCTGATGAAGACCACATATGGCCACCAGCTCTGCTCAATGCTAGGTACAAATACAATGCGTGACTGACGGGCAAGCAACGCATAGCCTAAACCGGTGGATCTAGAGCCATGAAACTTTGTACAGGGGTTCCTTTGTAGCGTGGGGTAGCACTGATATGGGATTTGACAAAATTAATTCCCCAAGGGGGGGGGGGATAAGGGGTTACAGTTTGTATTAAATTCAATCTAATCAAATAGGGATTGTGGAAGTCGGTTTTTTCTAAAGTTTACTTTTTGTTTCAATTATTGTGGAGTAGAGAACATCCCTTGTTCTTTACTATGTGTAAAAACAAGTAATCATTGTAACACTTTAAATGAATAAAGCTTATTACAGTGATCCAAAGTGTTCTATGTATATTGTTAATATCTACAGAGATTAAGAATTTTTGACTTTGACTTTGTTTCTGGACACCATGTAACGTTGCAACGACACATGTTGTGTGATTGTTGTCTGAACATTTATATCCACAGCATCTAATATTTAACATCCACCGCAATAAGTCAATAGCTTCCCACTTTGACAACTGAATTTTAATATATGCCAACTTGAAATACGTACTCAAGTACAGTTTTGGGTTTAAATTACTTGTCAGCGGCTTTCAAAAACACTCAACGCGGTGTTAGAAGTGGCTGTGAATCGCTTGACGCCTGTTACGCCTGGGTTATGGGTACGAAGTACTAAAGATGCGAATCCATAATTTAATCAAAAACCAGTTTTAAGTAAATCAGCAGTTGTGAATCTTGAATGCACCTATACTGGTAAGTACAGTATTCCTCAGAAAGTAAGCCCGATGAAGTGATAAAACCTAAACCGATGAAAAACTTTGATATTTATTGTATATCTTCCAAGTACCTACTGAAAGAAATCCAATAAAAATTAAAGTTTTTTAAAAACTAAAATGAATTAACAGCTTTAATGGCGTTCCTCAGTTTTAACAAAATTATAAAAACAGTTCCAAGGTTATAGTACCTAATTTCCGAGGAATACTGTAGGTCTGTAACTAAATTAATTACGTGTATTAATCAGATATTTATCTACACTATCTGTATATGTCATTCGGTAAAGACATGCGGGAATTCCATCGTAGCGAACGCACCCTGCTACGGGATCTCGTAACACACGACAAGCGAGATTTTGTAGCAGCGAATTATCCTGCTACACTTCATTTTTACTTTGCATTACTTGTTACGGCCAGTCCACACATATGCGGTATGGCGCATTTAATTTGAATAATGGTTATCTCAAGCAGTATGGATAAGTCCCATCAGTAGTTTTACATACAACATAACATGATTTATTTGTTCAATAGGGGTTTTATAAATAAAGCGCTCGACCGATTGAGTTAACTACTGGTGTCAAGTTGACTAAAATCGTCAATCAACTGACACCAACAATGGATATTTATAAAAGATTCAGTATTCCCATTTTAATTTCAAAGTTTTAAAGTAGAAACAATTCTGTTGAAACTCAACAAAATATTGGCTTGCCTATCTACTTTTTATGGCAAAATGTTCAGATTCCAACATTGTGTTAGGTAGAATAGCTCCGGGTGCTTTTGGGATTATGACATAAAATATACCCTTTTACGAGCGAAGCTAATATGCAATATGTCTTCCTGGGCGTATGCATCATCATACGTTACGTAACAATACGAACTATGAAACTTATTTTCAGGAGCCTAACATAGGCTCCGCTACCAAGACTATTTATTGAAAACATGGTTTTTCGGCAGTTCTCTTTGCGTTTTTATTTTTCTCTCTCCGAAAGAAATTTTCCAAGACTGCAAGAAATATATGAAAAAAAAAGGTTTATTTCTTACAACTGTGCCTCTCTCTGTATAGTACAAGGGGTGGCGCTATCTTATATTTTAAATAATTTGAACTTAACGGTAAAGTTATCTTATAACGTTATGAGAATTTCAGTACTTAATTTGAATTTTAAATTATCGAGTACGTCCGCAATACCAGAAGCGAGTATGTGCACTAAAGTGTCTATGTAGATCGATTAAACCAATATTTACTTAACCTATCCCCTTTACTCAGAACTCGCTTCCATTGGTTAAACGGCGGGTCACAACACAACTGTTCAGCCGGATCGGTCCGTTCAAATTATTAACCTAAAATATGAAGCTTTGTCTAATTAGTAATTGCAAGTTTCAAATTCAGAAACAGAATGTTAACCTGTTCTTCAAAAGAGCATTTACTGTAAGAATTTAGTTCGGTCTAAGGTTTGTTTCGGTACGTAGTCAAGATAAAACAAACAGATTACTAGTAAGTAAGTATATATAAATCGCCGCATTACCATAGCATGGAGAAAATACTGGTCATTGAAAGAGATTCTAAAAGGAGACATACCACTAAAACTGAAGTCAAAAATACTTAACACTTGTATCCTTCCCTCACTCACTTATGGATGCCAAACCTGTTCAATTGACAGGAAGGCAAGATTGAACTATTGCCTTCATACCAAGGGTAACCCTACTGCGCCTGTTCTCTCACTGTCGCAATTTGACTACATCGATGACCGCTACCGACATGCTGCGCCGCGCCGGTGAAGTGCCGATCGGTCGGTCAAAGTCGGTCGGTGAATGGACCAAACAGCGACTTTACAAAGATAACCATCGCCAGCTGTGTGGTTCCGCCGGACAGTTCCACTCCAACTTTAATTAAGCTCTCGGAGATCCGTGGGAACGGATCGTCGCGTTCCGTATTATTTAAACTACACAATTCATAACTTCTTTAATTTCACTCGGCGGATTAAAGAGGATATTCCTACTGAATATTCTGTTCCTGTTTATGCAGGTGGTCGGCAACTTTTATAATATTGCTTTTTGCTCTTTGGGACGAATTCCTAATCACGCTTCTTCGCAGGCAGTTGTTAAAACTACTTTGTGCTTTTGTGCTGCGGGAATTAGTCTCTTCGTCCGCATTTTAGTATAAAACTTTCTTTATTGCTGGTCGTGATGTTCATCTGGTCGTTACAGGTAAAATTCTGCTGATTTCAAATAAAAAAGGTGATCTGTTTCTGGGTAAAAATGAGACAGAACATACAAATGTGTATATGTTCAAGTACTTATCGTACCCATACAACATTAGCGGGCTAAAGGCATTTGTGTATTTATGCCTTCAGGCCCCATCCTGAGGGTCTCTGGACAAATCGAATCAGTAGAGTGGCCCTTCGACCTGAAGGGTCTTCGAAATTCATGGCATAATTCATTGTTTGCTCATCGAGTGATTTGTTGGAGGACTTCTAGGTAATAAATGAAACGGTTGTCTTAGCTGAATAGTATTCAGAATTTATTGGTTTTTATGACATGTGTGAAATATGTTTACATACCATTGTGAATGAAGATAGCTAATCACTAGATAGGAGTTTTCACTAGATTCTGAGCAGAATTTTGGCTAACATTAAGGTCAGTTTTAAATCAAGGTTCTGGTTTATCAGATTTCTTCTTAATAATACATACACATGACTGAATAATACTGCTATTTTTATAAGCAGCAAATAGTTTGTTAATGATGTTCTGCCTCACTAATGTAGCCAGCCATCTGTGTTCACATGCGTTGGAGAGCAGTCCAGAACTTTATTCTGTGCATGTCCTTTGTTGTGTCTTTTTTAATTGTAATCCGTTTTGTGGACCTAATTAAATAAAAAATAAATAGTTCTTGTGTTGTCGGTACTTTCTGAAGTTATAGCCACAAGACTCGTTTGAGATAGGGGACCTACCTAAAATAGGTAGCTCAGACAAAGCTATAGAGATTCAAAATATTACCCATTGCTTATGGAGGATCTCTCAATTTTAAAGGTATTTCGATTGATATTAGAACTACAGAATAAAGCGGCAGATAAATGAAAGGTTCTCTAACTAGCGTATTGACATTTTAGTTTGGGATTTATGCAGGTGGTTTGGACATTATGTTGTTATCACCTTGAGTCACCTTTCAAATACTGTTCTATAACGTTGAATAACATAAATAGTATCATTATATCTGTGGTAACACATTAACACACTAAGCCCGGGTCTCTCAAGAGACAGATAAACAGTCAGATAACTTTTTTACACTTTTTGTACGTGTGAAATGTCATAAGCCCCTGACAAACAGATAAACGCTATCTGAGGAGTGATAGAACGGCACAGACGAGTATCATTAAGATCCCTTAATTAGATACGTTTCCTAATAGAGTTTCAGTGGTTGGCAAGGTAAATGCTATTTAATCAACAACCCAAAAGATGGCTACGGATATATCTTATTCTGCAGTGTATTATTATTATTAATAACATCCTACAAATGAAGTGTTCACTTGAAATCATAAAAGTTTATCAGCCCTACTATAACACGCCTAACAGTAATAACCTGAAGTATTTCTTTCGCATTCTGACATACATTTCTGGCTCGACAACACAGGTCGTACCGCCGACGCGGAATAAGCGAGTAAGCCATAACGCGCAGAGTGTAAAACCGGCGAGGATGATAATTTATTTGCTCTCGGTTGGATGGCCTTGTTGAAATTTATTCATGTTGGTAATAAAATCTGGTGCGATGGCGTCTGGGGACGAGACAGTGTCCAGGTTAATCCCTTTTTGAAATTTCGCGAACGATAAAAGTTGAGCTTCGCCTCGCAGCTTCGTTGGAACTCGGCTCGCCTACTACGTGAATAACATACAGATATTTTGCTACAATTACGAAGGTTGAGGTAGGGTTGGGATTGGTCTGATATTTCGTTTTTTTCACTGAGATTTTTTGTGTCTGAAGTAACTTTTCATGTCGATGGTAGACTTTTGTGAGTTAATATAGGTACTCGTTGGGTGGGTAGGTTGCATAAACTGCGTCCGATTTTAAATTTTGATATTTATTTATTTATTTTCATTTGTCACGAGCTCTGTCGCCCTGCTGAAAAATCTTACACAACATCCAATTTAATACAATTCTAATTGAACTTGCTTAAGCGAACCTAACAACCTCCTATTTAACTAATACTTGCTTGTGGAATTATGAATATTTGTCATAGTTCTTCGACCTCTTTTCTCTAGAAAGTCTTCTACCCAACGCGTCTTTGCTGTCATTCTGCACAAAAAACTAAAGGGTCCGCTAATGGCGTGCCACGGCCAACTTGCAGCTGTATGATTTATTTAGCTAAATGCCCGCAGACGACCGTATTTTATTCGGGTTTTATAAGAGCAGCTCAAATTGTTGTTTTAGCTTGTACGAGTCTAGCTGACGTGGCGCTATGCGACGTGCTCCGAATGAATAGAAGAAGTATACATCACAGAAGTTATTGTACGCGAACAAAGTTGCAAACCTACATACACAATGTATGTAGGTCAAAGCTACAACAATGACGTGCAGATGTCGGAGTTCGATCTCTCTTTTTGACCATCTTATGCTTACCATCTCTGTAGGACCTTGCAGCTCCCCACTTGTACTACCCATTTTTCATGTTTTCTACCTTTTCAGTAATTAAAACTCCTGAACCGATTTTGACAAAACTTTTTTAAGAATGATCACAGAGAGATTACAAAAAAGTATATAATTTTCAATAATTTGTGTTTAATAAGAATAATTTATATATAGTTTCATTGAAAAAAAGTGTGAAGTATTTGATTTTATTTTTGTTGAACTTTGAATAATAATGGCTAACGTAACACCCTTAAACAAAAATAATTTCGAGCGGCGTTACGGGAACCTACGAGGAGCGAGGTAACGGGAGTAGTTTCAAAGCGGAAGCAAGGAGCGACTTAACGGGGGAGCGAGTTAAAGGGAATAATTCAATTTTAGAGGGATTGCATAGATTTTATCTACCGCCTTGTTGTGTCGTTGTTAAAGCTTCAAGGCCTTGAGTGCAGACCATTTACTAGCTGAAGTAAGCAACACTTTAAAGTGTCTCCTGCATTACCAGCCCCCTTATTTATCAATTCCTATCTCAGCAAGTTCAACTCAGTTTTGTGAAATTGATGTTCACTTACTTAAGTGATAAAACCGTAATTATTTTCTATCAATATTTTTTAGGCAAAAAGTAGCTGTATCACGCACGTTTGTGTGACAAATTCTGCAATGCAAAAGTATACGACGGGAAATATTAGCAAATTATGGAGAGCCACTTAAAGATGAAGAGTATAAAATGCTGTTAAAATATATCCTTATGCGTTGATGGCGCAATCTAGCCTCAAACGGTTACCCTCATTACTCGGGCTAAAGTTACACCGACTTTGCAAAGTAAAGCCGAGACTGGAGCGCGCGTCATCCCGTTCCGTTAACAAAGGGCCCATTAAATCCATTTAAACAACCGCACAGAACCGGGCTCTGACGAAAAAGAGTTGGTCAATCAATTAAGTTTGATCGACGTTAATTGCCAGGCTCCGTTTATTTTACTTTCTTAAAACGGATCGCCTGGGGGCTGAATATAGATTTCTTGAAGATGTTTTAATAAATCGGTCCGCACGGCTTAGATATTTCTGAAAGTCGCTACTAACTCAACACGTGATTGCCTGTCATGAATCTTCATTATGTATCTGATCAATACTGATAATTTTAGCATTGCTTCATCTCATCTGTATCACTTTATCTCATAAGGCATTATAATATTAACATTAAGAGCTTGGGACAAGAACAAGATTTCTTCATAAATGTCTGCCTGCTTCATAATTAACAAAAAGTATAAGCAGTGCAGACGAACCTTATAAAGGTTCTTGCGAAGGCCTGGCTAGTGGCTGGTTGTTTTATTTTAATTAACGATAACTCTTTTTTTTCGGGCAGTTTTTCTTGAGTTTGGCTCTTTCTGCTACCATTTACGGGCGAGCAGTTATAAATTAATGTTTAGGTTGAAACGGGTGGCTTAAATTTTCAAAGAAAATTTATAAGTTTATGGTTAGAAATTTAACATCATGACAAAAAAACTTAATGCAAAAATTAGATTCGTATAGCACCACCTGGTTATCTTGGTATTATGGCTTGATGTCGAGCGGAATACTAAAATGAGACATTGGGTGAAAAATAGTGGTGTTTCCATTCTGAAACCTTCTTGATTGCACGTCCCTCCCTCCTGGCCCACCTTACCCCTCTTTACTACTAACAACAATTTCCTGCAGAGCCTTCGACACGAAGGCCACACACGCGCCTTTTTATAGGATTCACTAACCCACCCTCACAAGTAATAATATAGTTTCATCAAAATTGTTTAATTGTTAAATAACACAAAAATTAAGTAAAAATAAAAGTAAGTAAGTACTTAATTTATAAAAATAAATAAATAGGTAATTATAATCTAAGTATAAATGTAATTGATGGAACCCTATAATTGGCTTTATCTCTTAAGTCTATAGAGTAACATTTTTTGTAATGATAAATGCTGTTGGCTTCCTGAATAAATAAATAAATAAATAAAATAAATGACCCATACCTACCTACGCTGTAAGTAGTAATTAAACATACCATTACAAGTCTATCTGAAACATTTTTATTGCAATCCATTTACCTGTACAGTGTATGTTCACTGAGCTGAGCCAACCAACTTCCTGTTCTACCCGCAAAGAAAATAACGAAACGGTTTTCCCGTTTCCGAATGAAACTTCAATGTTTCTGGGCGTGACACGCGTGATAGTTGGAAGTTTTTTCATCAAAGGCAGGCGTATTCGCAAACTGTATCATTAAAGTCTGGCTGGAATGGCATTAAAAAGTCAAAGCCTTTAATTTATAAATGTCACTCGTTTAAGTCAGACTGAATGATTCACTTGCAGTTAGTCAAATAGTAAGTAGCGAAGGTATCTTGCAAACGGAATAACAGTTGTTGGGCTTGGTTTAACCAGAGCATAAACACAAATTCACAACGATATTCTTGAAAAAAATCATGATTCATAATTCATAATTTCTTTATTGCACACAAACAGTTACATAAGACAATATAAAAAATAGAGAACGTGTACTAAGGTGAGCTTATCTCTAATAAAATCAAATCAGAACAAACATTTAGTTAAAATATAAGTAGGTTCGTTCGTACAGTGCCTCTGTCTGGCCCCCTTATAAGATACCCTGTCTGGTATACTAAAAATAGCAACATGACTAACATCTAAAGGTTAAACTTTAAAATTATTATTAATAGGATTTTTTGACGCTGATTTCAATCTTGAATAATAAAAACAACTGTTCAAAAACAAAGCTACAAAGATTTGTGACGTCAATAAACACAATCAGATTAGCATAAGGCGTTCTGGCTCTCAAGTGAAATATAGATAAAGATCCGCAGCTACACCGCCCGAGCGAACTTACCAGAAGTTACTCCAACGTTCTCTGGCGGGTCCCAACTTTTCCTTGATAATCGGGACCGGTTTATGTACCGCTGGCAAATAGAACTGAGCTGAAGCTTTCAAGTCCTCTTGCTTCATTTTCCATTTTAAGCAGCCCCAGGGTTGTCGAGTGTTCTTGGTCGTGAAGCTTGGCTTCTTCGCACTGCACCTTTAGTGAAAATGCTATGAAAGTATCTACCTACTAAGTTTGAGTAACCCACATGTGAAAGAAAATCGTCTAGCCTATTACAAACAGTTACCAAGCAAATGTTGAGCTATAATACAGATTTGCTGTTCAAACATCAACCATCAAACGTATTTATTCGCTAAATACTCAAACAATTATTTATTTTGTTTGTATTAGCTACTCTTCTTTGGTCACATATACGTTTACGTCACATCGTCGTAAGAGATTGATGATGTGTATTGATACTTATTTTGACAAAGTTGTTATCTTATCTCAGGACGTGCGTGCGTGGGCGAGCGGCGACCTTGCCTCAATAACATTGAGTCACAGTATGAACAGATAAGGCGTTTTTACGTTAGTCAGCAAAGCAATCGCAACTATTGTATATGGATTTCATTCGGCATTTATTTATTTGGATAACTTTTACGGTCATTAAACTTTATAAAAAATATATTTACATACAGGCACATACATTGCTTCTGGCCCCACACTAGGATACCATGTGTCGTGGGAACCAGAAACAGTGACATCACAAACATGTAAACATCCAAGACCTGGGGTTCTTTTTGTCCCGGGACATTTCGCATGGTAGGGTACCTTCAATTTTCCATAGCTGCGGTGATGGAATAGCCCCCTGTTTTGTAAAATATTGAATAAACTGGCTTAAAGTGGGCACAATTGTGCCTCTTCCACTGCGAATGGGAAAAGGCTTGATGCTTTATTGTTATATTAAGAGTTTATCACATAGTTCACTCACACATCAAGGCATCCGTGAATAAACATTAGAATTTGTTCCCCCTCCGCCCTAGGGCCCTGTTAGCCCCCCTCCCGAAGATCCGTAACTTTTATCGTCCGAATCGGATTTTTCATCTCAGACTCATTTGAAATTATAATTCGCGGCGAAGAAATCAAATCAAAATTCCATTTAAAGTTGCTATTTCAATATTTGTACGTACCACAGCTGTTTTGTATGCTAATAACGTACCGATATCGTGCGGACGAAGTATATAGAAAGTTTTTGATAAATATTACTTCAACTTCCAAGTTTACATTAAGGCTACATTACGAAAAAATAACTTTCTGATCGCATGAACTAAAAAAAACAACAACTATCTCTTATTAAAGATAAGCTCGCCTTTGTACATGTTTTTTCTAATATTAAGTGTCTGTATTATGTTTTCTGTGCAATAAAGTATAAAGTAAGTTAATAAGTCTGACTCTTTTTCGCAGTCTGTCATTAAATAGTACCTTTAGAGTGCTTTTACAATTCATATGCGCATATTTTATAGACTTCTTGAATTAATCCTCGAACTTTATTTACATGTATGCTAAGTGCTGCATCCAATTATCCAGACAAATAAAGCTTGTGCTAACTTGGGGAGGGGAGAAAAACCGATTTTATTTGGGACTTCTTACAGTTTTTCACGTTTAATTTGAAAAAACAAAGCCTCATTTTAGGGTTCCGATCCTTGAAAGGAATAGAAAGGAACCCTTATAGGATCACTTTGTTGTCCGTCCGTCCGTCTGTCTGTCTATATGTCTGTCTTTATGTCAAGACCTTTTATATATCAAGAACGCGTGGACGTATCAAGCTGAAATTTATATCAAGGTCTGTAAGTCGCATATAGCTGTGAAAAAATAAACCTTTTCGGTCAACGCAATCGAACGCTACGATCGTTTTTGCTGTAAAATTGTTGGATTTTTATAGTTTTCATTCCCGTAGGCCTAAAATCATGAAATTGGGTACAAAGCAAGGTTTTATGGCATAAGTAAAAATATGGGAAGTACCCTGTTATGCGACTTACAGACCTTAACAATTGATATAAATGTCAACTTTTACGTTCACGCGTTCTTGATGTAAAAGGTCTTGACAGACAGACGGACGGACGGACAACAAAGTGATCTTATAAGGGTTCCTTTCTTTTGGAACCCTAAAAATAAGACTTTTTTTTTAAATTAAACGTGAAAAACTGGAAGAAGTCCCAAAAAAGATCGGGCCTTCTCCCCTCCTCAAGATAGCACAAGCTTTATTTGTTTGGAAAATTGGGTGTAGCACTACTGAATAGCCACAAACAACATACTTACTTAAGTTTCGTTGAATTCGGAATTTTCTCGAATTTTGTATGGTCTGAATCTTTGCCGACTGGGGTTTCTACCGTTGTCGCACACAAATTCTGTAAAGATTTTAATAAGCACGGTGAACTCCAGCTTTCTATTCAAGTGGTTTAGAATCTGTAAACAAATAAAACAAATTAGTTAAAATTAAATTAATACCGGTATTTTAATAGCTGTTATTAAAAATGAAAATTTTATAATTAATTCACTTTGATACAATCGAGCTTTGTATTTGGTGCTCGGTGGTATTTATGTAATTACTGCAATTATGGATGATGCTATCGAAACAAATTATAACAGAACTTTTACGAAATTGACGTCTTATGTTCACGTGGAAATGGTGATTTAATTACTCAGTTGTAGTCTAAATGTCTACGTTTAAAAAGTGTAAGTATATTGTACTTCAAGGTTATAGATTGACCATGAAACAAAGATAGTTTTATGCAATTTAATTAGTCCTGTTATTATGTGATGTTAAATAAATAAATTCTAGCAATTGATAATAATAAAAAATATGTATGTCCTATGTATTATTAATGGATGTCACCGTAAAATTGTAAAAACCGCGAGATTGCAATCTAACGGAAAAAAATCGTTAGATTCTAATCTGTCGATAAATTGTAAACTAGATCGACAGGCATTTATCCTTTTTTTTGGTACATACAAATCAACCTTACACGAGGGATAAACGGGGATACGCTTCGCTCGCCCCCTTTATCCTTCACCTACCCTAATCCACCACTCATCATTTCAGCTTATCTACTAACGCGTTATATTTTAAGAAGTACGGTACAGTTTACAATTTATCGACAGATTACACTCTAACGAATTAAAATTCGTTAGAGTGTAGTCCAACGGGTTTCACAATTTCACGTTGACATGTATACACTGTAAGTTAAACAATAATGGGCCGAATGCGTAGAATAAAATCACCAGTCATCATCTCATCATCTCATCATCGTCATCATCAGCATCAGCCTATCAAGGAACCCACCGTTGAGTATAGGCCTCCTCGTGTATACGCCATTCAACCCACACTTAAACCTGTGAAGCATTTAGTGACCATATTATAGGTAATTTTAAGAATACTGTACTATATGTTTTGAATAAATAAAAATAAAAAAAACCTGTCCTGTGCAATCCCCGTCCATTGTTTTCCTGCTATCCTCGCCAATTTTATCATATTTATATATTTATTTTTGCACCCAGACAGAAGGGCAAAAATCGCCACTGAATGGGTGCCACAGGATGGCTACCGGTGTAGGAGCAGGCCTAAACAGAGATGGCGGGACGACCCCGACAAGTTCCTGCCGGGGTGGCCGGAGGTGGCACAGTCCAGGAATGTGTGGATTCAGGAGAGGAAGGCCTTTGCCCAGCAGTGGGACACAATTACGGCTGCATAAAGAAAAATACTTATTAGCAGTTCCTCAATTGCTGAATTAATGAGTACTTATACTTATTCTATCAAGGTCTCGCTATTTAACGCATAAAGTTTGTCACCCACCTGAAATTAAGTGCATTTTTTCCCAACACCGTGCCGAGAAAACCAGCTTACTTCCAAACTGTCTCCCAACCCACAAACTATAACTTAACTTATCTGGGAGGTTAATCTTAATGCCCCATTATTCTATAGGACAAGGGACGGAATTACTTCCTTATTCTTATTTATTATTTGGACCATTATTCTGTTTCTGTGTGTTGATTTGTCGATTCCGGTTCCTTTATTAGTAATCCCGTACAAGGTCATGTCCCTTTTGGCCCTTTGTTCTGTAACTGATCGCAATTCGCCCCAATACCGGTTGGCAATGGGTTTACATTATCAGTTTGTCAGAGTTCGGTGTTTCCTTATCTGTAATGTACAATGCAAGTAAGATAAGCTGGCAATTACTAAAATTTGTAAATCTGAACAGCACATCCTTTGGCTTGGATGGTCTAGCAATGATATTAAATGGTTTTTGTGGATGCGGCACGTAAGAGGACCATAAGATTAGTGCTAGAGAGAAGAGGCATGCCTAACTGTGGATCGGTATGAGTATGACGACGAGATACTAACTTGAACTTTTAAAACGATGCATTGTATAAAGTCACCCTGTGACTCACCAGAGCAGAATCCCGCCAAATCCCGTGGGTCTACACTAGTTACTCCAATCACGCTCGGTGCTGGTGTCACGTAACTCCGCCTGCTAATATCGCGGGGTTATTACTCTGTAACGTATCGATGGCTCATGACTTCGATACAACGATGCGGCTTGCTGCCAACTGCAGCGACGACCGGGCGGGGCGAGAGCTGCAAGTATAACGATAGTGACCCCGATTTTTAGAAACGCTTTATAGAAAATGAGGTTAAAACATTTACATTTGCTTTTATCTCTATACTATGAAATAGAATAGAATAGAATAGAAATATTTTATATTGCCTTAAAAAAAATATACATAAAAGTACAGTTAAATAGGGTACATTAGTTTAATAAGACAAAAAAGGGACGGTCTCAGCGTTTGCTGTGAGTAGCATAAACATGTTCTATCTCAAAGCGCTGGTTTTCAGACCGTACCTGTAAAGGAGAAGAGAGAAAAAAAATATAACAAAAACAAATAAAGTAACAAAACAATAAAATTAATAAAAATGACATAATAAGTATAGAAATCTGTGGTCTAGTGGGCCTCCCTCCCTCCTCTTTGGTCTAGTGGGTGGAAATAGGAGATTGGTTACTGAAATTGCCTGTAACGTCTTATAAAGTTTAGAATGCTAATATCATTCATTAACTAGCCGATCGATCATATTACAGATTTGTTACTTTACTTGATATCGAAATAAAAACAAATATATCATTGTTTCATCCTTACATAATAACATAACATATCTCTACCCCGTAGTCGTACAATTGACAGCATAATATTTGCGATGTGTTTGTTAGTGTTGTTTTAAAAGCTCATATTTTCTTTCCCACATTAAATTGAACTCTTAGAAAATAAGTGTGCATTTCTCTCACTAGTCCAGTAAGCTTTTAGCTGCAAAGGAAACGGCTTCTAATGTATAAAATGTCGAAAACCATCTCGTTATCGCTGAATCGGATCGCCCAACTTATGTTACCCGCATTTTTTAACGCAAGCACTCTATTACAAACACAATAAAGTTGACAATCTGTTGTCGTCGTGGAATCGATAAGATTGTGCTGGGTTACGTGACGTGGATCGGGAAGTGTGCTGGTTTCGCTTGAGAATCGATTTTGACGTCGGAACGCTTAAAATGCACAAACTTGTGAGTGGTTTCCTAAAGAGTTCTCCAATAGAAGTGCACTTTTATCATTGGCAAAGGATTCCTATTTTAACGGAGGAAAGTTACGAGGGCTTTAAGTTTACCTATTTATTTTTTCTTGCGCGGCCAATGTCTTGCGAAGAAAAAATTAGGGAAAAGAGAGAGACAATAATTGAGTCATTATGTGCAATATAAATGCTTGGCTGCTGCACGACCACGTAATTCCGAGTTCCCGTGAAATTTTATACTCAGAAAAAGATAGAAGTTTATTCAGTAACAATTTGGTTAGTATTATTTCACCAAAATTTATACAAACAACAAAATGGCAACCCAACACCCAAAGTATTTTTTCGTCTCTCAAAAATTGTAAATAAACTCTCGAATCAGATAATCCAAATTGGTTTCAGCAGTAAACTCGATTTTGTCGCATATTTGCCTTTATCGGGGAAAACGGATAAATTGCCTGAGATATCGAGAAATGTGCCATCGCCAATATAAACCTATTCAATATAATATCTAACAGACTGGTACGAAGATAAAAAGCCTCAGGGTATATTTCATTTTGTTGTATCGTTAGAGGCTAAACTGTGAAAGCTTTCTGTCCTTATTTTTCATGGAACTACATTGTCGATAATAATATTTCAGTGTACATAGCTATGCCCATTATTATTGTTGTGCTCATTTATGTAAAAGGTAAAGAATTTTGATTACATGACTTCAACATGATGTTACATGACATGAATTTATTCAAAGGTCAGTTAGGTAATTGAACAGTTAAAACGGAGCTACCGTTTGACAAAGAAAGACGGTGATTTTCTGCTAATGAGCTTATATTTCTAGAAGCAGTAGGTACCTAATTTTTTGATGTTCTTCTTACTTCTTTAATTACATCAGACTTTTACTAACAATTAAGTAAAAATAGGCGGCACTTGGCGAATACCATGTTTTTGTGCCGTTCGGCTTTTAGACGTTTGAGGCAATGTGGGGCCCTCTTTTGATCAAGACGCACAACGCACGATGTATATATATATCGGTCACGATATATATGTATATATATATTGTTAGCGGCTTCAGACTACAGCCGTCGGGCAGGCAGCCGCGCGCCTATATAAAAGTCTGTGCAGACCGCGCGCCCTCTCTTGCTCGACATTCACCGTGCCGTTCGGACGTGTTTTGTGTTGTGTTGCGTTGTGTTGCTCATTGCGTTTTATTATTTCTTGTTCATTGTTAATTAAAAGCTATTTTGTTAAAGTAAAATTCTATTTAGGTTAAATAAAAGTTGTTTTTAAAAATCCATTTCACTTCTGCTTTATAAAGTCAGAAGTGGGATTTAATCTACGTTTCACATAGTTGCCTTGACCCCTTTGTAGTTTCCATCCATAAGTACACTTTTTCATCCGTAAAATCCAAAATTCCCTTGGTTGCCCTCTTATTTGAAAATTTTTCACGCAAAACACGTTCCGACATAACCTAAAAACATCGGTAACATTGTTGCTTTTTCTGTTGAGGTTAGATGGATAGATCATCACGCCCGCGTACACGCGAGCGGCGCTCGCGGACCCCACGATCTCGCAGTAGACACTCGCGAGGTCGGCGGTCGCGCAGCTTGTCGCGACATGATCCAGGCAGGCGCAGGGAGACTACTCGCTTGCGCGCCCCCAGTCGCCATCACCGTGATGATCATGGCCGTGTACGTGATAGCGGCGAACACGCCCGCCACCGTGAGTGCAGCCGCAGCCGTGGCCGCGCAAGTCGTGAACATCGCGACCGAAGCCGAAGTCGTTCTTCGTGGCATACCATCGTGTCTCGCCTGACTGCGCTGGAGATGCGGTCGCAGCCTACGGAGCCCAACGAGCCTACTTCCAAGCAAGGTACTGAATTAATAGTGGAAGCGATCCAGTCACTAAAATCGGTAAGCACACAAAGTTACTATGTTGCGAACTTTGACCCCAGCATTCACGACGTAGACGCTTGGTTCGATGAAGTAGATAAAGCCAAAATTTCTAATCGCTGGGATAATCGTGAATGTTTGGCTCGTGTAGGAAGGTGTCTGAAGGGTGAAGCCAAAACGTGGCTTAACGATTGGGTTTCTAATGACCGCTCTTGGACGAATTTCAAAATAGATTTTAAACCTTTGTGTGTTAAAAAGATAGATGTAGCTAACATTTTATATGAAGTTATGTCGACCAATTCGGACAAGTTTCTCACCTATGCCGACTACGCACGTAAAACATTATTACGTTTGCGTATTGTCAAGGGCCTCACCGATGAACTCATTACAGCTATTGTTCTCCGCGGAATTAGAGATCCTCAGGTTAAAGCTACCGCGACCAATGCAAATCTTTTGCCCAATGATTTAGTGAACTATTTATCATCATTCACCAAGCCTGACAAAAATAACTTCACGAGTTTTCGTGCCTCAGCTCCACATGTAAATAAGGCGAACCCTAACAAGCGTTCATATCAGTCGTCCGGCAGAGATAAGTGTTTTTCATGTGGTGATTCGGGACATCGACAGGTGAGTTGTCCTAAAAAGTCTAAGCCTAGCAATAAAGACAGTCCAACCCCAGCCAAGGATGATGGTAAACGTGAACGAGATTCTGTATGCGCCTATTGTAAAAAGGCAGGCCACACTATCGACAGGTGTTTCGCAAAACAGCGCTCTGACCAACAACAACGGCCGAATAACAAGGTGAATTTTTGTTCTACTGTGCAGCAGAAAAATAGTGACATTGTTGTAGGCGTGATTGAGGGCGTGCCAGTGGATATTTTGATAGACAGCGGGGCGATAGACGTGTCCCTCATCTCTTCGTCAGTGGTAAATCATTTTTCCTGCACGAAAAAACAGACTAACCGTCAAATTAAGGGAGTAAGTGACTCAATTATTACCATCGATACCTACGTCACTCTGGTCATCGAGCTCGAAGGTATTTCCTTAGAAGTAGACCTGCTGGTGGTACCTAGTGAGTATATGAACGCTCCAGTCATAATAGGTACGGATGTATTGAACCGAGACGGCGTGACCTACATACGCACAAGGGATTCACAACGCATCATACGCGGCGCCGCACCTGCAAAGGTGTCCGCTACTGCTGATATGGAGGCAGGTTCTCCTGTTAACACTTCGCTGACCGGCCGAGAGTTGGATGAACTTGTGAGTATCCTCAATGAGTACGACGAATTTATGATAGCTGGTACAGCTACTTCAACAGTGACCACGGGTGCCATGCATATCCGCCTTAACAATGACACGCCGGTTTACTACAGGCCGTACAAGATGTCTTATGACGAAAAACTTAAGGTACGTGACATAATAGAAGATTTGATGTCAAAGGGCATAATACGCGAGTCAGAGTCCCCTTACTCCAGTCCAGTCCTGTTAGTCAAAAAGAAGGATGGCTCCGATCGCTTATGTGTGGATTTTCGGGCGCTTAATAGGGTCACGGTTAAAGACCGATACCCACTGCCCCTTATCGATGACCACATCGACCGCCTGGGCAAAGGTAAGTACTTTACCACACTAGATATGGCAACCGGGTTCCACCAGGTATGCCTGGATGAGGCCTCAATCCCACTCACTGGATTTGTCACATGCGAGGGACATTATGAATATGTAAAAATGCCATATGGCCTAGCTAATGCGCCAATAGTGTACCAGCGTATCATCAGTACAACTTTAAAGGACCTTATATCCACGGGAAAAGTCTTGGTATATATCGATGACTGTCTAATCGTAACCACTTCTATCGAAGAAGGTTTACAAACCCTGAGAGAAGTCTTATCCGTATTGACCAAAGCCGGTTTTTCGATTAAACTAAAAAAATGCGCATTCTTATGCACCGAGATCGAGTACTTAGGTCGAGTCATTTCGAACGGCGAGGTTCGACCAGCCATGGGTAAAATTAACGCTCTTGCTAACTCCCCCACTCCTCAAAACGTCAAACAAGTTAGACAGTTTTTAGGGCTTGCGGGTTACTTTCGCAGATATATCGCCAATTATTCGACCAAGACTGCTGGCATTGCGCGTTTGACGAGAAAAGATGTTGTTTTTTTGTGGAGCGCCGAGTGCGAGCATGCCCGACAAGACATCATCAAAATATTGACAAGCGAACCAGTACTCGCAATATTTGACCCCAATTTACCAACCGAAGTCCACACGGATGCGAGCAGTCATGGGTACGGGGCAGTTCTCCAGCAGGTTCATACGGATGGTACTCGGCGTGTAGTAGCTTATTACAGCCAAGTTACGAAGGGTGCTGAGCAGAAGTACCATTCTTATGAGCTAGAAACCCTAGCTGTGGTGAAAGCCTTAAAACATTTCAGGCATTATCTGATAGGTATAGAGTTTGTTGTTATCACGGACTGTAATGCTTTGAAAGCTACCCAAAATAAAAGAGATCTATTACCGCGTGTGGCAAGGTGGTGGATTTATTTACAAGACTTTCACTTCACCATCAATTATCGCAAAGGCGCCATGTTGCCACACGTGGACTACCTGAGCCGTAACCCATGTACTGTAAATAATGTTGAACGGCCACGCAATTGGGCACAGATCGCCCAAGCAGCTGATGAGGAGACTCGAGCAATGATCCAGTCTTTAGAGCAAGGTCAATTGGACCCCACCAGGTACGCAGTGCGCAACGACGTCCTTTATTACCGGTACGTACCTACCGGCGAAGAACCGAGGCTTCTATGCTATGTACCGAAGGGCCATCGCTTGAGTCTGCTCAGAATTTTTCATGATGAACATGGTCACATAAATGCCGATAAAGTAACTGACCTTATACTCAGACATTTTTGGTTCCCTAGCCTTAGGGCCTTTGTTAAGAAATACACCGCGCATTGTTTGACATGTGTCGCCCACAAGCGTGTGCCACGAGCGCCCCTACAACCAATCGTATCCTGGTCCAAACCGGATGTTCCATTTGACACCCTTCATGCCGACGTGCTAGGACCGCTACCTGTCTCTAAAGGTTTTAAGTACGTCATGCTTGTGGTCGACGCATATACAAAGTACTGCCTATTGTTACCCCTCATTCGTCAAGATCTAGATGAGTTGAAACGTGTATTCAAACTTGTTATCTCCCTATTTGGGACCCCTAAGCTATTAGTAAGTGATCGCGGACGCATGTTTGAGGCAGCAGGCTTCACGACGTGGATGCATGTGCTTGGCGTACAACTCCATCATATAACGCCAGAAATGCACAATGCTAATGGCTAAGTCGAGCGATACGTCCGAACGGTACTTAATATGTTGAGAATCGTAGCCAGCCAGCAAAATGGTGAGTGGGCTGATGAACTTTGGCAGCTACAACTTATTCTGAACCTGACGAAGCAGAAAACTACCCAGACCTCCGCTCTCAACCTGCTCGTGGGCCACGAAAGCGCAACTCCTGCAATACGTGCTCTAGTGCGGGATGTCGCAATAAACCCTGCCTCAGCTAATCGCCAGTCTAGAAGGGAAATGTTGCGGCAAAGGACGGCCGAACGTTTGACTGCTAACCAGTCACGGCAGGATGCTGTTGTTAATGTGGACCGTAGTCCTCCTCGTGTGTTTCAGGTTGACGACTTGGTCTTTGTGATCAAGTACACGCAGTCAAAGGGAAAGCTGGACCCTGGCATGCGTGGGCCCTATCGAGTGGTCAAGAAGTTGCCCAACGACCGCTATGAACTAAAGCTGGTTGCCGGGTCATATGGCAAAACTTCTTTTGCTGCTGCCCAGTTCATGGTGCCTTGGAGAGGTGAATGGACCCCTGAAACCTGTGCCGCTTTCTTTGAGGGTGAGTTGTCGCCTTCGGTGGAAGGTTTTGTAAAGCTAATCTACATGACCTCTCCTCAACAGTTGCTGTGCGTCATGCTACTGGGATGCCTCTGTCGTCAGCGGGCAGTTGGTGTACGAGTACACGAGCTTTGGGCCGGAGGCCTTCATAAACTATTTGGGCCTGAGGCCTTTCAAACCTCTCGGTGTATAGACACGCGAGCATTGGGCCGGAGGCCTTTGAAATCTTTTCGGTATGCAAACTGTTCTAATGCGCCTCTGCCGAAGAGTCACTGCAGTATGCGAATGTGAGGCCTCTGCTGTCGGTGTAAGTGGGTGTGGTATGCGAACTGAGAGCCTTCTGCCACGGTGGAAATCTTCCTGGTATGCAGAGGGACGCCTTTGTTGCCATGGGAGTCGCCATTTGATATGCAAACGTTTACGCCTCTGTCAATGGTGTTTGTGGTGCATGAACGTAGTTGTTGTATTTGGAACTATTTGTTTGTGATTTCAGTAAAATCATAAACGAATTAGCATCTGTTTATCAATTTCATTTTATTCATTGTGTGGCTGTGGCAACTAAACAACCCCTAACGAACTTACACGGGTAAAACTGCTTGCTACCACTGATTTGTAATGCTGCGTACGTATGTGTGATTTCAGATTCAACTGATGAAGAAGTTGATCCAAGCGGTGATCGAGACATCGTTCAACCGGGTCCTTCCTCTGCACCAGATCAGCCTGTACCAGCATCCGGGTCCTCCTCAATGCCAGATCTGCTTGAGAATCCTGTCGAGGACGCCAGGGTGTCAGGAGAGGCCGTGTTAGCGGCTTCAGACTACAGCCGTCGGGCAGGCAGCCGCGCGCCTATATAAAAGTCTGTGCAGACCGCGCGCCCTCTCTTGCTCGACATTCACCGTGCCGTTCGGACGTGTTTTGTGTTGTGTTGCGTTGTGTTGCTCATTGCGTTTTATTATTTCTTGTTCATTGTTAATTAAAAGCTATTTTGTTAAAGTAAAATTCTATTTAGGTTAAATAAAAGTTGTTTTTAAAAATCCATTTCACTTCTGCTTTATAAAGATATGTTACCTGTTATAATCTGTCGATAAATTGTAAAGAAGATCGATAGGGTTAAGAGCATTTACGCTTTTTTTGGTACGCTTACAAGTCAACCTAACACGAAGCATAAACGGGGATTTACTTCGCTCACCCCCTTTATCCTTCACTTACCCTGACCCACCACTTTGCCCAGACATATATCATTTCATGTGTTTAAAGTATTAAAACTTAATAGGTATTAAGGTGAATTCACGGATTAGTTAGGACAAAAGTTGGTTTTATATCTAAGTCCAATTATAAATATAAAATAATACAAACCATCATTTCAATGTATCTACAAACGCGTTTTATTGTATGAAGTACGGTATAGTTTACAATTTATCGACAGATTACAATCTAACGAATTTAAATCCGGTTAGATTGTAATCTCACGGGTTTCACAATTTTACGATGACATATCTAAAATAAAACAAGTATGAGAGTAAAAGACTTTTATTTTCTCACCGGTAAGATACTGTATAACATTTTAATTTATTGTACCCTAAAAACCCAAGCTCCTGAAGTCACATATATGTGGCGACCTTTTTTAGGTCTCATAACTTCAAGTGGCACGAATCAAGTGAGAGGCGATTTTTCTCGAGTCCCGACCTTGATAAGAAAACATAGGATGTAGGATGTGGACAATCGATGCCTCGCTCCGAAGCCTTCTGATTGCTGCGTCCGCAAGTTATAGTGGCTTTGTTGAGCGGTGTAAGGCAGGACCTTAAGCGATAATGGTTTGTTTTGATTAGATTCTAGTTATCAGTCTGTTGTATTTGATTACTTAAATTAAAATATGCACTGATAGTTGATGTTTTCAACAACGCGGACACAGATTGTTAGTTGCTAATGATAATACGCATACTGCGTTTGAAAAAGTGTGAAATTTTATCCGGTATGATTTATTAATACTGAGTGCCCCTTAAACTTGAGAGAATATCAATTAGGCAGTACATCTTGTGGTATTTCTCCAAATATATTAACCTAAAGTACAAAGAGGACACAGTACATCACGCTCTTAAACCAAACTAAATTTTTCACTGTAGTAACAGACATATTTTTGGTTTTAAAACTTCTATCTTTTCCCACATTCACTGTATGTAAAAAATACATACAGTGATATAGCTCAGACTCTGTGTCGCTTCTCAACCCTGTATAATTGTATATGTCACAGTAATATTCTAAAAACCGCGAGATTACAATCTAACGAAAAAAAACGTTAGATTGTAATCTTTCGATTTATTGTGAACAAGATCGACGAGGCTTTTTATGCTTTTTTTGCTACTTACATGTCAACCTAACACGAAGGATAAGCGGGGATTTGCTTCGCTCATCCCCTTTATCCTTCACCTAACCTGACCCACCACTTTGACCCACCACCCTTGATTTAAAACAGTTAGATTGTAATCTCGTGGTATTTACAATATTACGGTGACATAGGTATACGACAATATACCCTGTACAACTTTTTATAAGTAAGGGGGCTGAAGTTGAACGATAGCTCATATAAACCAATTTATTATCTACAAGAGTTATAAGAAACTCGATTCAACTTAGACCAATCGTAGTCATAGGACCTTTTCATCAGGTCAGCGGTTCACGGAAAACACTTCCGGAGGATCCAACTCAATACATAGATTGAAAAGTATATAACATCATTACGTATTATCATACTGGGTGGCAGGGGCAGTTTTAGGTAATTGTTCCCGTAATATTTGTTTTCAAAATCCTTGTTGATTTGTCTTAGCGATTATGTGTTCTGAGCTCTGTTATTGCCAGACACAATATAGCTTACAAAGTTAACCCCATTAAGTTAGTAGTAAGTTAAGTAAGCTCGCCTTTGTACATTGTTTTTCTTACATGTATTTTCTGTATGTCTGTTTAGTGGAGTACAAATTTTCAGCCACTTTTGAGCCGTGTGGCTCAGGGCAGGTTGCTCTAATGTTAGGGAAACTTAATGGGGGGGGGACCTCTTTTAATTACATTAAGGAAAGGTGAGACAGAGTGGGGTTCAGCATTGTTACACAATTTCCATAGATAAGTGAAAGCGTAATGCCATTCCTAACTTACTTTCATATCGTTCATTTACCTTACCCTAAGTGACTTAGGACAGAAATTCATCAAGTGATCATCACTTATTTATTTTTATGCCCAATATTTCTCTCAAATATTTTTCTGCTTATAGTATACTTTTCTAATATATTGTAGAAAAAAGGGCAACTAAAATCTTAGCGTAATACAACGTGTTTTATTAGATAGCCAAATATTTTATTTAAAAAAAGACGCATTACTCTAAAAATGATACTAGATCACTTTATTTCTACTTAAATACTCAATACTCAATCATTTATTGCACTCCATGTTTACAAAGATGGTAAAAACAAATTTAACAAAGTACCAAATATGGACCCTGCAACTAGGGTTTTTTTGAGTGCTAATTAAATAACAAAAATATTTCTGAAAGCTGCGATAGATGGTTTTCATTTAGAGATCTGAAAGAGTGATCCGTGACCTCATTTTAACTGGCATGAAAACCCTCTCTTGCTAAGGACGAATGGAAAATCTGAAGTTTAAAAAAAAAACCCATGCTGGCATGTACGTCCGGTCTTATGTTTCTAAGCGTCACACCTTTTCCCATTATGGGGTGGCAGAGGAACAATTATGCCCTCTTTTAGTCAGGTATTCAATACTCTATTAGTTCCCCCAATATACCCTTTTTACATGTCAACGTGAAGGACGGCAACCATGACGAGAAATGTGTCTGAACTCATCGTGCTAAGTATCCATCGGGATTTACAACGACATGTCCTTTGATCTAATATTCAACGCCCATTTATGTCACACCGTTCTCAAACAAAACAACCCTTTTGACGACAGATGCACTGGTTTCAGAATGCCACATGGACAAAGTTTCTATTACAGATCTACCAATATTCCATGGAATTGGTACTTTTTACTTTACATCAAATGAGGTAGTTCTGATTTTTTTATGAGTTCTTAGTGATGAAATGGGTAATGTAAAATCCAAGTTTTCCACCACGAAAGCCCGTTGGATCACAATTAAATACTTTTTACGTTTTCACTTTTAATTCGGAAACTAAAATCTTAAACTTATTTGTAAAAAATAACGTACTTATATAAGTTAATCAAAGAAGACAAAATGTTGGTGACGATAACAAAAAAAAAAAAAAATTTTTTTCCGGTAGTTTGACTTTTGTGGGGGTCCCAAATACTCCCAAAACAATCAAGATGGATTTTCAGTATAGAATCAGAATGTGTATTTATTGTATTTACCAGGCTGGTCCAGGCCACATCCGCATAGTCACTTTTGCGACGCAAGACTACATCCCTACTGTATGTTCAAGAACATCTTCCAGGTTTTGGGTTATACCCGTTCCTGGTCTTTGAACACCAACTTTATTTACAAGTATTATTTGACTGTGATCCGAAGGGCTTTCGATGTGGAATACTTTGATTTGTCATTACCCATTTCATCACTATCAACTCATAAAAAAATCAAAACATTTTATGTAAGGCAACTCTTCTTTTTTGTTACAATTTCCATGGACTACAAATTATATGTGAAATGTCAGAGTTCAGAAGTACGACCGCCATCTTTAAAACGCCTTTGTTTGCTCAGACGCAAATCCCAAAATGGCAATAATAGTAATTAAGCCACTAGCGTAAGTTCACAGTTAAGTTGGCAGATCTGTAATTTGTCTCTATGATGAATTACAGTGACAGTTATTTTTTTCAGAGTAATAAAATATTTATTTTAACTATTTATTGCTCAGCTGTTCGAAAGTTATTTCAAAATTTATAGCCCAAAACTTTATCCCTGACTTACAGAAAAAAATGAGCATATCCTTAGCGTCAGAAACAATTATGAGATTTTCACCCTTAAATCAGTAAGGTTAACTAAACCTTAACTAAAATCGATTCGTGCAACTCAGGGTAAGCCTAGTTAATAGTTTATTAAACACACTTACAATTTCAAATTCACATATTCATTGGAGGATTCTAATTAAGTGCCTTTTAATAATGTAGAAGCATTCGCATTACTTCGAAACATTAACTCGTTATTTTAAGGCTAAAATTTGAATTTAATATGAAAAGTTTTGTCAGTTTTGCGCAATTTGGAGCAGATCACAGTCCCGTGAGGTTGAACTATATCGCCGAAACAATGTCATCGTAGATCAAAATAAGCTGCACTACGACGGCCAACAAACTAACTTAAATGTAAAATGGGACATTCAAAAGTGTTTATGAATAGCACTTTATTCAATGTTTCACAGTTTGCGCTGGTACTTGTACAGTTATTTACAAAATGAACACGTTTTTCTTGTCTATCTCAACAGTCGGTAGGTAAACATTAAGTAAATAAAGGCCTTAGAACAAATTTAACTTTAAAACGAAGTTTCACTTCAGAATTTCTATTAGTATAGAGGTACCAGCTATTTGTGCAAAACTCTTCACTAGAAACCAAATTAAGCTTAAAAGGGTTCCTTCGCAATAAGACAGCACAAGTTTAAATTCACTTGTGTAGCCGTAGCAGACTCCTGCAAGTTCCCGGCCAAGTAGTTCTAAACAAAATGATTTAAATTATTCAACGCAATTAGTAAACAGCCCATTTCCGCTCACACTAAAACCGTCCATAAGACAACGACGCAAAGTGTAACTCACATAATGTCTTCATTGCGTTTCCGAGTATTAATTACAATTTTCCCAATTTAACTTGGCCTGGATTAACTTGTGTTAAAACGCGAACTTCCGACTACATAACTTGTTTAATTTCACACTTAAGATCAGCAACCGGAGGAGAATTGTGTTTCAGGAGTTAAGTTTCTAGGGGGGTTCTTGGTAGTCCTGAGTGAGGGGAAGCTGAATGCAGCTTTGTCTGACTCTGTATGTCTAAAGCCTTTGTTGTTAGGAGTGTGAATTCGAATAGTAGGAGCATAACTGCGGATCGGAATATTACTCCACGGTGCATTTATGTACGAGAAACGACTTTCGGGTTTTAACTAATAATGCTTTGGTGTAAAAGGCGCTCTTGAGATTATGATTGTGTGGCCCAATTTAGTTTCTGAAAAACTGGTATCAATTTATCTTTATTCTTAATGCCTCTATGGTGGTCTCGTATATCTACCTAAATGTCGATCTAAATAACATAATAGTTGACGAACATAATAGTTATTCTGTAAACAAGGAACGGGGGATGGGTTTAGTATTAAAAATAAACTACTGTTATAGTTAAGAGCCAAACCAACCTGCCTACAAACTGTCTAGCAGTTTAGCAGACTTAAAATTATATAATTAAGTGCTTTTAAAAAAAAAAAACGTTATAAATAAAAAATAAATGTACCGACGTCGTACAGTCGAATGCTATCGAACTAAGACACTCCACTACCAACGCTATCTTGTAAAAGAAGTATATCTACAAATCAACATCTACAACATGTATCATCTCCTCAGTGGGTAATTTTATTACAGTGACATTTCAATAGTTATGTATCCATAGAGTCCATTTACACATTTAATACCCTCACATAAATAATGTAGAGGTAGGTACTGATGATTACGGCGCGATTATGTCAAACAAACTTTTCACTATTGTCAATATTTGGCTAGAGTAGGTTATTTTGGCTAAATTAAAATTGGGTTTAGGTTAGGTTGGAACTTCGAAAGAGCAAAACCGGAGCGAGCGAAGCGGAGCGTATGCAAATGAAAAACAAAATTGAATATTAAAATTACCCTAAGATTCTAATTTTCCAAATAGATACACGGAAATTCAACGGTACAGTATTCCATACATTGCCTGGCCTTGTTTGGGTATTCCATACAAAACTATTCATACTATTCTATACAAAACCTAGGCAATGTGTGTAATAAAGATAGTTTGATATATTATTTCACACATTGCCTAAAGAAGCCCGGTATTCTATCCAACGCCTAGGTATTCTATAGAATCCCTGGATTCATACTTTTCCGCTAACATAATATTTATAGTAGATTTCTCGTTTGCAGAGGCAGCATGATCCGGCAGCTCTGGCCCGCGTGACGCCGCGTCTCCCCGCGATGTCGCGCGCGGCGCTACTGCTACTGGGCTGCCTGGTCCACTGCGACACTAAGACTGTGCTGCAGGATAAACTAGGTGAGTTATAAACCATAGCATATAGTCTTTGCTCCATCCCTAAGCCTACTACTTCCAAACGGGTGGAAGTATACAAAAAAATATTATATAATATATTATATCTAGACGTTGACTAAGCAATTTGGTTTTATAGTCAATTTTTTGGGTTCCGATCCTTAAAAGGAAATAACCGGCCAAGTGCGAGTCGGACTCGCGCACGAAGGGTTCCGTGCCATTATCTATAAAAAACCGCAAAAAAAATGTATGGGAGCCCCCCCTAAATATTAATTTAATTTTAATTTAATTATTTATTTTTTAAGTAAATAAGATACTCAATATATTGTGAACATTTTAAGCGTCTACCTGCTACCATTATCAATATCGAGCAAAAATGAGCAAAAAAATCACGTTTGTTGTATGAGAGCCTCCCTTAATATTAAATTTCTTTTGATTTTTAGTATTTGTTGTTATAGCGGCAACAGAAATACATCATCTGTGAAAATTTCAACTGTCTAGCTACCACGGTTCATGAGATACAGCCTGGTGACAGACGGACGGACGGACGGACGGACAGACGGACAGCGAAGTCTCAGTAATAGGGTCCCGTTTGGCACCCTTCGGGTACGGAACCCTAAAAAGGAACCCTTTAAATAGGATCACTTCGTTGTCCGTCTGTCTAACTGTCTGTAAATACCAAGAACGCGTGGACGTATCAAGTTAAAATTTATATCAATTATTCTTTGGTCGCTTAAAGCTGCGAAAAAATCTACCTTCTAGGTCAACGCAATCGAACGCTACGATCGTTTATGCTGTAAAATTGTTAGATTTTCATAGTAATCGCAATGGACCCAAAACCTATAGGGTTCAACTTCCAGTTGGCCTACAGTCATGAAATTTGGTACAAAGCAAGGTTTTATGGCACAAGTAAAAAAATATATCTGAAATTTGCAAATTCCTGTCTTTTTGCAAAAATATGTAATTTAATATCATACTTTATTTTTTATGTAGAAACCTAATTACACTAGCTACGATCGGTACCAATCTCCAAATGTGATCGGAACCCTTGGTCCGCGAGTCCTACTCGCACTTGACCGTTTATTAGGGTTCCGTACCCGAAGGGTGCCAAACGGGACCCCAATACTAATCCTCCGCTGTCCGTCTGTCCGTCAGAGGGCCCTTCAGCACGAACCGTTAATAGCTAGAAAATTGAAATTTTCAAAGAATCTGTAGCCGCTCCACCAACAAATAGTAAAATACACGAAATGTTGAAAAAATAAAGGTGCTTTTGGTACAATGATGGTGCGGAACCCTCCGTGCGAGAGTACGACTTGCACTTGGCAGTTTTTTTTTAAATTTGTATTGCATTGAATTGGTCACGCCTCTTTTGAACCATCTACCTGTTTGACTTGGCGAAACGCGAGCGAAGTGTCTCCATTTCAGTTTGAATTGCTTTCCAGATTTCCACGCTGTTTTCCTCTAAAGGTCGCATTTCTCAACCGATTCTCATGAAAGTCAGCAGATTACATAATAATATTGTTACCTGGTTTTATTAAATTAAGTTTATGTTAAATTCAAAATGGCTGCGATGCCGATGTTGGATAAATAATACCGCTACAGCCCAACAGCCCAAAGGGCTTGGAATTTTGACAAATTAGGTGTCGTTGGATTTGTAGAGACCGTAAAAGTTCGATTAGCTAGCGGTTACACGTGGAATTGAAGCTCTTTGACAGGTTCGTTTCATTATGTAGCGTAGAAGTAGCGTCCCCCTGTAAACGTCACTTACGCGCCAAAAGATGGTTGAAATACTGTATACAGTGTGTTGCCTAGAATCGGGATAATATTGAAAATAATGACTCTAGAGTATTAGTGTTTTTTTTCTGAAAGATTTCAGTTTAAAGTTATGATTCATAATCAATGTAAGTATTATTGAAAAGCGATTATTGCTAACGTTGTCAGATGTGAAATATCATGAAACTATAAAATAATTTGTACATTGTACAATGTACAATGTATATCGACGATTCTCGTTTAGCGTTTTGGGTATCGATATTGATTGTTTACCCATTTAAAAGCGACAACACCTAATTTTGTAGAACTGTCAAAACGACAAATTGTTTCGTGATTTCTATAAAATACTAACCAGCCTGACTATATACTTACCAAGTTAAACGCTAACACAAACGTCCACATTAAACGCTGTCTTTTTTACGCATAATTGGCTTTATAAAATAGAACGGCTAGAAATATACAATTCTGATATTTTCTAGCCCTTTCCGTTCTTCTCCTGTCTTCTCCTTCCGAAAAAGAAAAATATTTGACATTAAAATCAGGGGATAATCAGTTTTCATTTCCATGCAATAGACATTAACTTCAAATTTGTCTGAACTGAACAGATTTATTGGACTACCTAGTAAATTACCGTATTGTGCGTACTGGTTTCGCCTTGCCGGTAGTGTATTATATTTTGTTTAAAAATTGTCGTCCACTTTGTTTTACTTTGTTGATGACTACAAACATATATCACGCAACATTTAATCATTCCAGCCGAAATCAAAACGTAGGAGCCACTAACATGGAAGATCATATCTCTGTTGTGTGCACGCACGAAAAAATTACTTTAATATGTAAATGTTTCTTCAACACACATTCCTTTGGTACAAATATCGGGAAACCTTGACCTGGTAGCCTTTCTTATTACAGTTTTAGGGGTAAAGGGATTGGCCTCGATTCATCAACGTTTGACGCGAGAAAAGCGTAAGTCATTTGAAGAAACGAAACGGTCTCTTTGATGAGCTGCGCTGTATACACTTCAGTCAAAGAAGCAGCAACAAAGACTAGCTAGTTCCAGAAAATAAACCATTTATTATGACTTATAGCATTGTAATGTATATAAGATAGAGCTTAGGAATTTGCTAAACTCAAATGTTTCTGGCAACAGGGCAGGTAGAAACGAACGTTCAGACGACAAAAGAGAAAATCTCACTGTAACAAACTTCTCAAAGGAGGTATGTAAGTGCATTCTACATGTACGATTACATGTTTTGTACAAGCGTATATAGGTGTGTGAGATTCTCGTACAAAATATGGTACTAGGTGCACACACATAAGTGGTCGCTACTCGCTACACTCAGCACCTCTCGTGTTACGTCGAGTAAGGCTTTGATCGCTGACACGGAACTTTGGCTAAAGCCACTAAATACGTGAAGGCGACCTTTTTTGTACTTTTTTGACATGAATTGTTTGCTACAGAACGACTACGATAAGATTTCGTTTGGATATTGCTCTATTTTGCGTGACGTGGGCTTAGTCCATCGCGCAGTTATAGAAGTTAACTCGCAATTTTAATTATGGGCTTTACTAAGTAAACGAAAGCTACTTGAAAGTAATATCAGTTATTTTCGTAAAAGCGGTTTATATTATGTTTCAGTATCTAACGACCTAGAATGTGAGAAGAATGTAGAAATTCTTGCCGGAAGTTTGGGGCTAAAGATAGAAAGAAACGTTTATTACAAGGAGAGTGAACACATTACAGTTAGACAAAAAAAACCAAAAACAGAAAGTTAGACACACACAATATCATAAAATTATCATAATTTTATGTGTATGTGTGTGTGTAATAATTTTCATATCTGTGATCTAAAACCCGATCTATTTATTATTCACTTATGTGTGACATCCCCTATAGGGGATATACATGTCCGCGGCCGATCGTAGAATCAGGCACATCATGATCTGGCGGGTTTTAACGAAAACATGTCTTTTTAAAAGCAATTTTATTCAGCACTAAGTGATGTTTTTTGTGTTATACATGTCAAATGAACACGAAGACTATTCGGGGGCTTCGCTGCACTTGCCCCCTTTAGTCTTCACCTAAGCTGCCGCAGTGTTTACCGAGATTTTATAGTTTCATGATGTTTAGTAGTTATGTCATTCATTGTAATGCAAGCACAAAATACATAATTTCAACTCGCCACCCCAAAGTACGATATTTCACACTAGCAATACAGCTGTCAAGTGACAGCTATCATTCGAACTTAACCTAGCGACGCGCACGCACCCGCGATCCGTTCCGCATTGTGCCACTGCCAAGCCACACGGGAAAACACTTCCAGCCAACGAACCAGTCCAGTTCCTGTGAAGAAAGGGGATCCCCGAACGAGACACAGGAGCAAATCAAGTGAGTGCTGATTTATCGTACTATTTCCTACATAACTTCATGGTCCTTCGTAGCCAAATTTCTGGCATTTCCAAGTGATTTTGTGCGAGCATTGCAGTGTACAGTGTATTGTTCATAGTTCCAAAGATCCTAGTTCAAGTTTTCCTCAAAAATCGTTGTGAAAACTGCGTCAAGTACGACGCCATTGTTGCCACGCCGCGCCGCCGTCCGCTGGTTATTTTCGTTTCAATTTGTGTTATTGTACAATAATACAGTTAGTTCAGGCTGTACAGCCTAACTAAAGTTCAAATAAGTTCAGTTCAGTTCAGTTCATGAAAAATAAGTTACATTTTTCAATACTTTTGTGAGTTTAGTAGTGCGAGCCACGTAAATAGTGAAAAATTGTAGGTAGACTAAAAATCTTTCTAATCAACCTTTGTTCCGCGCCTGGACGCATTTTGTGATCTCACAGTTCGTGATATTTTATTGTTCGATTCTGCACATTCAAGTTACACATCTCACATACTTACAAGTTACAAGTTTACAAATTTACAATGGAGGCCGAGTTATATGAGAGAGACATTCTTATGCATACTCTGGAGAAAATGGTCGAAGCCAGCGGTTCCCAATCGGTTGAATTTCGTTGTCGTGCACAAGAATTACCAAAAATAAAAACCGCATTCCTGAAGGTCCAAAGCAAGATTGAGAAGTCATACATTAAAAATAAAACGTTTGATAAAGACGAACAATTGGCCGTTAGGGAAAAGTTCGATCATTTGTACTATCAAGTTCAAGTAGCAGCTGACTTGATGAAAGACGCTGAACGGCGTAGCTCTGTTACAGGACAGACACGGTCTTCTTCCCACACATGTCCTAACAAAATTAAACTACCGGCTCTTACTCTGCCACAATTTGATGGCCGCATTACCGAGTGGAACTCATTTTATGATATTTACAGGTCATTGATCGATGACAATAGTGCCTTGTCGTGCGTTGAGAAGTTTAGGTATTTAACGCTGTCCCTAAAAGGGGAACCCTTTAACCTTATAAAATCTATCCCAATCACGGAAGACAACTATCGAATTGCATTGCAAACTCTTATCAATAGGTACGAAAATAAGCGGGTGATCTCCACAAAACATGTCGATAACATTATTGACTTGAATCCTATGTCCGAAAAAACAAATGAGCAGGAGTTGCGTCATTTGCTAAACGTCTATAATGAAAATCTTACCGCTTTAGAAACAATGAACTTTCCAGTTTCCGAGTGGAGTTTTTTGTTGCTAAATATCCTTTTAAGCAAAATAAACAAAGACGTTCGTACACGTTTTGAGTTGTCCTTGAGGTCCCCGATTGAGATTCCACAAATAAGTGTACTTCTGGAGTTTCTCGACAAAGAGTTAGCAACGTTCGAAGTGATGTCAGCATCGAGCACTCGTGCCCCTGCACAGCTGATCGATGCGCCGCCGCCGCCGTCGTCGGCACGCGCATTCCGTTCTAATACTGCGAGTGTAGGTACCCACGAGTCGTCATGGCGAAAGATAGGTCGCGCGAATTCGGTTGCAACCTCGTCTTCGCATGCACCGGTCACTCTTGCAAGAAGCATGAGTGTACACAACCCAGTTCAAAGTACAGTGAGGTGTTTTTACTGCCAAAGTGGTCACCTCTTAAGTAAATGCGACAAATTTACTTCACTGTCAATGAGTGAACGCAATAAGTTTTTGCAAAATAATAACATTTGTGTTAATTGCCTTTGCAGTGGGCACTCAGTAAAAGATTGTCAGTCAAAGTATACGTGTAGAACGTGTTCAAAACGTCATCACACATCATTACATGAGAATGTTCAACATGTTACTCTGACAAACTTTTCCCAGTTGGAGTGTTCAACTGTCAATGCGTCCCCCCCAACACCTAAGTCCGGTACGGGGCATCAAGTTCAAATCAGTCAGGCCATAGCGCCACCAATCTCTGGTACGGAGAATATTGTTCAGAATATTGTTCAGATCGAACCGGCCGTAGCGCCAATCTCCGGTACGGAGAAAAAAGTTCAGATCGAGTCCTCGACTCTTAGAGCGGCCCGAATGCCCGAGTTCCCTACAGGGAAGGTTGTTCGACCTTCTTTGTCAAACGACTCTGCTAGTAAGGAGAATTGTACGGTTCTACTTACGACTGCGCTGGTGATGGTACGTCCCACGCAGGCAGGTCCTTATAAGCCGCAGATCGCGCGCGCTCTTGTTGATCAAGGTTCGCAGGTTACGCTTATCTCTGAGACGTGTGTCCAACGTCTTGGCCTACCACGAAAACATGCCAATCCTAACATGACTATTACGGGAGTAGGGGATAAAACCGAGAAACCTCGCGGCTTAGTTTTATGTGAGGTGACGCCCCACAACAAGCCGGAACCTAAACTGTTCATTGAAGCTATAATTTTACCAAAAATTACTAGTTACATCCCACATGTTCCAAATTCATTTGATCAAATTGCTCATTTGCAAAACATTCCCTTAGCCGACCCAGACTTACGATCTGAGCGTCCAATTGACATCTTACTTGGTTCGGACTATACAGATGCTATCTTGTTACATAATAACATAATAGGCCCGCAAGGTACTCCTGTAGCTATAAATAGTATCTTTGGATATTTACTAAATGGTAAGATTTCGGGTTGTGGCAAAGTGAATGTGTGCTCTAACTTAAGTACATATCAACTTGATATCGATGTTCAAAAGTTCTGGGAATTGGAGTCAGTACCTGACACCAGACCTCTCACTCAAGAAGAAATTTTGTGTGAATCTATGTTCGTGGGTACACACAAACGCGGCGACAATGGCCAATACATTGTTGCACTACCGTTCAAAGAGAATGTACCTACTTTGGGTCATTCCCGAGACATCGCTCTCGCGCGTTTAATCAAACTGGAGAATCGATTGTCACGGAACTCTGATCTACGTTCAAATTATAATAAATGTCTCCAAGAGTACATAGACTTGGGGCATATGGAGTTAGTGACAGATCCTGATGACTGTCATACCGACGTTCCGTATTACATTCCTCATCATGCGGTCATAAAAATGTCAAGTACAACCACTAAAACACGAGTCGTGTTTGATGCATCTTGCACGACCACTAGTGGTCGGTCACTAAATGATAATCTGTTAATTGGTGAAAAGTTACACCAAGATATAGTTCAAGTTCTTTTAAAATATAGACTTCATAACATTGTTTTTACCGCTGACATAAAAATGATGTACCGTTATATTTCTGTTCGACCGCAGGACCGCGACTTTCAACGAATTTTATGGAGATTTTCACCTATTGACCCTGTGCAAGAATATCGTTTGTGCACCGTCACGTTCGGCGTCGCGTCTGCACCATTCTTAGCTCTGCGCACTATTCGCCAGTTAGCTGTTGACGAAGCGCACAAATTTCCGCTTGCTTCGCAAGTACTTTCTCATGATATATTTGTCGACGACATTATATCGGGTGCTGCCTCTGTCGAGGAGGCTCTAGTAGTTCAAAAGGAGCTTACCTCCATTTGCCGGGCGGGCACCTTCGAGCTACGTAAGTGGACGAGTAATAACGCAGAATTTCTTTCGAGCGTCAAGAACGATGACTCATCATCTTCAAATGATGACACTCTAGTGATTTCTGATCTTGATGGTGAATCATCTGTTAAGATATTAGGCCTGCAGTGGCATCCAAAGTCCGATACGTTCAGCTTTAAGAGTGACGCCTCCGTAGGTAAATGTACCAAACGATTTATTCTATCCGAAATTTCAAAAATTTATGATCCTTTAGGGTTCCTTTGTCCTATAACAATTCTTGTCAAACATTTAATCCAACTACTTTGGATATCAGGTACAGGTTGGGACGTAGTACCGCCCCAATCTATTTGCGATGTATGGACGGCCTTTGTGGCAGAGTTGCCGCTGTTGACAGATATACATCTGCCTCGTCATGTGCTTCCACTGACGAATGAGGACGTGCAAATACATGCGTTCGCGGATGCGTCGGAGAAGGCGTTCGCCGCGAGCGTGTATATGCGCGTGGTGGACTCGCGGGGCGTGGTTCGTGTGTATCTGCTAATAGCAAAAACGAAGGTCGCCCCTTTAAAACGCATTTCTCTGCCTCGCTTAGAGTTATGTGCAGCAGTACTGCTGGCTAAACTAGTTCAAAAGGTTCTTGTCACCTACGGTGATTTTGTTTCCATTTCAAATATCTTTGCATGGAGCGATTCGTCAATCACTCTAGCATGGATCCGTTCTCCTTCACACGAGTGGAAGACATTCGTGTCGAATCGTATCAACGAAGTAACAAGTCGAGTTCCGGCGTCCAACTGGCGCCATGTTCGTTCTGAAGACAACCCCGCCGACCCGGCGTCGCGTGGTGTTCTTCCATCTCAACTTGATCACGACTTGTGGTTTTCTGGCCCAAGCTGGCTCAAGAAGCCTCAGATTGATTGGCCTGTGTCAAATATAGATGCTGCTACCGACGAAGAACGTCGTAAAACCGTACATATCTCACAATGTACTAACTCTATGGACTTACAATTCATAGAACGATACTCATCCCTTCCGAAACTACTACGGGTGATGTCGTACGTGTACAGGTTCATTAATAAATGTCGTAAGGCTAAATCTGATGTCAATGATGTACAAATTTCCGTTCCCGAGATAAATCAAACACTAAAAAATCTGATCTGTCTAGTTCAAAACAATGAGTTCGCCGATGATATATCGCGACTCAAATCAAATAAAAATTGTTCACCGCGATTACAAAAGCTCAAGCCTTTCATTGACGATTCTGGGCTTGTCAGGGTCGGCGGCCGCATACAGCGTGCCAATATTGCTTATGATGCTAAGCATCAAATCATTTTACCAAAAAGACATCCACTTACGGTGTTAATAATTGATCATTTTCATATTGTGAATTTACACGTTGGCCCACAACAGTTACAATTTTTGATCTCCCAGTCATACTGGATTTTATCCGCTCGCGATGCAGTTCGCATGCGCACGCGGCGATGCGTCCGATGCTTCCGCGCGCGACCCGCAGCGATGCAACCGCCTATGGCACCGCTGCCGGCCGCTCGTGTGAAATCGATGCGTCCATTTCTTCATGTAGGAATCGACTTTGCTGGTCACTTCAATTTGAAGACAAATCACTTGCGAAGTGCGCGATACTATAAGGCATACATTTGTGTCTTCATCTGTATGTCAACAAAGGCCGTTCATTTGGAGTTAGTTCCCAGTTTATCAACGGAAGACTTTACAAACGCGTTCAGACGTTTTACCTCGAGACGTGGTAAATGTTCAGATGTTTATACAGATTGTGGCAGGAACTTTTTGGGTTGTGATAACTACCTAAAGGAACTTTTTTCATTCTTACAAAATGAATCTAGTGAACTTCAGCGGAGTTTAACCGATCTGGGAATAACTTGGCATTTTCAACCGGCGTATGCAAGTCATTTTGGAGGGCTTTGGGAAGCCGCAGTAAAGAGTATGAAAAATCATCTCTACAGAGTTCTAGGTACACAGAAGTTAACATATGACGAGTTCAATACACTCATATGTCAAATTGAAGCGATTCTCAACTCGAGACCGCTTTGTTCACAGAGTGGCGATCCATCTGATCCGCTACCTCTCACACCTGCACATTTTCTTATTGGGCAACCATTAACCTCATTACCTGAGTACGATTACTCATCAGATCAAACTAGCCGTCTAGTGCGATGGCAAGTCATACAACAATCAGTTCAGCATTTCTGGAAGCGCTGGAGTGTGGAGTACCTCCACCAGCTCCAACAAAGAGGAAAATGGTTCCGTGATAGCAGTAACTACACACCCCTATCCGAGGGTTCAGTAGTTATAATTTTAGATAATAATTTACCGCCTTTACAATGGCGCTTGGCTCGCGTTCACAAGTTGCATCCAGGCGTTGATGGCGTTGTTAGAGTAGTTACAGTACAGATAGGAAATAATTATTCAGAGAGGTCTGTAGTAAAGATCTGTCCTTTGCCTATCGAATAGATACATTAGTTTTAGTTATTATGTAACATTAGTTATAGCAACTAGTTTAGTTCTTAGTTCTTACTTAGTGCAGTTCATTAAAATAACTTAGTTATTTTAGGTCGGCGGCATGTTTAGTAGTTATGTCATTCATTGTAATGCAAGCACAAAATACATAATTTCAACTCGCCACCCCAAAGTACGATATTTCACACTAGCAATACAGCTGTCAAGTGACAGCTATCATTCGAACTTAACCTAGCGACGCGCACGCACCCGCGATCCGTTCCGCATTGTGCCACTGCCAAGCCACACGGGAAAACACTTCCAGCCAACGAACCAGTCCAGTTCCTGTGAAGAAAGGGGATCCCCGAACGAGACACAGGAGCAAATCAAGTGAGTGCTGATTTATCGTACTATTTCCTACACATGATATTTCACATCTGACAACGTTAGCAATAATCGCTTTTCAACATTGTACAATGTACATTTTATAATTCAATTTCAAAAGTCGTGTGTTCAACTCAGATCGTCATTTGACTAAAACACCATTCGCCATTTTGATTCCGACTTGACGTCACTCCGACAGTAATCCATAGTCGTAAATTAGTACTTGGTCTTTGCAGTCGTCGTGTGTTTACTATCGGAGTGACGTCACGAGCAAAACATCATGGCGGCTAGCTTTTCCGCGCGACAATGCACTATCGTAAAATTATTAATGAAAGGCATTTATCGGTTTCACAAAATTGAAATAAAATTTCTACTCATTTATCACGGCGGCCTCAATTTTTTTTCCAAAAAAGTTTCTACAAAAGCGATAATACCCTATAATGAAAACTAAGTAATAATAGTAATTTGACAATAAGTTTTATTGCCAATGCTATTGAGTTTTATTTGGGTTTGTTCTTAAATAAGACAGTAAATCTTAATATGCATAAAAACCACTTTCTTTAAGAATTGCAAGAAAACGCTATAACAGTTTTATGGGCATTTCGCTTTGCTGAAATCGAATGCCTGCAATAAAAGTATGTATATTTTGGAGACTATATTATGATCTTCTATACTTATATTATGATGATAGAGTGAATGCTTACATACTTAATCTAAAAATTACGTACAATAACAGAAACTCTGATTTAAATGATTAGAAAACGAAATAATTTTCAAGGGAAAATATTTTTCATATGCCAGTTGCACTTTTATTATACATAATGTATTACTACTCCTATCAAAATACATACATAGTTCTGCGTATAATGTTTAACATAGTATAATGTTGCTACATGCAGCTTTAACGCGGCTATCGCGTGATGGTAACACATTACATTTTATCGTTATTTAAGTGAGACACTTTTTATTATTAATGTAATAATAAAAAAGTGAATGACCTTCTGTACTATAAATAAATATCCCGACGAATTGTAAACCTTCTCCTTTTGTGAAGTCGGTTATAAAGTTTCGGCTTTTCGCGTTACTATATAAAATCTTCGAGTACTGAATTACTGGCTTAAAGTGTGCAGCCATCTGGTATGTTGTTATGTTATAAAATCTTCAGCACGTGATATTGATAATTGAAAGTACGTATGTACAAGAAAAACCAGCCAAGTACGAGTTGGACTTGCGCACGAAGGGTACCGTTATCTACAAAAACAGCAAAAAAATCATGTCTGTTGTATGGGAGCCCCCATAAATATTTATTTTAATTTCATAATTTCTTTATTGCACGGAAAACAATGTGATACATAGTCTTAAAACAAAGGTAAATAGGCAAAGGCGAGCTTATTTTATTTTATTCAGTATTTTAGTATTAGTTGTTATAGCGGCAACAGAAATACATCATCTGTGATTTTTTCACCCATTGGGTACTGAGCCCTAAAAGCAGCAAATACTCTATGTATATAATTTATGGATATCAGTAAATACTTCATTCGTCCAGTTACTCCTCAACTCTAGCATAGCACTGATTGAATTTAGTACAATCACTACGTTTCAGAAACGTTACTTTACTTATCTTACTAACTTTTTCATTTGAAAAGTACTACATTGAGAAGCGAGTACAAAACAAGTTTTTATCAAGATACGTTAAAATGTTCCAGTCTAGGTGAGCTCAAACTCCAGCCAGGTGTGATATAGACAGAGTTTGAATACAGTTTTTAGTCTAAAGATAGTTTCATTACAAAGAAAAAAATATTACTGACAAAACGAGATTTTGTGAAACTTTTCAGACGTGAAAAAATAGTCTTCCAGAAAAATAGGGCAGTATAGGTATATTAAGGCATTGTAGTAACTTAACTGCGAGCGAATTTTACCAACGAAAGAGTAACTTTTACTCGAGAGTATCTTCTACTTTTTGATAGTAACCAGCGGGTCCATTCTCGCGCCTTCGATATACGATATCTACTCCTATATCGAGTGATTTTGTGTCTTGATATCCGTATATCGAAGGCGCGAGAATCGACCCGCAGATCGGATCACCTCATTTTGAACTGTCATTGTCATACAAGTTATACGGATAGTTATTCTCGGTATAACTTTTTGTTGGTAAAATCCAGCCTTAGTGTTTTATATTTAACTAGCTGTTCCCGCGACTTTGTCCGCGTGGAATCTTTTTATTCATGTATAGCTTTCGCCCGCGACTATGATACACGTATGAATTAGGTTTCGAGTAAAATGCTCTCCCCCCGATTTAAGGGATGAGTTTTAAAAATCCTTTCTTGATGCACCCCTAGACCTACCTCATAAGGAACCTATTGCCAAATTCGGAGTCTCTTAACCCAGCGGTTTGGGTTTCTCCATATAAACTTTGGAACCCCGTTTAATCCCTTTAGGGGTTGGATTTTGAAAAATACTGAAACACGTACTTTCTCATTTGCCGCCAGGATTACTCCTGCCAAGTTTCGAATAAAATGGTCTAACTTATCTTGTTTCTCCATACAAACTTTGGACCCGTTTTTGAAAAAAAACCTTTCTTAGTTCTTATAAGGAACCTTATATGTGCCAAATTTGGAGTCTCCATAGTCTATTCGTGATAAGAATGCAGTAAAATCATCACTGTCCGGCGGCCTAGCCACGCCCCATAACCAATCAAATCATTTCCAATTATCAAGCCAAGTTCACAGTGACCAGTTGAAGGAAAACTTTCGAACGCGAAGGTTGAGTCCTGTCCTGTGAGTGTGTGTTAACAGATTTAAATTTAAATTTCACTGCATTCTTATCACGAATAGACTGTAGACCCAGCGGTTTGGGCTGTGCGTTGATTGTGTGGGGCCAGAAGCAATGTATGCCTGTATGTAAATATTTATGTTTATGTTTTATGACTTTTTATACACAACTTCATTCCTTTCCCTTTTCACTCTTTTTCAAAAACGCTGAGACACGTATTCATTAGTTTTTAATTTTTTTATTTATTTATTTACTGGCATTTAATTACAAACTGAGTTTCATGTTCTTGATCACCACTTAAACCACTGAGGTTTGTGTGTGGTGTTATCTACTCCTTATACAGTTTTTATGTTTAAAATCGTAATCGTCATCCTAAACACTAAATTTGAAGACCATAACTTAAAAAATGACGGACTTTCATACAAACTTTGGACCCCCATTTCACCCCCTCAGGGGGTTAGTTAGGAATAATACTTTCTTATTGCACGCCTTGACCTCATAATGAATGCCAAATTTGGAGTTTCTAGACCCAGTGGTCTGGGCTGTGCTTTGATATGTCAGTCACCAATCAGTCAGTCAGTCAGTTTCTTCTCTTATATATTTGGGAGTTTACTGGTATTTCACTTCTTGGTAACCTTATAACACTCATACAACATTACAACCCCATAAAAATAATCATCACTAATCATAAAGATAACACCGTCTGTCATAAAGCACAGAACTTTTCTTTTAATATTTACTTGGTTATAAATGTCGATATTCAGCTATAAAATTTCGAGCCCAATAAAAAGCTATCAAAACCCTTTTTTTTCTTCTGAAAAACTTTACTAATATGAAAATATCAATCGTTGGGTCGTAAAAGAGCAGGCTTCATGCTGAATACAGCTACGTTTATAGCCTCCGGCCCTTTACTGAGTTCATTGTTTTATGACTTGCTCTAACAGATTATTGCTGGCTTTCTTCACTTTTAGCGTTTGGCAGTGAATAGAGACAGCTACTGCTTTGAGCGTCTGGCTTTGTAGAATTGCCAATAATAAACTGCGGTTTCTTGGAATAATTAACATAAAAAGCACCATGCTGTTTTGTTTGTTTTGGAAAAGGAATTCATTGTGTTTGGGAGATGTTAACTCGTAAGTCAAATGTCAAAGTTTCTTATGATAATTTCTCGTGATGTAGCAGGAGAATGATTCTCGCGCATTCGATATACGATATCTACATCTATATCGAGTGATTTCGTATGGGAATCTGTCAATATTGGTCTCGATATCCGTATATCGAAGGCGCGAGAATCGACCCGCAGACTGTGGCATAATTTTCGCGCCTTCGATATACGGAAATCACTCGATATAGTTGTAGATATCGTACATTGAATGCGCGAGAAGGAAACAGGTACTATATCGATATGTTAGGCCGATCACCATCATCAGATTTAGGTACACTGTTCATTTTAGTCAAGAAAACAGTATGGTTTGAAATGTAAAAAATGGATTCAAATTCATATCGATACCAAGGAAGAGTCGAGTCAAGGTGACCCCCAAGGCAACCAAATCGTTATTAGCACCTTTAATTTTAACAGTTTCTTATCCAACTTGGTGACTATTTAATGAGGTTTGTTGAAAACTGCCGTTCTTTAACAATAAACTTAAAAGGTATAATTAAATTCATAGCCGTTCTGTTTGAGTTACCATAACTTTGTATTTCAAAACTTTTCGTTTCGTAACGACTGTTGAATTTGATGTAAATAGGTCCCGATTGTTCTAGTAAGTGCCTATTTACTCTAAGTAATGGTGCACAGATAAAGTTTCTTAAATACCTGTGTTTAAATATAATACACGACTCGTTAAAATAAGGTAAGCTATATGACCGCCTTCAGAACCATATTTGACAGTGATTGAGGCTAAATAACGAATAAGGTAGTACATGTTCCTGCTACATTTAAATAAGGAAGGTACAGAAATCAGAATGATTGTTTCTTTATTTTTACTGCAATCAAATGCAGACTTATCGACGAACAAAAATCGGCAGGTTTATTTTTTTACAAGGGTGTTTCATTTCGACTCGTATCATTTTACAAGAGTTACAAGGGGTCTACTTTGCAATAATTACAGTTGCACATCTCACTTAGTCCCGGACACGTGAAACTTTATTAAACGCTCTTTTCTATCAATTACCAGCTTACGCTCCGTATTTCAACCTTGACAACATTGCATCTGTTCGAAAACAGATATTTTATTCTAATACAGCTGAGAATTTACCATTGAAACCGAACCCTAAAGCAGCGTTGAAAGCGTTAAATTAAACAGGAATGAAAGAAAAATTATATTAGAGGTGTGTTTTCTATCGTTAAATCAGACTTCGAATCTTTTTGGTTAAAAAGTAAATCACAGTACAATCTGGTAGTGACGTCGTTATTACAGAAGCTGCATAAAGCTGCTAAAAGTCAAAAGAAAAGTAGTGCACATGTATGCTAACGAAAAATAAGGGGATTGACATCCGAAAATTTGGAAATTGCACACAGAGTCGGTCAACAGTGTGATTCTGAAAAGTCGAACACAAAACGCAACACAGAAAAACAGATGGAAAATGTTCACTCGGACAAATGCATAGCGTAGAAACGAGACAATCTCGCTGGGACTCAGGAATTCGCTTCAGTTGCATTTCGTGTTTACTCCTGATGTTATGCCCTTCTTGTATGTTTAACAATCTTTTAAGTTTTATTATGTTCTTTTCACATATATGGGTGTGTTTTATTCTCAACGCATCCCTCGTTTGTTCTGAAAAGTTGATTTCCTGGTTATGGTGTATTATAATTTCGTTGTAGATGCTTTTTTATGGATCATTATTGGCATGAAATAAAGCAATTGAATTTAACTTGTGACCGACAGTTAAACTAAAGTACGCATCAGGGTGTGAGTTGTGATGGCCATAGGGAAAAGTGGAAGTCGCGGAGGGGAGACGTCGCGGAAGGGACGTCGTCACGATGATTAATAAATAGGCTCCTATATCATTTCATTCACTCTTCATGAAATGGCTTAAGATCATCACGCACGTATCTTCATTGATACAACCCACAAAACGCTCATTCAAAAACGCTGTAGCCTTTTTATTCTAGAATTTATCATATAATTTTTTAGGATTCCGATCCTTAAAAGGAAAAAAAAGGAACCCTTATAGGATAATTTTGTTGTCCGTCCGTCCTTCCGTCCGTCCGTCCGTCCGTCGGTCGCATATATATAGCTGTGAAAAAAATCAACCTACCATCATGAAATTTGGCACAAAGCAAGGTCTTAAAGCACAAATAAAGGAAAAAATCTGAAAAGTGCAAATTTCTGTCTTTCTTCAAAAATATTTAATTTGGTTTACATGCATGATATTACACTTTTTTTTATGAGGAAACCTAATTACACGTGTAACGCTCTCTAAGTTTGATCGGAACCCTTTGTGCGTGAGTCCTACTCGCACTTGACCGTTTATTTTTTAATTTAAAATGATTCGAAGGTATTTCGAATTCGTCCCTTCCGGTCTAGTCCACAGGCTAACCGTCTCGTCGCTCGTTGACGGAATTGCACTTTGATTGTGTCCGGGCCGGCGCACGCGTTGTTGCACTCGCTTATTTGACATTATTACTTTTAAGTCCGAGTTGTGGCTATTTAGTTAGAGAAAAACAATTGCAAAGGTTTTTGTTTGAGAAAAACGGTGGCAACGGTTTCTTGTAATGGCGTTTTTGAGAGTGGTGTTTCTTGTATTGTTGGATTTTTATTAGTTTTCTTTGCGTATTAAGTTAAATCGCAAAGATGCCTAGCTAAAAAGTTGTTGGATTAAGAGCGTTATACTAAAATCATCTACAAGTATTCTAGTTATACGTACATAATAATAATAATAATATTTTATTTATTTGCATAATTAAAGGTTCACAATTATATACCAGACTTAATTATTACAGAGCATTTGTGTCGGACAAAACAGAAATCATCTGAACCTGAGCTAGGATTAACCTGTATTTCAGATTCAGCGCTCTTCCTAGTTACATGTCATGTATATGCACTGTGACACTCCCGATTCAAGACGTATTCTTTCTATTTATAAAACTTTAAACTATTCTCAGGAAATCGTTGTGTATCATACAAAATAAGTATTTGGTCCCAAGTATTGTATTAATGGTCCGATGAAATCGTGGATGCTTTGTGTTAGATTTTTATTTTGAGATGCAATAGGTACTCTTCTGTTTCGAAAAATACTTCCGTGTTTACTTCTACAATTTAATGTTGATTTACTGCCTTTGAAATTTTCTGTCGATGTAACCATGTTTTCTTCAGTGAATAAACGTATGTCTATGTCTATGTCTATATGTCTATGTCCTAGTACAAAAGTCCCATATACAAAGCTACGTTATAAAAAATACCTGCAAATGCATGCAAAACTTACAACAACAACTTGTAACAACACGTTACATAATCGTATATCTTAACACGTTCCCGTGAACAACGACATAGTACGTCACTTATTGGTTGATACGTTGTGGCACAACGTATTATGACGCCCAACAATTATCGTTTTTTTTATGCACAACGTTATAGTACGGCGTCTTGCCATAATAATGACTAAGAGTTCTGTTCCTGTGCTACGATACATCAAATTCTTAAAACTCTAGTGCTGCACCGCATCTACGTTTTGAACACATTTGAATTCTCCCCACCTTGAAACCATGTACCTACTTTTTTACGCACAACGTCACTGTACGTCGTGTGTCGGTGAGTAGTCCTTGGAATCACTCGCCCTGTGCGCACCGCGGGAGAAGCGCGTGTGTGTGTTCCTGTCGTAACGTGTTGGCATCGAATATCAAATGAAATCGTAAGTAGTGTTGTTAAAAAATTATAAACATTATATTAAACTTATTGCTGTAAAAGTATTTTTAAACAATTCTTTTTTGTTCTACGTCTTTTTAGATGGATAAAAACAAGCAAAAGCAGCCGAAATCTTCTGTGAAAATCTTTGAGTCCTCTTCTTCATCCAGACCCTTTTGAAGACGACGGAGAACATGGCTCGGATTGCGATTATGATCCACTTTATGACGACGATGATGACAGCCCGAAGCAAACAGCGCAAAAAGCTATCATCGCTTGGAAAAAAGCTTACACCTGCCAACTTTCAATCTGACAATGGATCCTCATCAGATACCACATCTGAGGATTCCCATAGTAACACTGATGATTCAGACTGTAGTTCTGAAAGCATTTTTGACACTCATAAAAGAAAATGCAGTACAAGCAAGCAACCTATGAGTAAAAAAATGAAGACCAGTCTGAAACAATCCGATTGTGATCTACACAGTATTGCCAATATGTCAATAGACTCTGAAGTGTTGCGAAGAAATTTAGGAGACGGTATTTTGGGTGATGTTTATTTACTCAACAAACTTGAAGATATAGGATACCAATCGCCAATACTCTTGAATAACTCCGAAAGTGCAAAACATAATGCTAAAGCACAAGCCCAAGCTCTAGATCCACAAGAAAATACGTAGCCGTCTTCGCTATTTTTTACTCCAACACCTCAAGCAAAGCCGTCTTCGCCATCCATACTCCAAATGCAACCTCCTACTACTCCCAATGCTCTTACACAACAAGCCCAGGCTTCTTCTTTAACCGTGGACCCAACAACATGCATTCGGCTGCTTTCTCCATGCTTGAATCACGGACGGCTACCTGAACAATGCTTGGATACAACAGCGCAGTTACTACATGCACTACCACTTTCTCCATGCCTAGCCCAAGAACAGCCATCTTCGTCATCTTCGGACCTGACCTCACACGTGCTGCCACTGCAATCACAATCCCTGGAGTCTACTGCACCCTGTAATCAAAATCCTGAAACTGGTAATGACAATTTCGGAGTACATCAAAGACGTCCAAGAAACTTCAGTCCTCAGCCAGCTCATGAATGGGAAAACACAACATCAGAAATTCCTAACTTTGACTTTGATGAAGCGTCAACTGGTGTCCAGTTTGAGATCACACCAAATAATGTCACCATTAGATATTTTTAACAAATTACTTCCACCTCACATTCTGGAGTACATTATTACGAAGTCCAATGAATATGGAAATGCATTGTGTTCCTCAAATGTTCCTGAAATGTAAAATGTGTGCTAAAAATAAATTGAGAAGAGAGAATGGCCTTAGGTGCAAGGGCTGTACTGATAAACCCGCACTTGGTGCAATTTGCTTTGAAGAGTGGCATATTCAAGACTGATTTTTGTTAATTTATTTTAAAGATAACTGCCTGATGCCTTGATATTAACTAAGTCTAAGTATTTATATAATTGTTACTATTTCATAGATATTTAATTCCAGTGAGCCGTTTATAGCCATAAGTATATAGTCTGGGTCTATAAGTACCTAATATAGTTTCCCTTGATAAGATGACAGTTCCTACTACTCTATTATTGTCAGAAGTTTATTAGATGTCTATGTATAGTTATAGTACTAAACCAAACCTACAGAAAGTGGTTTTTATTATCTAATTTAGTTTAATTAGTGCTTACCTGATTGATTGATATACATATTCTATCCAAATACAGATTATAATATTGTGAATCTTACTCCGTGGTACAATGGTTACAAAATAGGTAACGTTGTAGTTAATTTTTTTTTTTGTGTTTGTAAGCTATATACATAAGTAAGTGCCCTATTTTGTAAAAAATAAAGATCTTACATAGCAGATTTACCAAGTAGTGTTTTGAGTCTGATCTCTGAGACTGAATTTATGAGTAAAAAAAAATATATGTCTGTAGAAATAAATAATAAATCGTTTTATTTAATGTAAATAGGCACCTCCCTGCTTTTTTACGTCGTCTTTTTATACGTTGTTAGCGACTATGTATAGTTTTATCAACGATGTACAGCACAGGCGTCTTTACACGACTCCGTTATTATACGTTGTTAGCGGCTATGTACATTTTTATAATCGGTGCACAGCACAGGCGTCTTTATACGTCGACGTAATTATACGTTGTTAGCGGCTATGTTTTATTTTGTCTATGCTGTACAGCACAAGCGTCTTTATACGTCGATGTTTTTATACGTTGTTATCGGCTATGTATATTTTTGTCTACGCTGTACAGCACAGGCGTCTATATACGTCGACGATATTATACGGTGTTAGCGATTGTGTACCTTTTTGTCTGTGCTGTACAGCACAGACGTCTATATACGTCGACGCCTTAAGACGTCAGTGCTCTATAACATAGCTCTCATTTTGCTAGCTTTTTGCACAACGTCACTAGACGCCGATCCCTTTTGTATGAAAAAAATATGTGCTTCGCCGCATAGTACTTCGATATTGGCATGTTAACGTGAACGTGTTAAGAACGACATACAAAGTCCTATCCTGGAACACGTCCCGTCCGCCCTGATATATCTGCAGTATGACAGCCCAAATCTGGATTCTTAACATTCTCACTCCAGCAGCGTCTCAAGCAAGAGGCGCCAACAGAAGCGATGGAGTGGAAATAACTCAGCCATTTTGAATTCAACTCGTTCGATGTCACGCCCGCTCGATCTACAAGGTTCCCTAATCGAATTGGTGATCGGAACCCTGCTTCCTCACGCTCGGTTTCAACGGGAGTCAGATAATTAAATCACAGATCATGTATTGAATGTTTCTTTTTTTCTTCGGGTGCTTAGGGCTTTTGTTCGGGCTTCTTTATTTTATCGGGTATTATTTGATTTTCTGCAGAATTGCGTAAGAATGCCGTCCTTTTAATGGTAATCGGCTTTTGCCTTGATAAAAGATGTCTTAGAATTTTAAGGCCTTCATCCTCCACAATCTTATATTGTCTTTCCGTCCTGATGGTAGTGTCAAATTAGAAACTTGATTTGTGGTGGTTGAAATTCGGAAAAAATATAAAATAATGAAGTTAAAATAATACTAGTTTATGAAGGGTAGATTTACAAGAGGGAATCGATACATCGTCCAAAGTGAAATAACGTATGGCTGAATAAAAAACTATTAACTATTCGCTCGTCGGACATCCACAAAAGACCCAGATCTTTTGTTTTGATTTTGAACTTCATCTCGATGTGTCAAGGTTGAAAATCACAGCCCGTGGACTTTGGACGGACGATGTGTAATTGGTTTTAAAAAAAAATAAGTCGCCTTCAAGCGAAGGACTGATGTTACAGACTCCGTTTCCTCCTTAACTTTACAGTTTATCCAAATAGTTAGATCGTCTAATAGTCTAACAATTTGGAAATAAAACCGTCCAAACTGTTCGATCATCGTCCAAACTGGAAGCACAGAATGGAAAACAAAACCCACGCAGATGAATCCTCTATGCCGCCGCTGTCAGTCTGCACTTAACTCTATCAAACCAGCAATTGCTAATGCTCACTTATTCCCATCATAATAACGAAAGTATTAGTAGAAATCGATATTTATTCATACTTGTCATTAGTTTTAGTCATTTGTGCACTGACTTCCCTCTCTTTATCTGTTTTTTTTTTCCTGTCATGCCTAGGTTTGCTGGAAGAAATCTCTTTTTAGATTATATTTTTGTACAATTAAGTATGAATGAAAAAAAATGGAATGAAAGTAAATATCTTACTAAAATGTCAACGGGTTGATACACAGACGACAGGCGCTTTTTAGATCAACTCTTAAAAATGATAAGCTGGCTGTACTCTTAGACAATCCGAGGCTGCACTGAGCCAGCTTCCTGGAGTATGGCTAAATCTTACTGTGCCTTACTGCCTGTGCCCTCAGTACATCGCATCAGTTTCATTAATGGGCTACATTTATTTGAATCTCTATTAAGTACTTTATGTATATCCCATAAGTTGCTCTATTACGTGTGCAGTGATAAATCATGTTCCTACAGAAATCTCTAGAAAGAAACACTACTTTTTACTGTAACTGTAATAACTACATTGAAACTGTTAAACGTGGGTGGCGCACTGTACTAACTCGCGTGGCCTAGAGATAAAAAATTCCATACTAAATTTAAGATGTGACATTTATGGAAGTTTCAACGCGTGATGTCTATCAATTAAAAAGTTAATTACTTGTACAACACAAAAAACTCAGGTAGCTCCACGCTCATTACGCACTAATACAACATTACAAAGGCCGTAAAACAGAAATGGCCGCACAACCACTTCCGGCGGAAGCGTCGGACACATAATGCGAAAACACGAAGAAAACACCTATAAAAGTCCCGGGGAATAAATCATTTGACACGTTACAGAGTACAGGTCCGATACAAAGGCGGCGCGAAAATAGCCCTTATTTGTTTAGCAAAGTGTATCAATAAATAATAAATAAATTGTGTCTGTAGGAATGAGAATAAACAGAATTGATGGCACAACAATATTCTCGATGCTAATACGGCTCAGCGGCGTGGAGTCCGGAGGCGGGACAGCCCAGCCGAAGTCGGACTCGCAGGAAGAGTTTCGTTCACTCGCCTGTATATGATTAGTGATTCTACTATTTCGTAATTTCTTTATTGTACTCAACAAAACAGATATACAGAAAATACATGAAAGAATAACGAATGTACAAAGGCGAGCTAAAGAGCTAAGAGCTATATCTTACAAAGTTTAATTGTTATTGAGTTTTCTAAGTAAAATATTTTTAAACATACGTGCTTATTTTATCTCAGAATACCTTTAGAGTATATTTTGATGCAACATTATTAGGTGTATATAACTTACCTGTATCACCTTTGATTTCAATTGAATACATAAATTAACTGTTTGCATCATTTTGTAAAAAAATATCGTACCGTTAGGTAGGTTCGCTTCGTAGGACGCTCGTATCCGTAAAAGGCCGGTGGGGACATAAATGGGCTGCATTTATTACTATTGTAAGATTTTGTTGAACAATTCTTTTGACTTTAGTAGAATTGCGCTCACTTCCTGCTCGTCCGTACAGAAATGGTATTCAGTGGTTCCGCGCAGAACGACATTTCAAAAAAGCAACTCATCGTGCTTACATTTTTATTTTCATGTTCGGAATCTGGCGAAACCCTCAGAGAGTGACACTGTGAACTTTGTAAACGGCGTCCGGAGAACTTCTTTAATTCTTGGTCAACATTTTCTTGGGAGTTGCCTTTCCTCGTGAGTCAAGCGATTCTTTAATTTTTTTTCTTCACAAATGGACTGCTAATTTATCCCGCTAGAAAATTCATTTATTTCAGACTTTTATGTAAAGCTTTATAACCCTATTGTCATACCCTAGGATATGACTTTCACAATTTCTCGAATAAAGTAATTAATATTGACACTATTTTCAAATGCCAGTTACTTATATTTCGCTATTTTCTGTTTTCGTCATTTGCAAAGAAAGCCTTACTGGCTTATAACTACAGATAAAAATCGGCTAGTACCGACTTAAGATCATGACTTGTTTCATATTTAGATTGAACTTTAATCTGCTCCACGGAACAGCCATTAGTGGCTCAAAGGCGATCGAAGTGAGTTACAAATAGAAAACGCTGGTTCAGTAGCGAATTATTTATTTCTAGATGTTACTCGTGCAATGTTGTATGAAAATAACCCGTTTATACTTAGATCAACTCTTTTATCATTTTTGAAACGGAACCATATAAAGTAATGTTATGATTCTGAAATAAAGTAATTGTGAAATCGTAATTGTCGTATACGTTGTCGTAGCAAATGTGTTACGTCGTAGCGACACCGTAGCTAATGTGCTACGCCGTAGCGACCCCGTAGCAAAAATGAGGCTACGGCAAATATGGGAAAATAACAAATTTTCTCGGAATCGCTTAACTAATACCTATTTAATTTCTATTCGTACAAACTCCAAACACGTGAGTATGATTTCAAATATAACCTTATTTAACTAGATTACCTGTCCTCTATCAGTCAAGAGAGTAACGAAATATCGAAAAGGAATTGTCGTCGGTAGCTCGTTTTATCAGTTTTTAGAGTTCCGTATCCGAAGACTGCCAAATGAGACCCTATTACTAAGCATCCGCTGTCCATCTGTCTGTCTGTCCGCCAGCGGGCTCTATCTCAAAAACCGTAATAGAAAAGAGAGTTTTTATATCTATTGCCGCCGCAGCAACAAATAACGTTAATAAAAAATAAGCATTTCCCTATACAATAAACGTGTTTTTTTGTACTTTTTTGTATGATGGTGCGGAATCCTCCGTGTGAGAGTCCGACTCGCATTTGGCCGATTTTTTTATCGGGCCTTTGTGAGTGCTTGAAGTGAATAAATTATCCTAAATTGTAGTGTTGATTATTTTCATTTACTTTTATTTGACACGGTCCTTGCAGTTACTCGATATAGGTACTTCAGGGTATAGGTCACGACTCACTTCGCGTGCCGCGTGCGCGTTTCTTTGCAAAATGCTCGGTAAAATTTTGCTCCGTAAAAATTAGGGGTTGTTATGAAATAAGTACGCGGTTGTCGCTAGAGGATAATGGGACAGTAAACATTGTGTTGATGAGTTGAAGAGTTATGAAATCTTTTCCGAAAGTTACGTATGAAGTCTTTTCTAAATCTAGATTTAGACTTCGAAAGGACTTCATATGAGACTTCACATACTTTCATGTTGGTTACTTCAATGGATATCCGCGGTAAATTAGGTCACTTTGTTATGATCCCCTCAATGCCAGTAACCGTTGTTTGTTTGCTGAAGTGCTATTGGATTTCAATTAAATAGTCAGTTAAAATATCCTTGGAAGCTATTGGAAGTTCGATAGGTGCTTCACAGGGTATCCTAGTGTGGGGTCAGAATATGTGCCTGTATGTAAATGTTTATGTTTCATGTTTTATTCTTACAGTAATTTTGGGGGTTGTCTTCTCAGTTGTAAATAACAAAATGTGTTTTATATACCAAATTTACCATTTAACAAAGAGCAGCACATTGCACCAAATGCTCGTCCATAACAAAAAATACACAAAAGATCACACATCCACTAATAATCATGTCCTATTAATAAATCCACAGAAATGGGGACACCCAGCTGTTTCCCTATATAAAATGTATTTTGTACGTTAATGTATGCTTGGTCACGGAAGCTACGCCATTCCACCAGCGAAGCCTTTCCCAATAGATTTTACTCGATTACCAAAAGCAACCTAGCTGGTTAACCAATAGGGTTTGATATTGAGCGGGATCGTGTGGGAGACTCTGGTGACTGCAATGCCGCATCGAACAAACGACGAGCCCTTTCAATACAACTGTGTAATAATTACAGCGGATACGTGTTCGTGTTTCTATAACATTTGCCAATTTGAGCGCGCGATATGGCTTTTCTATGTGTTAAGATAAATATTGAACCCATTTCTGCGTTCAATTATTTTGTACGGCCGGTAATATTCCAAGCTTCAAATACAAATTTACATAAAATTAATTCCCTTATTAATCCCCTTAAATAGGCTGTTGTTTTGAAATCAGCTTAAGTCTACCTATATAATATTTAACTGGTTCACTCTCAAAAGCACACCGGTCGAACAAACAAACAATGGAGAACAATAGATAAGATGTGTCGACGAGAGAAAATTTACTTGTCACGTCACGTTGTCACGCTTCATATGTCAAAGCCAAAACCTCTCGTTTAATTGAATGACTATAACAATTGACTTTACATCAACCATTTAAGAACTTCGAACTTTTTTTGTATTGTGTCTTGGATACTGGGGCACTTGCTTAACCTACAATTTTGCTTTACGTGTACACATATAAAACATATTTCCATCGATAGAGAATTCAATTACAAACAATAAATGTTCTTTGATAAATTGTCGTAAATAGTACCGTTTCTGAGATAATTCAGTTTAACCTAACATAACATAGCGTCACACCCTTTCCTATACGGGGTGGCAGAGGCGCAACTGTTTCCACTTTTCGCCAGTTATTCAATACTCCATTTTGTGTGACAGGGGGCTAGCCCATTGCCGCAACTATGGAGTGATGAAGGTTTCCTCACGATTTATTCCATCGCCGTTTGAACGTCCGCATAACGTACTTAAGATAAATGACTTATCTCATTGGTACATGGTCAGCATCGGGATTCGAACCTGCATCTACTGCGTGAGAGGCAAGCACGAAACCCACTAGACCACGGAGCTCTCATTCAGTTTTAATATGTAAAAAAATATATGGCTAAATTACATATTGAAACTGAATTATCTCAGAAGCGACAATATTTACGATATTTTGTCAAAAAGCATTTGTTGTTTGTGATTAAACTATCTATCAATGGACATATATTTTATAGGTGTACACAGAAAATCATAATTTTAATCATAATTTTAGGGAATTTTAACCAGAAAGGTTCGATGTTCTTTGTCGACTCATCGTTCAGCCAATGACGTCACAACATTTACCACCACGTGTCCCGATGGTCCCCGAAGTCCCTTACTTCACCTGTCACATTTCCACATTTATGTGTGCCGCTCGACTTGCAAATCCACATCATATTTCAGTGTGGGGACCATTTTATCTTGGTCCTCGTAAAAACACCCCCGTGTTACGAACTGCCTAGATTTTCCGCTTGACGTAAAGCTTGTTACTTGGTGGGTAGTTTATTCTTTCTGAGTTGTGTTCTGCCGGCGGATAAGATCTGGACTTGGCTCTTCGACTATGCACATATAGTATACGTATAGTACTATTTCTATGTTTGTTAAAACGTTGCCTTTTGTTATCATGATGGATTCTACCAAAAAGCAACACGAGATTCTACTGAATTCAATTCATCTGTTATTTTTCGGAATTTATTCATATGGCAATATAAATACAAAAATAATTTTAGGATTTATTTTTATTACTTTATCATGGATCCAAATTTCTTTGAATCAATGCTCGATGTAAGCTTAACATAATAGGTCGGTTGAAAAGGCTTTACGTATTTTGTATGTGTATATTGGTAACTATTATAATATATTAATCGTATCTGGCTGGTTTTGATGCCATTAAAATATTATATTTCAAAAAGGAATAAACATAATAAAATGTTGTTTCCGACATTTTCATTTGTTTTTCTTTCTGTTAAAATGAGTGAATCTAATTCAATACATTTTAAAGTTGTAGAAAAAAGGAAGACTAAGATGGCCGTAAAAAAACAAGTTTTTGAACCTAATACAGTTGTCAGTAAAAGTAGCACAAATTTGGTTTAAGCATTTTAAATCCGTAAAGGGGTATGCCCATTTCTGGCCTAAGATTGCCCAACTACTACATAATCACTAATGATGATGATATTTCCCAAGTTCAATTATACTTGTCAACATATTATTTTGGTCTATAAAGATGCAATTAATAAATGAATGAATGAATGAATGAATGAATGATGGGGATTTCGTGATAGAATATAAAAGGTATTGTTATTAAAATTTCATCTTCCGCATCCTCCAAAGATTCAAAAATCTTACTTGACGTAAAATCAGTGTTGTCATACGAAAAAAATACATGTCTTGAATCAAAATGTTAGTGAATAATTTAATAAGGATACAATAAATCATATCTACATACTTTCAAAAGTGGGCACCTCGGGGCCTTAGTTACTATGGGCGATGGGCATTCTCCTTCTTAGGGTACCGTACCCGAAGGGTGCCAAACGGGACCCTATTACCAAGGCTTCGCTGTCCGCCTGTCCGTCCGTCCGTCCGTCCGTCCGTCAGCGGGTCCTAAAGCACATTAATTGAAATGAGCTCGAAAGTGAATATGGCTTCTGACTTTTGGTCATGTTGTTGTCTGAAAATTTTCTGGCAATTTTGACAACGCGCTTTGCACTGGTTTATAAACTCTCTCGCTCCAGCATCTATTGTTCTCCATTGTTAGTTCGCTCAGCCTATGTCCTTATGGGACTATACCGAGTAACATTAGTATGGATTAGTTGAAAATGCGGCAATAAGAGAAAATATAAACTATATTAGGTTAAATGAGTTTCAGTATTGTACGCTAAAATGTATCATTTTCACAACTCAAACTTCAACAAAAAGTCCTACAACATTCATATTGCGTCGCACCAAAATTAAAAAAATAAACGAGACAGGGCCAAAGTTGCCAAGAAAAAGTCGCGACTTTGGTATCTTGAGGGGCGCAACAAAACGATTTAATAACGAGTGCGATTATGGCCCTTCATAATTCATTTTCGCATTAGGTCAGGTCCAAGGGGGGAGGTCCCAAAGACCCTCGTCTGGAGTACTCATCTACCAGTCACGACCTCTAATGGCCCATAAGCCTGAATATCGACCCGTGGTTGGACTCGTAAGTAAAACATGTCTTGAAGAAACAGAAACAAACAATAACTTTGTAGATTTGCAGGGTTATAACGACATAAACAATTGTGTATAAAGTGAAGGACTGTATTTGAATATTCTCATGATAAACCTAAAGCTTAGCGCAACTATGTTCTACAAGCAAGACAGTTGTAAAACAGCAATATTTTTAAGCGATTGGTTTGATAACTCATGCCATAAGCACATTGAGTTATACATTCTCGAGAATTTCATCTGCCGAGATATTTTCTAAAACTGTGCTTTGAAATTTCTTTGATGGTATAATACACGTATAACACAAAGCTCCGAACCAAAATTAATGCCAGCTTTCGCCCACTTAACGAATGTTTGACATGGCTTCAGTAGGAGTTTTCTTCAATAAGTATAAGTACACAATTATTGGACTCAGCCGACAGTGGCAGACTTTGAAATCGTTTGAAATCGGTTACCAGAGAGGTGTTACTATAAATAAACGGTCAAGTGCGAGTAGGACTCTTGCACCAAGAGTTCCGATCACACTACCCTATAGATTTTGGGTCCATTGCGATTACTATGAAAATCCATCAATTTTACAGCATAAACGGTCGTACCGTTCGATTACGTTAACCTAGAATGTTAAATTTATTTTTCACAGCTATATGCGACCACAGAAATTAACATTTGATATAAATTTCGGCTTCATACGTCACGCTTTCTTGATATAAAAGGTCTTGACAGACTGTCTGTCTGTGTATCAAAACAAGTCTCTTGTTTGGGGACCGCCCTTAATTTGTAATATCTCTCGTATTTGTTTCAGTATTTGTTGTTGTTGCAACAACAGATATACACTTCTGTAAAAATTTCAACTTTCTGGCTATTACGGATCGTGCTTGCTCTAGGACCCGCTGACGGACGGGCGGACGGACAGACAGGCAGCAGAGCCTTAGTTATAGGGTCCCGTTTGGCACGCTTTGGGTATGGTACCCTAAAAACCGCAAAGATAACTTTGTCATTCATACAAACGCTATGAAAAACAAAGTTACAACACAAACATCCATTCTTATAATTATTTGCTATTACGGAACCCTTCATGGGCGTGTCCGACTCGTACTTGGCCTTTTTTCCTTTTAAGGATGGGAACCCTAAAAAGGGATTGTTATTAGGTTTATTTTTAAATTATAGTAATAATCGTTGATAAGTTAAGAAATATGAAATTGTCCGGAAGCACGCTACTACGAACATCTACAGAAGTACTGTACTTATGATAATAATAGTACCAATATTGATATATTCTTACTCCATCGATGCCTCGCCCAGTGTTTATTATTTATAGAAATACATCTCTAAACTCCATCGGGAGAAGGTCGTCATATTTTCCCTTTAAAAAATAATGTCCCGCGCTGCGGCGTGCTTGTCATGTAAATTTATGCAATCCGTTTTAGCGTTTTTAAACGATAGCGGTTTCTAGACGGAATATTGAAACGTTTTGCGAATAAAACCAGTTTACTCGATAATGCTAATGTTGACAAGTCGTCACGAATACGGCAGAGTAAATCATTATGTCTCAAATGACAATTCTCCAACCTAAACATAAAAGAAGACTGGCGATTTTCCTTACTAACAAAAATTTCGAACGAATTTGTAACGTCTATTCACAAGGAAAGTCATATATGATAGATTTTTATTCATTAGGTTGATACTGTAAGAATTATTGTTCTTTTATAAGCATTTTATACTAGTGGCTCTGTGAGCTGTAGACCTCGCGAGTATGTCGGTGGGAAAGCTGAACTGCTAACACACATAAAAAAAATAACCCAAATAATTTTCTTTCAATAACACATACAAACTTATGAATGTACCTGGTTACGTACATGCAGTATGAAAGTAGCCGCACCAATAACTTTGTAAACTACATTTCGCGATCTTTTATACAACCTATTGACTTTTTACTAAAATTATATAATCTGTTTCACTCTCATAGTCTTTACAAATCCAACGACTTCTCATTTGTTAATATCCATCGAGCCGTTTGGGTTGTAGCGATTTTTTTACATTTTAAAACCCCATATCTCCGCCATTTTGAAAAAAATCAAAAAACTGGCTCGAGTAAAAAATTCTATTTATTTTTTCAACCTGCTCACAAAATTTCACGAGAATCGGTTCATAAATGCGACCTGTAGAGGAGAACAACCGGACATACGAAAGCATTTTTGCCCAAACCTGAAACGGAGACGCTTCGCTCGCTTCGCTCGCTCGGTCAATAAATATCGGGAAATATTTCCAAAGAAAAAAAACGTGCAGGCAAAGAAAAACTCGAACGAAACAACCATAGATAAGATAATATAAATACTGGCTGGAAAGAAACTCCATCTCATGATGTCGAATAAAAAAAACGGTCAAGTGCGAGCAGGACTCGCGCACTAAGTGTTCCGATCACGTTTGGAGAGCGTAACATGTGAGGTATCCTCATAAAAATCTAAAGTATGATGTCATCCATGTAAATAAAATAAATATTTTTGTAGAAAGTCAGAAATTTGCAGTTTTTAGATTGTTTTCATTACTTGTGATTTTAGACATTGCTTTGTGCCAAATTTCATGATTGTAAGCCTACGGGAAGTACCCTATAGGTTTTGAGTCCATTGCGATTACTATAAAAATCCAACAATTTTACAACATAAACGGTCGTAGAGTTCGATTGCGTTGATTTAAAAGGTTGATTTTTTCACAGTTTTATGCGACTACAAACTTTATCAATTGATATAAATTTCTTCTTGATACGTTCACGCGTTTCTGATATAAAGGTCGTGACACACAGACAGATGGACGCACAACAAAGTAACCCTATATGGGTTGGTTTTTTTCCTTTTAAGAATCGGAAACCTAAAAATGGACTCTTTAACAATAGCGTTTGCATTTTTACTCGGGATAATAACGAAGAAAGTCATTTTAATTTCCAATACAATATATTTTATGTCTTCCATACTAGTATAAAAAAATTGTACCGAAATAAATGGTTTTCTTTGGTGGATTCCACAGACGCGTTAGTAAAATGAGTTAAGAAACTGCCATTGTCCTTTCCATTATGTACTTGTGTCAAACAAATGGCATGCTATTTGTCAAAACGACATCAATTTTGTTTCTGCTTTACAAATAGTAGAAATGACATAAGGCTGATCGATCACAAATCAAAACCTAATATCTGTAAACAGACAAAATAGGATAATTTGTTATGTCGCCAACAAACACACTTCTATAATAATAACTACACCAGTAGAGGCGGTAACAATACTTATGTGGAAGTACAAAATATGTCCGTAATACGGAAACAACCTCTTGAAAACTCAAGCAGTGAAACTAAGTGGCCCATCATTTATCATATTATACAACGGCATATGATGTCATCATGTCATGTTACTCATTTTGTAAGTGGAGTGAGCGTGTCCCGCCATGACACGCGGTTTTGTGTGAAACCTCCGGGCAACCGATCTACCAGGCTCCCAGCATCTGTATGGAGCTACTTCAATGTTTATACAGGGTGGAACAAACGAATGGGTCCTGGAGGGAAAGTACCTTAAATCCTTATGATAGCTTATTTTACTCAACAAAAACTTTCTTTTGTTTTCAAAAAGAAACGTTTCCTGAGAAGAATGTTTGTAAAACAAGCTATCTTAAGGATTTAAGGTACTTTACCTCCAGGGCCTATTCATTTGTTCCACCATGTAGTAATAATAATAATAATAATAGTAATAATATTTATTTACCCAAAAACACGGTCAGAAAATGGTTACATTACTAAAATACTTAGCTAAAATTGTGATACAAAAATAAATTGGAGCATCCGAGCCTGAGCTAGGTATAGAACTGTATTTCAGGTTGCAGTGCACTTCCCATAAAATATGATTTGCTAATTTAAGTTACACAAATCAAAAAGAAATACAGATTTTTTTATAAAAACTGGCTGAAACTATTTAAATTGTAAAAACAATTATTTAAAAAGAAAAAACTAGAAAAAGAAAAATAAATAGTAAATAAAATAAATAGTATAAGGCCCATGGTTTAAGCAGGCTAAGCAGATGGGCAATTTAGTGTTGTGGCGTAGAAATGTGCTCTCTTCAGATATTCTGCATCCTTAGTAACGTCGACTACACTAATGAGACTATAAAGACACGTCTGCTCCTTAAAACTTTTGTCATAAAGCCCAATATGCAACAGGGAGTGTTTTCACGTGGAAGATACAAGCTGAAACTATTTAACTGGGAAAGGTTTATGCGTTAAGGTACGTTGGTAGCATTAAGTCGGGAGTTCGTATTTACGCTGCTGAAATTCACTCATCAATTTCACCTGCTTAGAATGTCCCCGACAGGTGTATACGCCAGGGTCGGTACAACACGGCATTCACGACAGCAAGACCGATGGCATTTCCCTCGGAATATTTCGTTGATTCAATATTATGTTACACTCGCATATGTTTTAGGTAATATTTGGATTGTGATAAACAACAATAGTAGGATAAGATAAGCGTTTATTCAGACGTCATTAACTCATTACACATAACAGAACACAGATAAAGCCCCAGTAATTATTTCACAAAAATAGTCAAGCAATGGTAGTGTGTACAATGTAACTTAGTAAACAATTCAGGAGCTTTATTGAAAATATTGCATGTTGTTCGGCTCAAAATTATTAAAAATATAATTTGATTTCGTGTCCTGGAATTTCCTTTGAGAATGATGACCTTTCAAATCCACGATAAAAGTATACCTAAGTTAGTATACGACAAAGCGTCAACTGTCCGAGTTCTGGAGTTATTTGATAGAAAGGACGAATTACAGCCGAAGTTGCCATCATAGGGGGTTTTGGAAGAACAATTATTAATACGTTTAGTATAATTCCCACCAAGGGCATTGGATGGAATAGACCCTTCACTCGAGATTAGTAGTGTGATATGCAGTGTGCGTGCACCTTACAATTCTAATACAAATTTCAATCGGTCAGGGTCTGTGGCCCATATAGCTGTGAAAAAAAACAGCTTTCTAGTCTATGTCGACGCAATCAAACGCCACGACCGTTTATGCTGTAAAATTGTTGGATTTTCATAGAAATCGCAGTGGACCCAAAACCTATTTCCCGTCGTCGTCGGCCACAATCATGAAATTTGGGACAAAGCAAGGTCTTAAAGCACAAGTAAAGGTAAAAATCTCAAAACTGCAAATTCCTGTTTTTCTGCAAAAATAAGTTTTACATGTTTTATGTAGAAACCGAATTATTCCAGTTACGAGGTAACAATCTCCAAGTGTGATCGGAAACCTTGGTCCGTGAGTCCTACTCGCACTTGACCGATTATTTATGATATAGGATCTTTGGCCAGCTGCACATTTTCTACAGTCAGTTCACCAGGATCCCCCAGCCCGATCGCCCAAGGGATATGATTCGATAGGTACTTTATTGAAATTCTCCCAGAACGGGACGTTATGTTTTATGTGATATTCGTTTAAAATTGGGTTCTATTTCGACACCGGTTCATCAAATCGATTCCGTTTTCGACTTTCCATATCAAAACATATAATTACAACGACACAGTTCCTTCCCCCTTAATTGATGTTGTAACTTTCTGTTGTGAATTTTCTTCGGACTATAAATAATTAACTTGATTTATCGCTGCCCTGAATTACCACGAGGCGTGGTCGTTGGCCAGATCTGCTAAATGAACGTACATTTAGAATTCAGTAGGAAAATCTCGCGTATATCGGGTTGGCCGCTGTGTTTATGAATGTACCATTAGCACAAATGATAGGCCATCTCATAAATCGACTCTTTCTTCGAGCATCTCATGGTCGGCTAATATTTCAATTTTTATCTAGCTACCTATGTACATCTCTCATTTTGTTTACTTGACTTCTTACTTCGCGTATTATTGCATAAGAGCCGGCAAATTTTAATAGAAGATATAACAAGTTGTATCAGCAATAATAAGCCGGAATCCGATGAGGAAATGTAATAATAAGACGCGGTCCATATTACGTAAGTACATATATACATATATATTAGTGCCTACCTCCTTTCATATCCCTATTACTGCGAACGCGGTCGACACAATGATAAATCAGCCACAGAGACACATCGCAAACAATGGCGTTTCTAAATAGTTTTGAAATTGGAATTGGTCTAAATTGACCTCGGGGCGCCCGCCCCTGCCCCGCCGACGGAGAATCCCGACACCCGGCTACCTCAGCCCGGGTGAGTCCGGGGGAAGGTTCGCGATGCAATTTGTGCCCATATTTGGCGGCCGAATATAGCGCGTTCCATTTTGTACCGCTCTTAGTTTGTGTGCAGCTGCAGCTTGGGTAAATTGTTCGAATAGCAGTGCTCTACCTCTTCTCTATATCTACACTGAGCTGCGTTTAGACGGGACTCTGAGGGCTGTTTCAATTTGTCTATTAGGACAAGAGAATATAGGCCCTAAGTGCACGTTAGGGGTCAATATGTCCGGATGAGCCCTATGGACAAATAAATCCTAATAATAAATAAATCCTACATTTTGTGCTGAAAACCACGATTTATCTGTCATACTCACGCATAGTAGGGTTAGCCGAGCTTGGTGAAACAGACCAGAGATCTGTGATTGTGATAATATGATAATATGTCATAAAAATATTAACAGTAAATTAATACATTCATAAAACCACAACAACTGAAGGCTTTGAGCTCTCTTTTCATTCGTTGAAATATACGAGTAATACCACGATGTTGTAGATTGTTGAATAGGAAAGAGTCGAGTTGACACTTTCATAGTAACAAGCTACACAATTGTGGTTCACAATGACCGTATCGGAAATAACAATTCCATGTCCCCGCTGCGTAGAATGCCGGCCTGCACAAACTAGGCTCATGCTCACCGAATCACTACTCGCTGGGATAATTAAACTACCTCCCCACGACACTAACAAAACGGCTCCTAGCTTAATGGTGCCCTCTGTCGCACCAATTGCCGCTTGACTATTGCCTTGTAGGCCTGTACTGTGGACGAGTCGTTGTCCAACCACATTCACACCCTAGTCCCGCTTGGAATAAGAGTGGGAGTCCAAAGTGGTTGAATTGATGATTTGTCTAATGTACAGTTATGTGCGGGCCGCCTGTTCAATTAATTGGTCCACAGCTTACGTTGTGAGAATATATCACCTTCAGGAATGGTGATGAGTTGATGCGGTATTGATATTGGAGGTAATTAATTTCGTACATAAAATCTAAATTTCAGATGAGATTTCAAATGATTTACCTGGACTTCAAAAGATATCAAATAGATACATCGAAGTCAACGACCTGACTGCATCAATCAGGTTTAATGAAAGGCCATAAATAAATTCGTATATGTATAGACACATAGCCGTTCTATTCTTTGTAGTTATACACCTATTTCTACTAATACGGAAAACAAGCACAGTTTCCACCTTTTAACTCCAGCAAAAAGCTGTTATATTTTCCTTATTGCCGTATCTTATACCAATAACACGAAAAACAACCCTTCCTGTTTGAATAAAAACCTATGCCAATACAAAACGAGGGTTAAGTGGTTTTAGGGAAATCGCTTCTATCGCTTGCGGGTTAAGGTATATTGGTAGAAATCCGCAATAGTCTTATTTGATGTGAAACGTTTGTTTGATTCGTTGGGGAACAAATTCAGTGGAATATTATTCGTTCGAAGCTGGCGGGCTGCCATCAATCTTAATTATGGCGGGAAGCGATATTTTTCTTCGTTTGCCTCGTGTCAATCAAAATGATCGACTCGGCAAGGCTATGCGGCTTTTAGCGGTAAAGGATTCCGCCTTCAATAAACGTTGATAGTTTTCATTAGAATGATGGCTCAGAGAACCACGTTTTTCTTTCATTTTCATTTCGTTCATTGAAATGGTACTGAGATACACCAGTTTCTATGATAGAAGCAAAAAGAAACACTCTACAAATATGAGAAAAATGCTTAAAGATATGGTATTTGTAATGGAACGTTTTAATTGAAAACATACCAAGGCAAATATCCAGAATGAGGCAAATATGTGTAGACCTCACCTCACGGTAAATTCATGAAATATTAAGGAACTTTGGAACTATCAAAGAAAGCCTCATTAGTAGTAGAGGAATAAAGTCGCAGTTCTGTGGGTTCCGTCTCGTTAGGGTTGTATTTACGAGGACTGCCGATACTAGTGCCACTTACGACGGCAGAGGCCCATTACCATGCGCAATGTGAATACGATAAGACATTACCAGTCTTGTTCTACCTTCCGATGTTGTGCTTCAAGTTTGGGGATGTAGCGGAAATGCCCGTGAATTTTTTTATTTATTTTACTTATAAATACATATTACATATAGCCGCATTACAGGTCAACCTATTTCGAGGCTAAACCACAGATTCTATATTATTATAATAGCTTAACCAATTAAAAATAAGGATTAAAGATTATACAGTAGAATGATTTAAGGTAAAGATATCAATTTAAAAAAATACAATACAAAACTAATAATACCAATACAAAATATTCATGCGGTGCTTTACTTGTGTAGATTTAATTAGTTAGTTAGGCACCTATTTGCACAATTTTGTAGGTAAATCTCGCAATAAGCTTTTAAATCGTATAAATTGTAATGTAACAAAATGACGCATTTGATTGAATTGAAATTTTATTTTCTTCGTTTTAGGAAATTAAATAAAAGCTTTATTTAAAAATATGTTTTTTTTTTTATTTATTTTCAACTTTTTAGTCTTTATTATGACAGGACAAAACATCTTACCTAGAATTATAGTGCTTGTCAAGACGAATCAAATGAGCCCAAACAAGATAGGGTTGCGTTGTTTGGTAACAGAGTTCCCATGACCACCTTCCGGCTCCAGCATCAGATCAGCTCCACGTCATTAAAATATTCTAGGGTCAAATACTTCTCAAGATAAATCAAATGAGCCCAAACACGATAGAATTGGGCCGTTTGGTAACAGAGTTCCCAAGGCCACCTTCCGGCGCAAGCATCAGATCAGCTCCATGTCATAAAAATACTCTGGGATCAAAGTACTTGTTAAGACAAATCAAGTGAGCCCAAACACGATAGGATTGCGCCATTTGGTTACAGAGTTCCCATGGCCACCTTCCGGCTCCAGCATCAGATCAGCACTATGTCATAAAAGATATTTAAGGACCAAAGTATTTATCAAGGCGAATCGAACGAGCTCAAACATGATGGTGTTGCGATGTTTTATGACATAGTTTCCATGGCTACATTCCGTCTCCATCATCAGATCAGCTTTAAGTCAAAAAATATTGCATTGTCATCCAATTTACATACGTTTGCAAAATTTCAGCTCAATCGGATAACGGGAAGTGGGTCAAATTAAAGCCGACAGATTTGACGCGAACATACTGACATACAGAATACTTGACATACTTGACATATTGAATAATATAAAAATTAGCATGAGTTAGAATATGACTATTGATAGTGTAAGCTATTAATTAATCATTGTTAGTAGGGCTTTTATAAATGAATCATTTGATATTATATGTCCTATCGCTCCTCCCGAACAATTTGTGCCGCCCCATTATTTCCCATACAAAACGCAAACTGCAGTTTACTTGACGCTGGTTCGTTTTCTCATGCAAATGTTTGCGGTTAACAGATAGCTCTGTTCTTCGGCGATTTCTTCGCCAAATTGCTCTTTCACTCTTGTTGTTTTCAGGTTCAGTACCCCTCCCCCCACCCCATTCCGCTCCTTCCGTTCACCTTGTTACTTTTAAAGTGCTTGTCTTTTTAGGCTTGGATTAGGATTTCTTTCGGGATTTTTAAGTTAACGTATTTGAATTAATTAAGGATTTTGCTTTAAAAGGTTTACTTAATGGATGCCGAGGATACTGTAAAACCTTGATATTCGTACTTTCGCGTCTAATCTTATAAAATTTGAGCGGCCAAAATTCGCATTAAAACTTTAAAAAAATGGCTAGTAGTAAATATGGCTCGTTTTCATATTCATACATACTTTGGTGATTGAGAACATAGTGCAATTTTAGGCTACCTTATGACTTGGTAATCTTGGTAAATAGTAAAAATTTAAACCTATGAAAAGGAAATCATCAAATAATGATGACCCCACGTTTGAGAGAAAGTTCTGTTTAATTAAGTTTTTTCCAACCTAAGTCCTGACCGCCCATTCAAAATTAGGTTCGCTAATAGCTGCTTCCCCACCGGGCGATCCAGCGATCCGCGATCCAGGATGCCTGTTGAGTTATAACCCTTACATTTGAAAGCCCCATGAAAATAAATTCTGACAATGCAAATCATTTGTGCGTAATTAGTGCAATTTTGTGCCAAAATGACATAATTAGTGCAATCATAGTTCCGCAGTTATAGGCATAAGTTTGTGAGAAATACAGCTGGATAAACTTATGCCAATAACTTCGGAACTATGATGGCACTAATTATGTCCATTTTGGCACTTATTAGCACTGATTAGACACTAATTATTGGCATTGCCAGAATTAATTTTCATGAATGTTTCAAATGTAAGGATTACAGCTCGACAGACATCCACGATCCTGGATCGCGGATCGCTGGACCGCCTGATCCAAGATGGATCGCCCGGTGGGGAAGCAGCTAATTAACTTCGTGAAGTAAGCCATGAGCGAGAATCTCGATACGAAAGTAGGGAAAGACGGTGAAAGTTATATAAGATTTATTTGTACAAAATAGTATTATACAATTTATAATGAGAAACCGGTGTGTTGAATGTTGAGAGTAAGACGTAGACGTAACAGGGAATATTGATTTAATAATTTCTTACGAGAGACTACGAGTTATACCTATAGCAATATAATTTTTAATAGTTCATAGATGAGACGATCAGTATTTCCAAACAGCATATTTCACTAAAGTCTGGCTTTAGTCTCAACGTTCGAGCACCAAAGATGGCAGTCGTAGTTCTGAATTCTGACATTTCTAAGATCACTTGATAAGTCTGTAAAATAAGTCTTAAATAATCGGCCAAGTGCGAGTCGGACTTGCACACGAAGGGTTCCGTACCATTATCTATAAAAAACCGCTAAAAGTCATGTTAGTTGTATGGGAGCCCCCCTTAATATTAAATTTATTTTGTTTTTTAGTATTTATTGTTATAGCGGCAACAATAATACATCATCTGTGGAAATTTCAACTGTCTAGCTACCACGGTTCATGAGATACAGCCTGGTGACAGACAGACAGACATACAGACAGACAGACAGACAGTGAAGTCTCAGTAATAGGGTCCCGTTTGGCACCCTTCGGGTACGGAACCCTAAAAAGGGATCAATGGTTTAAGGTAAGATTTGGGTTGACGCTTTGTGCAGAACCACCACGTTATGTATAGAGAACGGCCAAAGCGGAACTACTGAAGCCACTATGGAAACGTCACTTCGGCCGTCAGTTGTTGTAGTGTATTTCAGGTCAATGAAACTCTTTGCTGTTCAGTTAGCATAGATGTTGGCGCCTCGCTTTATTCTCTAGATAACGTGGTGGCTGGCCCCCGATTCTCGCGCTATCGAGATAATCTCCCCAGTCGAGATATCGGTTTTGATACCACCTAAATCAGTCGAAAACGATCTTGATTTATCTTTATTTCGATCGAAAACGGGTCGAGATATCTCGGTTGGTCGAAAGGCTAGTCGTAAGAATAGCTTTTTCTTGTTTTTGATAGAGATTTCGGTATCTCAAAATGGACATTTTGACTATGGACATGATCTCACTAGCGCCAGTATTGCCCGCCTGGACGCCTTGAGATTTTTAACAGTAGTCAGTTCATATATTTGTTAGTTCACATTTTATGAGTATTTTTGTACCTAATACTTGCCCCTTCTACACAAGTTTCAAATTGTAGCAAAATATATCTATAGTAAGACACGCTTTCCTCTTCGCACCTTGAAACATTGATCTTTCATTAGTCGTATTGTACATCTTCGTACGAGTCGCTGAATACACAGTCTCATCAACAGAGGAAAATTGACATTGAACACAACTTAATACTCTCATAACATCCCGCCACCCCCATTCCTCCCCCTTTCACACCTCCACAAACAAAGAGCATAATCCTGTATCTCCCTCTTCCAATTCCACAGCAAATATTAAAACAAATGAACGCGACAGGAGTCTTCAAGAGTTTATTATTACTTTCATATGCTTTGTTACAAAAGGTTTACATAATATGATATGACTTGGGATAAGGGCGCATATTTCGGAAAATAATTTATGAAAACGAACACCCAGAATTTGAAAATATGGCGCAGCTTTGAGAATTTCATTTGTGAGTACTTCCTAAAATACACATAGGTAATATTATTTAACTGAAACTACTAATTTGTCAATTTTTCAAAGAAGGAAAGAAAGAAGGAAAGAAAGAAAGATTTATTACAAAGACAGTGAACACACTACAAAAAGATAGAAGTTTTTTTGTTTTTTTTTTTTTAAAGAAACAAAAAAGAAAATCACTCACAATATCACGGTCGTTGTGTGTCACTGTCATTATAAATGGCTTCTGACTCAGCGGTATGCTGACGGCTGGGCCTTCAGCGCTGATTTTCAGTCAGCGCCGAGTGTTGCCCCGTGAGCGTCAGACTGCGGCGTGTCCTCTACCCTCCTTAGGAAAGAGGATATCTCGTATCCATACACCTTGCCTTGTTATTCCAATAACCTCCCATTATGACGCCCCCGCCCTAATGACAGCGGTGCGGGCACGTGAATTCACCTTCTTTTAATACACTGTGTGCACATGTGCGTACACACAAGCCTTAAATATTCCTGTTTCCTGGTTCTATTTTCCTTTCGTAAGTTATTCATCTTCTTTGATCACGTTAAAAATAGCGTTATTTCTTCTTTTATGATTTTTGTTGATTTTCCACGGGTTTTTCCAGTAATCGGTTTCGCCAAGTTTCATGCGTAGGAATAACATGTTCTTCTGCTAAAAATAGGCTCATTATTTCATATACTTATTTTTTATTGCACATAAATAATTACTGAGTACAAAAAATATATACATTCTGTGTGTTGTGGGACGAAATGAGAAAAAAAAAATACTATTGAGCAGGGGAAGACCTTTGTGTATAAGAATATAATTGATTCATTGATCTTTAGGGTTCCGTACCCGAAGGGTGCCAAACGAGACCCTATTACTAAGCCTCCGCTGTCCGTCTGTCCGTACATCTGTCCGTCAGAGGGCTTTTCAGCACGAACTGTAATAGCTAGAAAGTTTTTTTAAATATCATTTATTTCAGGCTTCTGAGGCCCATACATTAAATTAAATTACATCAAATAGAATTATAAAATAGGTCCGGTCAACATTCAAATTAGAATTTAAAAAAAATAATTGTTGTTTTTTTCACAGAATGTGTATATTTGTTGCCGCTCCACCAACAAATACTGAAATACACAAAATATTGAAATAATAAAGGTGCCTTCATATACATGAAACGTATTTTTTTACTTTTTTGGCACCCTCCGTGTGAGAGTCAGACTCGCACCAATTTTTATGATAAAGCAGTTTACCAAGCATTTCAGTGCATATCTGTGTATCTTAAATATTTTTTGCAAGGCCAAAGATTACTGATATAACATAGTAGAGTCGGAATAATACCGAGCGTGTATTTAGCACCGCTTCGGTCGGTATTCGCAATGCGAGAATGTGATCCAAAAAGTCATCTTGCCTAAATGGCTCACAAAATGCCGCTGACACGATAAAGGATGCCGATTTTTGAAAAAAAAAAATACCAGTCTAAGCCGCGCCTGACATCCAAACCCTTCACGTGAGGTGTGAAGGACCATAGCAATGATAATATTGGAATACCTAAAATCATCTGCTTCTTACCCGAAGGGTGCCAAACGGGACCCTATTAAAAAAAATACTAAAATTACGTCCTGGATTTTTAAACTACCTACCTGCCAAATTACAGCTTCATAGGTTTTTTTTTTTAAGTAAACTTTGGCCCCCTTTTTTGCCCCTCGTGGAGGCAGTTCTTTAAGAAAAAATACTGAACTTACGTCCTTGATGACGTCATAACTGGTGACTCAACCACATTAGAACCGATGTTTTTTAGTCAGAATAACATGCCTAACAACATACTAAAATATGGCACTGGTTTCATCAAAAACACCTTTTGAAGATAGATACATGCTTATTTTTCTATCAGCGTCTTATTAAATGACACATGAGATTGATGAGTTCATCACAGAGAACAATATTATAATAGAACTTGTCTATTTGCAGTTGTACGTACTGTCTCCTGTTACGCTTTTATCATAATTGTATTGCTATAGAAATAAATGCCTCTGATTTGCTTTTGGGGCGCTCAGTGAAAAATGTGCGCTTTTTTAATTCAGCAGATATTGCCATCCATTCGCTTTCATCAAGTTATTTGTACGTGCGTGGTTGGATCGAAACGACGATTTCATTCTCATTTTTTTGCAGTTTTTAGCAGTACGTCGATTAAAAATACTACTTGAAACTCACCGTCTGATTATGTTACTTGAAAGACTTACGATTTGCATATACAGGTGGGAAATTTAAATATAGGGCAATTCCCCTTGTTTAGATTCCTATGTTGCGCTTGATTTAAGCTGCAGTTCGTTTATTTGGCCGTACATATAAGTACATATAAGTTACCTACATTTGTAACGTCGTATACTTCTTGAACCTTTCAATCCTAATTGGTCCCTGTGTGTGGCCACTGGCCTTATAAATAAAATAAAACCCGGTCAAGTGCGAGCAGAACTCGCGCACCACGGGTTCCGATCATACTTGGAGAGCGTAACATGTGTAATTAAATTAGGTTTCCACATAAAAAAAATAAAGTATTATAACATCCATGTAAAGCAAATTGAATATTTTTTTTGAAAGACAGAAATTCTCAGTTTCTACTTGTGCTATAAGAACTTGCTTTTTGCCAAATTTCATGATTTTAGGCCTACGAGAAGTATCCTATTGGTTTTGGGTCCATTACTATGAAAATCCTACAAATTTACAGCATAATCGGTCATAATATCGTTCGATTGCGTTGACCTGGAAGGTTGTTTTTTTTCACAGCTTGATGCGACCACAGACCTTAACAATTGATATAAATTTCAGCTTGATAAATAAAATAAATTGATAATACTGTAATCATGTACTCTAAACGACCGCTAGTGGGAAAGTTTTGAGGTTGTACTGATTTTTTCATTCCATATGTGTTTTGGGGTGTTGAATCCGAATCTGAGGTTTGCGGACAAAATTTCGTGACGCAAAATTTAAAAAATCGCAAAAAAAGAAAATAAATTCTGACTTTTTCCAGTTATTCACGTTTAATTCGAAAACAGTCCATATAAAAAAAAATGTAGGAGTAAATCAAAGAAGACAACATTTCGCGTCAATGACAAAAAACAATACTAAAATTGGTCCAGTACTTTGACTTTTATGGGGTTGGACCCCCATAATAGTCAAAGTACTGGAAATACGCCTAAAATAATCAAGATGGATTTTCAGTAAGAATCAGTTTGTGTTCCATCTCTTGTATTTACCAGACCGCATCAGCATAGTAACTTTTGCGAAGCAATACTACATCTATACTACATGCTCCAGAACATCTTCCAGGTCCAAAAGGTTCTGGGTCATACCCGTTCAGGGCTCTGAATACCAAATTTATTTGTAACTTTGGACTTTATATACGAGCTATATCCAGGTCCCACAGGGCTACTCCTGCCTGTCATCTGGTAGAAGAGTTCCTTCTGCATGTACTAGATCACCGTCCGGGTCTCAAAGGTTTTCGGACGATATCCTTTGAAGGCTTCAAAAACGTACCAAAATACTTAGAAGTTGGTTTTCAGTTTGGTGCATAAGTTTTCACGCGAAATGTTATCTTCTCTGATGTACTTCTATTATACACACTTTTGAAGTAAAACTTCTTGGGGCACGGGGGTAAAATTTATTTAACCTCTCAACTGTGGGTTATTCATATATTTGCTTTTCAATTGCTACTAGCCGGGTGCTATCACGAGTGGCTAAGAAATGTAACGGAAATTGGAATCGGTGACGTCAGGGTCGGCTGAAGACTTTTAAAACCGCAACTATTTTCAATACTGTTTTTAACTAATCAGATAAGATAATAATACATTTTCGTACAATAAATAATGTTAATTAGTGAGAGAAAAACCTGATGAAACGTTATTAAATAAAAATTATTTTAAGCATTCTTCCACGAGTTCTTGATTTCCGGTATGGCCAAGATGGCGCTCACTCTCTTTCGCTAGATGGCGTTAGTAGCCTAATATCTAGCATGACTCAAACTACTTCGTTCAACCTCTTTGTTGGAACCGGAACTTATGTTTGACAGCTGTGCGATGCGATCCATACAGTTTGTAAGAAAAGAGTTTCATCAATGTCACACGGGTCGATATGGATTTCTAAAACAAGCAAAGCAATGCATACATTTGAGCGAGACGGCTTAAAGACGTGACGTCGGATGGTATATAATCTGAGCGAGATGCAAATAGTAGTGACACTATTGAATGAGTTAAGTATATCACCACGAGCGCGACAAATTGTAGATAAGGAATGGTGGGAAATAAATGACATGACGTATTAAAAGTAAGTACAAGTATAAAATAATTTCAAATAATCGGACGTCTGAAACTTAAAAGTAACTTGAAGCAGAGATTGGATCTCAAAATTGGAAATTTAAATCTCTTTTAGTATAGGTAGGTATAGGTGTATAGTATAGGTACCACTTAATGATCTAGCTACAGAAGTTTTACTTCTAACACGTGTACGGTGCTACACGCGATTATTTTTTTAAATATGGACTGTTTTCGAATTAAACGTGAATAAATGGAAAAAGTCAGAAATTTTTCGCTTTTTTTGCGATTTTGCAATCGCAAACCTCAGATTCGGATTCAACACTACATGAATGAAATAAATTAGTAATACACCCAAAACTTTCCTAGTAAAGACACAATCTAAATGTATTAATATAAAGGTGGTGACACACGGAAAGACAGACGGACGGACGGACAACAAAGTGATCCTATAAGGGTTCCTTTTTTTCCTTTTAAGGATCGGAACCTTAAAAACAATCTAATATAATAATAATTCTTTTATAATAATAACACAATTACAATAGCTAGGGGCTCTCTTAATCTACGGGAGAGTAGCGCGGATTGTTTCACCAATATTCACGGTTTCACCCCTGCGCTCGCATGCTGCAGTGCATTCAAATGCGTCGACAGTCCATGTGGGCGGAAATACTAGGCGTTTAGGGTCGGGGCGAAAATACTAGGCGTTTAGGGTCGGGGCGGAATTTCGGATCGCTTTGCCAGTTTTATATTTTTATAATAAAATATATGTTGTCTTCCTTTCAGAGTTCATTGACATGAATATGGGTGTTAAGTTTAATAATACCAGTTAACAATTAGATGCACTCTCATTTCTTCTCGAAAATTCCCTTACTGACACCTACTTTGCGTGATACAAAAGTGTAAAGTTTCTGTTCATGCATGATGGTGCGCAACTTCCCACTCTTACTACAGTGTGACAGATTTACTCAGATAACTACCTCACACCGTAGAATTAACTTTAGGTGACTGAGTGAAGTGGCCTTAATATACAGGAACCCTTTCGTCTGAGAGGTGCTTATATAAACCCGTTAAGTGCAAACAAAAGTAGACCCGATGGAAGCAACACCAATACAGGTGAGCGGGAACACGATACTCAGAGTAATTCATTCATTGCGGGCTTCTATTTTGGCATTGGCCGTGTCGCGAATTTCATCGTTTCTGAAGTTACATAGATACATATAAATCGAGTGTTAGATGCAGTTTCGTAATTTCGTAATTTCTTTATTGTATCTCACATGACATAGTATACAGATAGCTTATGATATAAAAAAATATGTAGGTTCAAAGGCGAGCTTATCTATAATAAGAGACTTCTTTCAGCAGACCGTATTGGGTAGCAGTTTGTGAGTATCCGGTAACTCAATGAGTCTTTTGGTCAGCACATTGCCGCCGACGATCTGGAGAAACGAACTACGAAGTTTCAGGGTATTCTGCAGGTTTCGTCAGGACACTTATTCAGCGTATTTTTGCTTTACCAAAATGTTTTAACCATCAGCAATCGATATTTTTGTCCCTAAGCGGCCCTTTGGGACCGATTGACACCAATTGTTGCGGGTCAAATGGGTTCGTTTGCCCTTGACCAAAATAACACAAAACCGAATTCAGCTATCCACATATTAGTATTTTGCGAGGTTTTATTAGAGTGCTACCTGCCTAAGGCCTAGTCTTCAGAGCCCGTGCGCACTAGCGATTTTAAGTTGGCCGATAGTTTGACCGGTCAGGGGATCAGTATAGAGTTATATGCTGTGATCGGAATAGGTAGAGTGATTTTTGGTACTTTCGTCATGAAAGTCATAACATAGATATGCCTTTTTTCCGGAAGGTTCGAGATTAAACGAATTAGAATTAAAATAGTGTTTTAATAGCTTGAAAAAAAGCATTGTCACACAAACAGGTTAACGATGACACATCTTGGAGACTGTACTCTGATTGGTCGCGAAGTCGCAAACTTTGCATTGTGCCGATGCATGGTGCTGCTTTTATGTTGTAAATCTTGCTCATATTGATTCGTTTCGATTCGCACTTTATAACTAATTCCATGTAATCATTATGAAATTCCGAAAAAAAAACATAATAAAAAAAACCCAGAATCTCTGAGGCATATCCATGTTAATATATACGTTTGAGGTCAGTCACCCCAAATCACTCTACCTACTCCGATCACTGGTTATATGGCAGCGCGCGCACTTGAAGATTTATAACTCTATACTGATCCTATGACCGATCAAACTATCGGCCAACTTAAAATCGCTAGCGCGCACGGGCTCTAAATGTTCTCGATCAGCCCTATTGAATAGATAAATAATACTTTGTATGTAAAATTACAGATACATCTGCTAACGTTATTTGTTGTAATGTTATGTTGTAACAAAAACGTTAGAGATCAGATGAAATATATCAATGAAGCGACAGGAAGACAAAAAGAGGTGTAGTGCAAGAACATAAATAATTCTATTGATAACAAAGAACTATAAAAAAATTGTTTGTCTGTGAAGTCGGTTTACGGACGGTAATTTTACGTGATAACGTCATAAGAAGCGAAATTAAACCTCAAGGAATTGCGCAACCTCAACACTTACTACTAAAATGTAAACAAAATAAAAAAAAAAACATAAACGTAAGACGTGGGTTAGAACTCAGGACCCTCCGCGCTGTTGAGTCTTGACTAATACTACTCGGCCACCTGCCTAGTTAGTGCCTGCGACAAAAATAAGTCGGTGCCGTTGTGCATTGTGCCTGTGCGTTGATACATCAGGCTTGTATCAGGCGGAACGTGACACTTTTTCGAACATGCTGCCGGCGTTCATCGATTTATAAGACGTTATCACGTCAAAAACCATCAATTTCCAGAACTGCGGATTACAGCAGACAAAAATAGTGAATACGCCTTTTAAATTTTATTCTTCATGTAATATGCATTTTGACTATTCACTATCATCATTATTCGTCGGCGGCTAATATTAATAACGCGATGAAGGAAACTACGACTCTAACGTGACGTCACGTGGCACGCTTAGTGACGTGCTAATGTCGTCGGTCACGCTCCTTGGCGTAGGGCTGTCGAGGTGCAAGGTGATTTAAATACCACAGATTGGTATTTCGGCTGGAATGTTTAGTATTTAGTTAAATGTTTCACCATTCCGACGGGGATCTACGAATACTTATCATTTGTTTGGAGTACGGAATTATAGTTGCTTGGCGAGTAAATAGCAACTTGACGTGAGTGTCTTCGTCAGTAGCACTCTCCACAGATCTCTTTCTGATGTATTTCCACCTGCATTTCTATGCTTGATGGCCTACCCAAAGCCTAAAGTTAGCCCTACATTTTTTTCAATATGAGCCCGGTAACCCTAAATGTCCATTACGATGACGTCTCAAATGTTGACGCTGTAGTTAGGAAAGTCCACTTTGCATGCGAAGCATTGTTTCCATGTATATGCACATGATCAATTTTCCACTTGAATCATTATTGACAGCTTGTTCAATTATCGTAACAGGTAGCGTATTTAGCCGTTTGCTATCTGCTATGGGTAATCCTGGATCTATTCATATATTTGCAACTTATAGCGCAGTTACGTACTTTCTAGAATGTATACTACTCTGCTCATTATACTATCTTATATGTGGAGTAGCAATAGCAATTTGTTCAAAATTTCGGTTGAAAATATAACCTTTACTCATTGAACTACTATGCCTTTACTACTGTTTAGTCGTCTAGTTAATCTCTATTCAAAAATGAACATTAACCCCCGGTTTCCTGGGCGCTGATTAGGTTAAACCCTCTGGTCGACACATCTTATCTATCTATTGTTCTTCATTGTTCGGTTGTTCGACTGGTGTGCTTCTGAGAGTAAAGGGGTTGGTGAAATCAGTCTCGCTATTTTGATGAGGCTGATTTAACCAACCTGTTAACTTAATCAGCGCCCCAGGAAACCGGTGTTAAACAGCAAATTGCGCCTGTGCGTTCTAATCAAGATATTTCGCCATTTTCAAAGAGTTTAACAAGATTAATTCAACTCGGAAAAACCTCGCCGGACACGCGACATTCGGTACGACTCTAGCCCGGCTAGTATAGCTCTATTTAGGCAGAATTAAGCGGAGACATTTGTCCTCCTAATAGTATGCAGAAAGCAGACCGGCTTTCCACGACCGTCCCAAACCTCATAAGCCCTCACACGAGACTATAGAGTTCAGTTTACTCCGACAAATTGGGAAGCCAACTCAGCAAATTTGTACATTTTCGTTTTATCAAGTTTACGTCCGAGCATGCATTTATATTAGAGTTCACATTGTACTCGTATTCCGGCAGATATGAGATTTTGGATTCATTTCCTTGTTTGGACGACAGGTACTTTCTGTGAAGTTTGTAGAGTGCCCGAGGCAATGCTCAGGATAGTACGGGAATGAAACATTTTGTGAATGCATTTATAAATTGCGGTCCACGGCTTTTCATGTCGTGCTTCCAACATAAGAGAGACTTCAAAGAGCTTCTTAAATGAAATGAAATGAGAAATAAACTTTACTAGTTGTACATTGAAACTCAAGGGTAAAGAAAACATTTCAAATTAAATTATTATTACATTTTATTTCTCAAACGAATAGGAAAAAGATAAATATTTTCCATACATTATGGAATGTGGGGTTCTGTCTAAAACAAAACGTCTTTTTTTGTGCCCTTAGTGAAAGAAGCCTAAATTTTTTACGACAGCTAGAACGTGTGCCCACGTACATATTTCGAGAATGAGGAAAGAAAGCCCGCCATGGTTCCAAATTGTAGCTAATTTAGTCTTCTTTAAAGCATGCAAAGTAACTATAGCAACCCTTCTTTTATTGACATGTTGAGCAAAAACTGAAAAATTACCGAAAATTTCATGGTTTTTGGGTACACCGCCCCGCACGCACGGCACTGGGGAAATTGCAAATCTGGCATTTTAATGCTGGTATAAGCCCTAACAACATTTAAATAAAATCAGAACTACCTGACCTTATGCAAGTACGACCCCTTTATCATGTTTAAAATGACTGTACTATACGGTATGTAAAAGCAAACTATCGTAATTCGTAATATTCGTAATTTCTTTATTGTACTCACATGACAGTAAAAATAGCTTAACATAGAAAAAAAAATGTACAAAGGCGAGCTTGTCTCTAATAAGAGATTTCTTGCAGCAAACTATCAATTAAAGCTTTTGGCGTGCGGTGACAGGTGGAGCTAACGCTTGATATGACCAATGAGGAATGAAAGTGTTGATGACAGGTTCGTTGCATTAAGTTGCGTAGAGCTGGCGCCCCCTGTAAACGTCACTCATCAGCCAAAAGATTGTTGAAAGACTGTTTGTATGCAAGGTCGCCTGCGTCTTTATAGTATACGGGCAGGTCATATTATCGAGTGAATCTTTTAGGCGCAGGCGACCGTATTTAGTAAATTTTTAATAACTTGAAAATACTACGAGTAGCATGTGGTCGAAACTTCGTCTGCGTGTACTTAGGCATTAATATTTTTTATTATTACGAGCCTGTAATGTCCCACTGCTGGACAAAGGCCTCTCTCCCCCTCTTGCACTCTGTTCGATCCTGAGCGGTCTCCTTCCACTCTTTAACCCATAGACTTAATATTTACCGGAACATGATTAGTATTTATTAGTTTATGTATATTATATAAATATATTTCATATTTATTTATATAAGTATGCACTAGTTTATGTAGTCTATTGATTTGTAAGTAATAATTATATGTACTGTACACATGGGTCTACTCCTGCTCAGCAATCCACCTGTCTCATCCCTATTTGGTTTGCTGGAAGAGATCTCTTATTAGAGATAAGCTCGCCTTTGTACACTTTTTCTATGTTTTTTACTGTCCTATGTAACTTTTTGTGTGCAATAAAGAAATTATGAATTATGAATTATGATTAGATAAAATAACCTATAATATTTGTTGAACTAACAAACATATCCTAAACACTTAAATCTATTATTATTTGCGTGATTCAACAAACATTCCTACATACAAACTCACAAACCATAGAGAAACTCTTCAATACGGTGAAACGACTAACTTTTTCTTATAAACCGTTATTTCTGAATAAACATTCATGTATCGGTAACGAAATTCCTTTGCCGACAAAATAAACTCTATAGTGTCCCGAAACACGCCAAACGGTGCTCTTGCTTTGGAGAATGGCGAAACAAATTTATGGTTACTTCGATAAGATGTGTTCGGTACGCGTGTTACTGGAAACTGGATCGCGATACGAATGAAAAAACCTACGGAACCGCCTACCTGGCATCCTCCATAGGATGGATACGGTAACTTTATGGGTAGAGGGTTCTCTCATATGTTGGCTTTGCCAGTATATGTTTAGACTTATTTGTTGATGGAACCTCTAGTACGTAGACAAACCGTGAATGGAGCTTTTAGAACTCTTTGAAGTTGTTATGTTTCTAAACTGAATGACTAAATAAGTAATAATTTCAGAAGTATATTTTTCACATATCTCGAATAATTATCTATGTAAAGACAATCTTACGGGATGGCAAACAACCTTCATATCTCCCAAGTGGCGGCAATGGGCTAGCCCCCTGTTACACCCCTGTTATTTTGCATACCGGGCACTGCACTGCATATCAAACCTAAACCATATTCCCGCTGCGCAGGCGCATGTCAGTCCCGCCCGTCCTGCGAGGCTAAAGGTGCTACATGACGGGTCATATTTTCAATATGTGGCTTGCAACTATTGGTGTCTTTTTCTAACATATTGTGAGTAAGAGATGGACACCAATAGTTGCCGGCTACATATTGTAGCAAAACCTGGCCCGTTTAGGAGCACCATAAGACAAAATAATTACTTTCGGCAAACTGTTAAACACTAAGGTTTGTATCATAACTGGTAAGTTAGTTACGTACGTACATAAAGTACTTTTACATTCAAAAGAATAGAGAAACCTTCTGTCAATCTAAATGCTGACTTGACTTAAATTATGAGTTTTTAACGACTCTAAAGCGAGTTATTCTCATGATGTGAATTTATTGTGACACCGTTGTTGGATAAAAATTATTTTACCTCTGAATACATTCTTCTGAATTTTATTCGCTAATCATTTTCATGGAAAATTCTGTAGTGAATATGGCAGTGTAGAGAATTTTCTAAAAATAAGTAATACTGCTGAGAGGTAGTTCCTACTTGGTAAGTTAGACTAGCCCTGTGAATGTTCAAACGTCCACTTTGTCCATTACATACACAAGTCTCGGGGTTCGCCAACGAATCGCATTGCAACTCGGCACAAACGTTCTCGGCTGCAAAGCGACCATTGACGATGTCTTCAGAAAGGTCGTCGATAGGAGCCATGCAGTGGCCGACTCGAAACCCGCTAGATATTTATTATTACGCCGGGTTACCAATGTGGATGTTTAGCAATATTGAAGTTGTGTTTTCCCTATTGCTTTCCTACAATTTCCTGCTATAATGGATCATGTTCAGGTATTACTAACTGGAAACGAACGTAAGGCACAATTATTTCTAATTCCAGATGAGGTAGCGCGTCTATTCCTTTTTCGTTAAGAGCCACTTGTTTATTCATTCAGCTACAATTCGTATTTGTTCGTAATTTTACATGTGACATTTTATCAGAATCTGCTGGGGCATTATTCTCGCGCATTCGATATTCGGATCTCTACAGTTATTTCAATTGTTTTATATGGGAATTACTCGATATAGCTTTTGATATCCGTGTATCGAATGTGCGAGAATCGTACTCCTGATCCGACTCAATCTCAGTATAAAACGTGGAAATTCCGCAATGCAATACTTTCAAAAGAAGCCAAAAATACAATAACTACGTTCAAGAAGCAGAACTTTCATACATTATTGGAATAGATCTTTGTTAAATGAATAATTATAATGCTGGCAAAAAACGATATCTCGTTCATGGGCCATTAAACTTGTCTGACGTATCGATGGGCTGACAATGGCAATCGACATTTTGAAGATACCCAAAGTAAAAAAAATATATATTTAAATCTGAGCACTCTGAAATTGCGAATGTAGTGCACAAATATTCTTTGTACGTACGCAGTCTTTGTGGATCTGAGTTTTGTAGCTTACTGCGCTCACCTATTTCTTTTATCATCGCTTATTTTTAGTGTGTCGGTCCGTTAAATTATGCATAGAGGTTTAAGTTTGCGAAACTCAAACATTGTCAGTTCACAGAAATTCACCAAATTGAATTTTAAGTTTCGATCTTAATAGAAACTTGACTAAAATTCAAATTTCGTATTTGGAAGTCGATTGTATCGCGCGCCCAGAAAGCGTTAACTGTGTTTAGTCATCGATTCAATAAACAATGACAAAGGAAGCGTAAAGACAAAGCTGGCAAAGGCTTTGTTGCTTGGCCAGTAGCCGGTGAACGTCGGACAATGACGTCAGCACAATCGTCTTACGTCCATTTGCAATAATCTATCTATCCATGGTTTTCACATTACTAGAGTTAGATTTGACAGTTGCGCTATGGAACTTATGTCAAATTTGACCTACCTATCTGCAGATTGAGGATAGATAGGTTATTGGGAGCATGTGACACGCAAGAAGTGATTAGAATGTGAACTATTTTGTTTGAGTGGAACAAACAACAAACATCCTTAGATCTTAGATGCCATCAACTAAAGCGACCTGTCAAACAATTTCCACTACAGTCTTTCAACGATCTTTTAGGGCGTGAGCGTGAGTGACATTTACAGGGGGCGCCAGTTCTACGAAACTTATGCAACTAACCTGTCAAAAAGCATTAGTTCCTCCTGTCGCCGCACGCCAAAATAGAGAAATAAACTGTCAAACTCCATAGAACCTCGTTGTTGTTTTAATACATAATAGGCTTTTGTCCTGTCAAGTCAAAATAGATCCTTTTTATGAACTGTCAAAACGGAACTTTTGTTCCTGTGTTCTATGAAATAACAACAGAATGACGTCATGTAAAAGTGACATCAAATGCTGTCTTTTTTTGCACAAAATTGACTTAATAAAATATATCTGCTGGAAATATACAATTCTGAGAATGTCAAGCCATTTTGTACATAATGTTTCAACTTAAAGACTTTTTCCTAGATTTATTGGATTACCTTGGCCACAAGCCTATTGTCAAAGTTAAAAACTTAATAAAACGCTCCCCGCTTGGTTTAAAAATGTCATCTAGATACACGAAAACGAGCCTACAAAATCTGTTCCTAACAGTGAAGTCCCTACGTATTACTTAATATAAACGAATATACGATCCTAACAGCCAAATCTCGTGACAAGACTTTAAACACCGAGAAGTCACAGAGAGGCTGAATGTATAATGTCATCCAGGTAAAAACAAATATAAAGTGATAACCGGCCAAGTGCGAGTCGGACTCGCGCACGAAGTGTTCCGTACCATTATCTATAAAAAACCGCAAAAAAATAATAATTGTATGGGAGCCCCCCTAAATATTAATTTAACTTTAATTTAATTATTTATTTTTTAAGTAAATAATATACTCAATATATTGTGAACATTTTAAGCGTCTACCTGCTACCATTATCAATATCGAGCAAAAAAGAGCAAAAAAATCACGTTGTATGGGAGCCCCCCCTTAATATTAAATTTCTTTTGATTTTTAGTATTTGTTGTTATAGCGGCAACAGAAATACATCATCTGTGAAAATTTCAACTGTCTAGCTACCACGGTGCATGAGATACAGCCTGGTGACAGACAGACGGACGGACAGCGAAGTCTCAGTAATAGGGTCCCGTTTGGCACCCTTCGGGTACGGAACCCTAAACATCGATAAACATTGAGAAGTGAAAACGTTCAGCGATCGAGTGCGGGAACGCTTCGCACAGTACCTACTTATGGCACCGAGAATGTGTAGATAGATAGGTATAACACAAGTAAGGGTGTTCCATAGACTTCCTCAAACAAAACGTTTCAGTTTCCCAATCAACGTTATTGTATTTCCGCGCGCCCCGCCTCGTTGAAATGTGTTGGCATGGCATCATTCTACGTGGGCATAGGATGTTCTAAATGTAAAAGCCATTTCAGTTCAAGCATTTTGAGTATAAGTATACCCTCACTATACATACTTTATATATGAATAATTTTCACTCAAATTCATATTATTAATGTGATTATGTTGGTAACTGATAGAATGGTGCAGCTGAGTTTGTTAATTACAAACAAAACACAAATATTGATACATATGTACGTACATCCTAACAATTAATTAAGTTTGGGTGGATAAATCAGTTTACTATATTGTTATTTGGTACGCGCTGATTGATGCTCGAAGTTGGTACGTAACCTCGGTGTACAGTCGAGTTCATTAATATATGAGCAAATCCAAGGTTTCAAATATAAATATTCATGGAGGGGTACTTAAATATCTGAGCAGATTCATTATTAAAACAAATGTGAATCTATGAATCTATCTATAGAATATTTATAAGCCTTGGTTTTGCTCATATATTAATTAAACTCGACTGTACAATATTGATTCGTGCAAACAAATTACCACTGCGAGGAATTTAATATCCAAAAGGATTCCGGACCTTATTATTTTGATCACCGCATGGGTATTTAAACACCGTATTGTATTACAGATTTCACCAAAATAACGTGAGAAACTTGACCGCACCAACACGATCTATTCAATATTTTGATTGGTTTTGACCTGTAAAAGGTATTTCGGTCGAGGAAGACCTTCGATCAGCGGTCTTGTCAGGTAGGTAGAAATATTCAGTCCTCTCGCGAGCCCAGCATTCCGACAACGGATAAGCTATCATAATTATATCTTAGTCATTCATTTAAATATAAAATATTCGTATTTTTATAAAGGGGACATTAGAGGATCTCTATACTTTCTACAAGTAATAGCATATGCTGCACTGTGATACCCAACCAATCCTATAAAAAAATAGTTTGTTTGATAAATGGAATGAGGCTTGTTGTTGTCAATTTGTGTTGTTGACCCATCCAAATATGACGGAGATTCCCGCAGGATAAGCGTATCGAACTCGAATCGCCTTTGATCAGTTCCGTGTGCAGAAGCCCTAAGACATAAGACGTTGAAGTCAGGCTCAAAATGGAAAATTTAAACAATTGGTGCCTCACCACCAACCTGGTAGTGATTATGCGCAATAACAGGCGAATATCAACAATTACTATTAATATACTTTCACCACAGACCATAGATTAAGATAGACGACTCAAATACGAACATGCCCTAGATATCTTTGTTAACCCCAGTACCTTCAAAACCCAACTTCTAAACATTTATAAAAAGAAGAAAACATACACTTGATTTTAATTTAATTTTAACTTTTTTTTCTAGAATACTTTTTTTCTAGAATACTTTTCACTACTTTCTATTTCTGTTTGTGTAATTACTGATTAGTCTTAATAGTCTTAATTTGAAATAATTAAGTTATAGGTGTAGCAGATGACATATGTCTTCTAAGCATGCTGTCAGGACATCTTAAGGTTTAATCACTAGTTTAGTATGTAAAACCTATACTCTAAGGAATGCAATGTGATTTTACTGTTTTGTTCTGCAATAAAATAAAATAAATAAATAAATACGGTGAAATGTATGAGAACCAAGCGTATAATTTTTTTACTAGCAAAAGTACGTCACTTTTCGTATCGTCACGGTTTTAGGAATAAAAAGTGGCCAAGTGCGAGTCGAAATCGCCCATGAAGGGTTCCGTTGTAGCATCATAATATACCTGTACACCTATCCCAAATATCACTATCATCATCAATCATTCTTCAATCACTATCACTACAACTAGCAACGGATTTTGATGCGGTTTTTTTAATAGATAGAGTGATTCAAGGGAAAGGTTTATATGTATAATACAATGCATATTATAGTGCACCGTGCATTGCACCCGTGTGAAGCCGGGGCGGGTCGCTAGTAGCAAATAATTACTTTGTTTTTCATAGTGTTTGTATGACTGTCAAAGTTATCTTTGCGATTTTGAAAAAGAAATTTATGTATTAAAAACTGCTTATTTTATTTTGTTCAAACTAATTTTCGTTGAAAGTGTGTATTGAGATACATAGTATAAACATATATTTTTAATTTTTCACTCTCTTACTTTAATAGTTCGAGGGGGGGACACAATTTTTTCCACTTTGGAAGGATCTGTCTCTTTAACGATTTACTTTGAGGATAAATAGTTTCAGGAACCTCAACATAATTTTTGAAGACCTATCTATAGACACCCCACATGTATAAAGGTTTGAAGAAAAAAATATGTTTTTGGTTGCAGTTCCATGTATGGGGAGACCCCTTTATTTATTTATTTAATTTTGTATACAAATCGTAAAGCGGTTTACAGAATACATCTACATACCAAGTTTCAACTGTGTAATCTTAATGGTTTCGGAATAAAGTTGTAATTGTAAGTAGACGGACGGACAAACGGACAGACGGACAGACGGACAGACGGACAGACGGACAGATGGACAGACGGACAGACCGACAGACAGACCTGACGAAACTATAAGGGTTCCTTGTTTCTCTACGGAACCCTAAAAAGGCGCAAAGCGCTCATTTCAATACACGCGAAGTAGGTGCATTTGCTGCATCTAACTACATTGATGTCTGTGACTTTCACCGTTTAAATGACTCACCCCCAGTTTCCGAAAGAGCTATCAAATGTAACAAGCGATGCATCGAAGACTAATTCAAAATAGCGGCACATGATTGGCAAATTGGTTGAGTTTTACAAGAGTTTAACAAGTTGTCACAGAATTTTTCTTTCGGAACCGGGGGGACTCGATACGGTAGTATGACGAGTGAGGGGAGAGTCAGAAGGGCGGGAAGCAGGTCTTGAGGGGTAAGAGGTAAAGAGGTCTCATGAAGCGCTCATTTTCCAGTATTTCCAGTGTTTATTTATTTATTTATTTATTTATTGTGTCATATAAATAGCTACATTTCATTTAAAAGTAGGTCATTGAGGTCACTCGATGATACAGCACGGAGAATTTAATAGAGAAGAATTGGAAGTATTATAGCAGGCAGACAACGAATTGCTTGTTACGATTCGCGTCGCGAATCCAGAATACTAATCTAAACCGAACGGTATGACGTCATCGCAGATTTTGGAACAGAAGGCCGATTGTCGTCTCTATAGCAAATTTGTCGAATTCGACAAAGGGGAGGTCCTTCGTCATTCAATAGGCGCGAAGGATCTCCCCTTTGTCGTATACGCATAGAGTCTAATGGGTGAGAATCGGCCTCCAGGTTCGTTTCGCATCCCGGTGAACGCGTACCGGTAGTTGATTTGATTTCATCCGGACGCGAAAGAGTTTGTAACAAAGCGTATGAACGTGCACGTTGACACGTAGGTATAGTAGAAAAAATGACGTTTGTTATAATTAAGAGTGGCTAGGCGTAATGGTTATACTTCTAAAACGTTTTGCAGCACGTGCCAAAAGTGGCGAATATGACGACGAAGATCCAACACCAAGGGGTGTTCTATAAAAGCCCGTCCATCACCTCGCAGTCCGCAGTATTGTGCGTGTGACCTGATTGTAGCCACTCGATACTTCGCACCGACCGCCACCGACGCACCTGCGTGCCGTATCTCCCACTTCGCCGCCACTTGGCACACCACTCGATCCTAAGAGAAAACTTGAAAGAAATGAAATCCCCTTAAAATTAAATGGCATTTTCCTCGAGAAGCGAACCGTGACCCGCGAGGAAAGCGGCCGCGTAAATAATTTCACGTTACAACTCTCTCCTTCAACGTTTACAAGAAAACTCAGCCACGGAGGCACTCAACAAATTAAAATAGAGTAATTTTCTTCGCGTTTTGAAAAATTGAATTTTCTCGAATATAGCACACAAACAATATTTTGAGTAAGTACATACGTATACGTAAGTACATTTAAACAAATACAGTATTCAAAATAAGTCCTCAATAAGTCTGTTGGAATATATTGGTTCTTGTAATAAAGCTTCAACTGTAAATCCTACGTTCATCTCACATTATGAGTTTAATTAATAAAATTATTCTTGGAACTTAGTTTTAATGGTAATTCTTGACAAGCATAATACATACATACATACATATGCTCACGCCTTTTTCCCGGAAAAGGGGTAGGCAGAGACTAAAGACCTCCACTTGCTACGATCCTGACAAACATCTCTCGCTTCCTCCACATTCATAAGTCTCCTCATACATGCTCGCCGGTTACGGGTACTTCTTATTTGCCCCTTCACTAATAAATCGCCAATTTGGTCTTTATAGGACCTAAGCATAATAGTAATATAAAAATAAAATAAAAAGCTAAAAGTTGCATTTTGTATCACGCTCATAAATATTGTAGGCTCTGATGAAACTGTTCTTCACTTCTGTATAAACAAAATAATCACGAAATTAAAAAAAAAAAAATGGGTCTCCCCGTACAAGAAATATTATTTTTTGTACTTTTACTTGTACGATGGTGCGATACTCTTCATGTGGAAGTCCGACTCGCACTTGACCGATTTTATAAGTATAGAATCTAAAGATACATTCTTTCTAAGTGTGTGTAGTGAAACTGTTTTTGACACGGCCTCTGTCTGATACATTAGCTACTAGTAACACTGCCAAACTTCGTCGTTCTACTAAACAACCCTTAAGTTTATCCGAGTTCGTATCTAGGGCCTCGATATGTTATTGATTGGTGGCGATCAAACTGGCATCAGGTTATAATTTTTACTCAAACAAAGCTAGTAATGTGCTCATTACTTTGACAACCTTCTTTGAGCAAATCGACGTTGCCGCGCTCTTGGAGGAGCCAGACAAGGTGTCCTGCAATTATCATTAAAGTCGTGCTGTAGCGACCGGCAATTACCATAACAGTCGTGCTGTAGCGACCGGCAGTTACCTACCTGTCAAAATCAATGATTGTCGAGCTTTGTTTAAATAAAACCGGCCAAGTGCGAGTCGGACTCGCGCACGAAGGGTTCCGTACCATTATCTATAAAAAACCGCAAAAAAAAAAGAAGTATGGGAGCCCCCCCTAAATATTAATTTAATTTTAATTTAATTATTTATTTTTTAAGTAAATAATATACTCAATATATTGTGAACATTTTAAGCGTCTACCTGCTACCATTATCAATATCGAGCAAAAATGAGCAAAAAAAATCACGTTTGTTGTATGGGAGCCCCCCTTAATATTAAATTTCTTTTGATTTTTAGTATTTGTTGTTATAGCGGCAACAGAAATACATCATCTGTGAAAATTTCACCTGTCTAGCTACAGGTGACAGACAGGACGGACGGACGGACGGACGGACAGACGGACAGCGAAGTCTCAGTAATAGGGTCCCGTTTGGCACCCTTCGGGTACGGAACCCTAAAAATGGTAACAAAAAAGGTAGTAGTGCAAAAAGGTTTTATTCAATCCCCCCGTTCCGAGTCACGCCAAAATCGATTACAGCGTCTACGAAACCGTTCCGATTCAGTTTTGGCGATACAAAACGATGGCATTGTAGACGTTGTAATCGATTATGGCGCTGACGGCGGTGTCACGGAACTCGACTAGAATTTGGGTCTGTGTGACGACAGGGAACCAAAAAAAAAACAAATGAGCGGGATTTCTTTTTGCAATTTTCTTTCCGTGTTCCAAATAAATTGTGAAAAATTAGTTCTACAAGCAAAGAATCCTCTAATTCAATGTGTTTAACACCGCCGGGCATTAATATGGAAGCGGAATTAGTGATAGAAAAATTCCCGCCGAAGTCAAAGGAAAAATAAAAATTGGTTAAGTGCGGGTCGGTATCGCACACGAAGGGTACCGTACCATCGTACAACAAATCAAAAACACTCAAAACAATAAAAAAATAAACAAAAAGAAAATTTAAAAAGTTTATGCCTTCACGAGATTTGAACCGACGACCTCCGGATTGAGAGTCTACATCATACCGGCTGAGCTACCACAACCATGTGGGTTGACGCGAAATATGCTATCATATTTAAATATGTGTAGTATATGTGTCTATGACATGGTTGCTATGACAATAAATAAACAGTTTCAGTCAAGATCTCCATTTTGAAATGCGTAAGTGTATCTAAACACGTATCTTGTATCGGGGCCCCCTTTAATTTGCAATATCTCTCGTATTTCAGTATTTGTGGTTGGTGCGGCAACAGATATACACATTCTGTGAAAATTTCAGCTTTCTAGCTATTACGGTTCGTGCAGACGGACCCGGTGACAGACAGGACGGACGGACGGACGGACGGACAGACGGACAGCGAAGTCTCAGTAATAGGGTCCCGTTTGGCACCCTTCGGGTACGGTACCCTAAAAACTTGCATACGAAAGTTCGCGCAGTGGAAAATGGACAGAAAATGAAAGTCTTTGGTGGAAAACGATTTTCTAGCCTGTTTAAGCGAACTTTCAAAGATAATGAAGCCCTAATCTCTCTGGAATACTGACTCCATGCTGAAGAGCATGGTTTTGTTTTGATGAAGCACAAAAGGAATGGAATTTTAGTAACTGTACATTTACCAATTGTTATTTTTATTAAATTATTATTATGTAGCTTTATTTAGCTGGTTTTATTTCATTAGCATTGTCTTTCATATTACTAGCATTGTTTGAGTAAAGCACTATACAAGCCTTGGTCCGCAATGACTGCACTGCTGGCCACGCTATGATGGCCTCGAGCTTAGCTTAGCTACGATCTCGGCCTTTAAGCTTGGTCAGCATTGCAACCTTTGATGTTCGCGCTATAAAAGCCTCGACCTTCGATCTCTGCCTTTATTCTAGCTTGTCCGTCAAAGGTTTCAATGCCGACCGCGCTGCATAGGCCTTGAGCTGCGCTTTCGGCCACCAGCAGCGCGACCAGCAACGTCGCCATTACAGACCGCGGCAGTAATGTACTATAGCATCAAACGGACACTATGAAGGTCCCTACGCAACAATTTGTTTAACGTGTTACATTTTAATCGCAAGCAAAATAATATTGCAAAACGGCTTTGTTTTGTCTCGATTTTATGATTTGAAAAGTATGGTCTTGCAAAATACTGGAAAGTGCGAAACTTGAAATATCAGCATCAACCAATTTCACCAAACAACAGCCGTTATGGCGACAATAAACTTTCCTACTTTGTTTGGGTGGAAATAAGTGAAAACAATGGCTGCAAACAAACAGAAATTAATTTAAGAATATTGTTTCTTCGGGCATTGTTCTGTTAACCCTAAAGCACTTCGCAACCAGCCCTCATTACCAAACGCGGCTGAGGACAGAAACCGCTGGCTCATAAAGTAGCGAAGATGGATAGATTCGTTCAGAATGTTTCTTTAAAGCGATTATGAAAATTAATTACATCAGGTTGAAACAATGTCCCGGTGTCCCCCCTTCATTATGTATCCCCCTTTCGGGCTGCGGGTGGGAGGTTGACACTCGGTAAACAAAAGCAGATGGCCCAATTATCTAAGTGCGGATAGCATCTCAGTGGAGCGTTTATACAGCAGGACTTGCTGTGGCACTGTGGACACAGGTTGTCACGTACCGGCACGTTATTTCGCAGTGAGAAGCCATAGAGAGGTCAAGTTTATTTTAGCATACACAAATACACCTGTCGAGAGTACAGGGTGTAACAGAAAGGGGTGTACAAGCCGAAAGAGGGTTGTTAGGGACATCATTCTAAACAACTTTCACTATCGGACGGACTTGATGGGAGCAACTTTATTTTTATTAACTCATTTCGGCTCAGGGTGTCAAGTCTGATAAAAGCTGTGCAACATCTGTGCTGCATCTGTATAACATAGTACTTTCATAGCGTAATACGTCAGTACATAACAACGGACAGTAGACTACCAATTATGTCAAAAACGGGTCTTTGAATGATGATCAATGATTCATAATGTGTTTAGCAGACTTGACGCTCACAGCTGATCTGTATGGTGGAGTGAAAAATAAAGTTGCTCTGATCAAGTCGGTCCTATAGTGAAAGTTGTTCAGAATGATGTCCCTAACAACCTCCTTTCGGCTTGTACACCCCTTTCTGTTACACCCTGTATAGATTTGCTGCCATGCGTACTATGAAATAAAGGTACAGTTTATTGAACGAAGAAAATAGTGCGGAGCAGAGGAAAAGATTGGAGGTCCCAGAAAATCAGTTAGGATAAGAAAATTATGTGCGACGGAAACCTGGCACATACTTAAAAAAATATCTATAAATTAAATAAGCTTCTGAAAAATTTTATGTTCGAAAAGAAAATTATGTAAAAATCTCTAGATATCTCTATTTTTTAAACTTCCCTATTTTTAAATAATAGCTTGTTTTGGTGGAATACCAAGTCTCCCTCTGTGCAGTATTGCAAACCTCCCCGATGGATACAGAGGAATACGGAGTTGTAACTCTGTCAGCGCACGTGCCTCGCCTAGACGAAGCCCTCGATTTTATCACAGCAGTAACCATTTTATTTTTATAAAGCAATCGAGTCTCACTACGTGCATAGTGTCACAAGTCGCATAGAGTAAAGCCCGCGATACTGTAACTAGGTGGCCAACCAGTCTTACTTAATATACCCCATATTTTACTCTCGCCCCTACAGTCCCCCGTTCTCTCATTTCCTTTTGGCAAAATGTTTGATTGATTACGGGCGATGGGATAATAACTTGATGGGTACACCTCATTAATTACGCAACGAATGACAAACTCCTTGACGGCGACAGATTATAAAATTATTATGATTGAAACTTTCCTGTTTTCGGTAATTTGTTTAGCTGGCTTGCAATTGGGGTACAAATTGAATTAAATTACTTGTACACTGCAACTAATTTCGGTAATGGGAGTAATATTAAAATTACTTTTTCTTTATACTTACACACAATACAGATTTTAGATATTCATTCCTTCTTATTGACACGAGAGTCATTTGAACCAGGTAAAACGGATCAATTTGGGCTATTTGCTAAAGTAAAAGTTTAAGTAAAAGTTAAGTTTAGTAAAATATTTTTTACCGCTTGTAACGCAATAGTTTAGCGTAAGGTTACAATGGAAAATAAATCAATTGAATTGAATTGAATTGGCCACATGTAAAAAAAGTCTCGAATGTAAAGGATGTGGAATAATATATAATGTTACCATTAGAGTGCGCAACCGGTTAATGTGCACAATAACTTTACTAGGTATTGTGCACATTACCTGGTACGACCCGTTAAAGTACGCAAATTCACTGAAAATTGCTAATTTGCGCAGTTTAACTAGGTAATGTGCACAATAACGGATGGTTCACCGTTAAAGTACGCAAGACGGTAAGAAAAACACTTTCGTCCCGTTTTATTTGCAAACGCTTCGCTCCGATTTTGCTTCTTCTAAGTTCCAACCTAACCTAACCCAACTGAAACTTAGCCATAATAACCTACTGTAGCCAAAGGTGTTTCAGTTGTAATATTGATTTAAGAAGTTGGTTTCTTGTTGGATTTATTACGTTAATCAAAGACGGTCGTGAAATATTAATAATAAATAATCGAGAATTATCAAATTAATCATTTTAATTCTGACGTTTCATTCAAGTAAGAATCTACTTTATGTATTTTAAGTTGTAAGCTTGCTTGTTATTGTGCACATTACCTAGTTAAAGTGAGAAATGAAACTATTTTGCGTACTTTAACGGACTCAGCCAGGTAAGGTGCGCTCTGCTCTTTCTGATTTGCGCACTTTAACAGTAAGATATAAATATATTATATAATATATATTATTTTCCTAAACTTTCCTATGTATTTTTTTACACACAACGCACTCTTACCTTATGAATAGATAACAATATTAAACTATACGTAGTTTCGTTGCACGAAACCAGCTATCGATTCCAAAAATAAAAAGCCAATAAAATCTAGCCACTCGCGCTAATAGAGCGCTCGCCAACAAAGTGGTATAGTTTATGGCTTACGCGAAGATGTGCCCTTTTACCTTCGCACTGGAACAAGCACTCGAACAATAGTCGACCAATATTCACTCAAACAATCACGCGATTTTTGTAGCATAATTCACTTTTAAAATGAGTTTGTTAATGCTGTAAGGTATTATTTATGCTTGCATGCAAGAATATGGTTTCGGAAAATACAGTGCATTTTGTTAAAAAATAAATAAAGTGAACGTAATAAGTGGAAAAACTTTAGGAGTTATGCCGAGTTCAAAATTCTCTGCTTTTCACGAAGACTGGTTGGTTTATGGTAGAAGTTAATCGCGGTTTGTGCCAATTATTAGCGCCATGTCGGACGTAAATCCGGTACTAAACTTTATTACCCGAATTCATTGTGTTTTAATTGAAGCCTCTTAGAAGTTGGGCTGAACACTGAACCTATTAGGAGTTCCACATTAAACTGCAATTTAGGTGGCGTCAATAAAATAGTAATGAAACTGATGTGCTGTACGCGAAAGCTACTTTTAATTTCGAATAAAAAAAACAATATTTGACCCCGCGAGCACTGAAGCGCTTCATACAGTACCTACTGAAAGATCTTCAAAGCGCATTCGTCACCAGCTAAACCTATACCCCAGTGGAGTATTCCTGTGTGTCAAGCATACATATGTGTGTGGACATAGTATCTTATAGTCCATTTGTTAATTGAAAACGCAATGGCTGCTCGTATAAAGATAGGGTAACGTTGTGGCTAAAGAAAACATGGGTGGAGCAGGCCAGATTTTGCTTGTGCCAGTTGAGGCTATATGCCGAGATCCGCCTTTTTAAACAAGATACCACAAGACAAATATTTCATTACAAAAAAAGCAGTAGGCCACAATCGCAGTTAATGGCATCATTTTTTTTCTACACAAACCCTGAGTTGAATGAAACTTTGTTTTAGCATATCCAAGCATCAGAAACAAATTATAAGTAAATAAAAAAATAAAATAAAATGTATTTATTCAAGGAAAAAATGGTAGGTGCACTTGAAAATGGTGGTTGACTGCTGTCATAACTAGGATAATAATATAACCGAACGGGCGGTAGTAAACAAAAATATTAATATTATATTGACGTTGACTATGTAATATGTATGATTTTATGGTCAATAAAAATTTTGAACTTGAACTTGAACTATAACCTGTATTTTATGGCTCGCAGGCCCGTACCTCGTCCGAGGTAGACGTTTGGGGTAAGATTGGATATTGAGACGGTTCTAACAAGAATTATACAAGTACTTACTTAAGAAAAAACAAATAAAAAATAAAATAATAATAATAGTTACAATTCAGAAATGCAGAGTGTATACTGTATAGTGTGTGTGTGTCCTATGACATTCTCGTCCTTAAATCAGTATGTAACCTTACTGATTATTTCAAAATCGTTTCGTGCAACTCAGGGTAACTTGCAAAATTATACACATATACATGACATAATACATATACTATACACAGTACCTCAGCACTATAGACGTCACGCATGACTAAAGTGTTTAGGTATAGGTAATACAATAATGCAGTTTGGTACGAAAAATTGATTCTAAAATTGATGGCTAAGACGTTCCAACTTGTTAAGGTGGAAGACAAAGTTACTGATTCTCTCGAGAGATCATAAGTTGGCGAGTGGCGTGTTCATCTCGTCTACGGTAATGATGTCACTTTGTCAAACCTCCTTCCCTGTGACGTCACTTGAATTATGCGCCTATATTTTGTAACCAACGATGACGCGACGATGAGGACATTGCAATTTCGTTGCGTGTAAGTGAATTGGGTCGTTTGTGTCGTATGAATCCGGCTCACGATGTTCGTGTTCAGTTTTATGCTTTTAAGTATAATAGCTTTAGGGATTCCGACCCTTTTAGGAGGTTTTCAGCTGAGTTTTTGTAGCCGGTATTCGTTTTTGTCCAATGAGTGGCGTAGATTTCGTTTTATACAAAGTGTCTTGACGAATTTGAATAAACTTTGTAACAGTTTTTGCTCTCGTAATTAGATTTGTTAGGCAGGAGAATTTTAATAAGTGCTCCGAATCCAATTAGGGGCATTATTCAAAAACGCTGGGTGACACAGAGGATCGTATATGTCACCGTAATATTGTAAAAACCGCGAGATTACAATTTAACGGAAAAAAACGTTAGATTGTAATATGTCGATTTATTTTGAACAAGATCGACAAGGTGTAGCATTTATGCTTTTTTGGTACTTACATCTCAACCTAACACAAAGGATAAACTTTACCCTTCAACTACCCTGACCCACCTCTTTGCCCAGTGATTCGTCATTTCAGTTGATCTAATAACGCGTTACAATGTATGAAGTTCGGTACAGTTCACAATAAATCGACAGATTACAATCTAACGAATTTAAAACCGTTAGATTGTATTCTCGCGGTTTTTACAATATTACGGTGACATATGGGATCGAGCGGACCAAGCCGCCCCAGTCGCCGGTGAACCCGGCTGACAACAAGATAATGCCCTTAGCATAATGCAAATATGAGTCTATATTTGCTTCCTAAAAAATCAGCGACAAATCCAATTCCCGAATATTTTGGCTCAATGAATAGCCGACTCATTCCGATACCCATCGAGTCGTCGCGAAATCCCAAACTTGGCTCCCCGCAGTCGGGTTCCGTATCTTATTAGCATACTAATGGAGTCTGTTGTGTAGTTGCTACACCGAACCCCCGAGACACTATCGCGTAGACGGTGTTAGCGGTCGTTCCTTGAATCGAAATACATATTTAGTGCGGTTTTGTTTCGTAAAGTCTTGTATCAAGATATTACGACGTCAGACTCAAAGATTGATTATTGGTTTTTGAATATTTCATTCAAAGTAAAATAGGCATATTAATTCAAATACCTTCGTTCGGTTTCTTAAATTTTTAGTCATAGCAGGATTTAACTTATAATTTCAAGACCGGCCATAAGTCAGCCCCTGTCACACTGTGTTGATCAAATTCATAACTGGACTAAAATATGTGCCTCTAATATCTACTGATATGGTAATAAGGATATTTTACATACACGTCCATACATTGTTGTTGATATGACTTTGTCTTTAATATTTATGCAGGTCGCCAGACTTTACGAGGCCTCTTGATGGCACTATTTGCCCCTTATTCTTGTTTCTCATTGTGAGACGAAGCCACTGTAATATACAATGTCTTCACACAGAAAATATCATATCGGTCTAATATCGGCTCCTGCCTGTATGGTAATACTCGTACTATTATCTGAGTGCACTTCGCTGATCGCTACACTAAAGAGCAGTAACGAGACCAGTCGGTTTTGTCATTAATTCCAGGTCCCACGATTCTTGTGTGGGTATTTATGGGTCTGTATCTAAATGATTATCTAATAGCACTGCGAACGTCAAGAACTCCTGTTATACCGTTGTATTTGCGTCGCCTAGGGAAATAATGGTACCGCCAAATTCAAGGTTACTCATCAATAACGTTTGGTCCACAGAGAAA